>BPTQ01000004.1:80480343-80500097 GCA_019973895.1 Chrysanthemum seticuspe
CGCAACCAGTGAGAACTATCGTTACACCTGACCTTCGATGTACTCCTCAGACTATTACTACCAAGACTATTACAACCCAACTAACGTCTGACATGAAGTCTCCTATCCGTACTAGTCTAACGGAACTACCCGTAGAGAGTCCATGTTTTGACAAACAAACCAACATCACTCGCAATATTACTTGATTTTGTTCGAATACTATAAAACCTTGGTTTTATATTACTTATGATACACCTTCATCTTCGAATATTTGTCCGAAATTTTTGTGATCTTTCTGTTTTCCAAACCAATGTCTTCTTACTTTATCGAATACCACTCTTTTATCCACAAAATCTTTCTCTAGAACTTACACGATGTTTACTCAATTTTACCAGACTCTTCAATTCTCGTCTACATCTCAGTCTTTTAGATCTCGAATTCCTTTTTGAATTCCGCCTTTAACGATCCTTATTACTCACCTACTACTTACCATCATTCAATCGATCAGAGTAAATATCGTCAGTTCGAGGGTTAAGATGTCACCGAAATCCAAAATTCTTTATACAACCGGATCTTCGATCTGAAGAGAAGATTTATTCAAACCAAAAGAAGTATTCTTACAAGCAGAAGTATTCAAACCAAAACCATGAAAAGAATTGTTTTTAACAGTATTATTATGCAAAGAATTAAAATGCAAGTCTTCAGAGGCAACTGTCTTGGAAGAGCATTCCTTGGCAGCAACTCTGTCATGCTTATTGGTAGTCTTGGGTGCAGGCAGGGGTGAAGACTTGGGAAGGTCAGACTTGGGAAGGTCGGACTTGTCATTTGAATCACACTCTGTAGACCCTTGCTTGGAGGACTTGTCACTGTTAACACAAGAGACAAAGTCATTAGTAGAAGTATTAGGGTCTGGCAAGTCTTTTGACTTTTTGCCATACAGATGGTGTGATCCATCAAAGTCATTGGTAGTGGAAAGGTCAATGGGCATGTGCTCACCTCTAATTGGTCCACGAACAGCATGTAGGTCACCTTCTTTCACAAAATGTGCTAGGCCTGCTGGTGTAGATCTACGTGAGTCATCTCTAGCTTCTAGGCCAACATATTTCTTAAAACCTAAAGCCACTGTAGAATTGGGAGCTTGACTGCTATAAATGAGACTAGCTAACTTACTACCATTCATCATCCACTCATTATTCCTAGCAATTTCCGCCTTAAGTTTTTCCTTAAGCTCTAGATTTTCTGACTCTACATCTGCTCTTAACTTCTCAGACCATTTTAACTCATTTGTAGCACATTCAAGATCTCTTTCTAAAACACCTATTTTCTCACCATAAGCTATTTCATTCTTCTGTAACCAAACCTTTTGTCTTTCTAGTGTTTTTAAAGCCTGTTTATAAGCTTCTACTTCCACATAGTATTCATTATATTTTGGTTCCAAAATATCATAAGCTTGTTTTAGTTCATTATAACGCTCACTACAACCAAACAAACAGTTTTGTACCTGAGAGATGCCCATCAAGGCAATCTGATCATGCCTATCCTCTGAAGTACAGTCTGCAATCAACCCAACATTATCAGAACCATCATTATCAGACTCCTCATGTAGCTTCCAGTCCACATTGCTATCAAGAGTGACCAACGCAGTTGATCCCTTTGAAGTTCCTGCATCCTTCTGATACTGCTGATAAGTAGAGTATCGTACTTCATCACCAGCTTTCCTGTCTTTGCATTCTCTGGAAAAGTGACCCATCTGTTGGCATGTGAAGCATTTAACCTTCCTTTTGTCAAACCTGGCTGGATCACGTCCTTTGAACCCAAATCTTCTACCAGCTTTGCGTTCAAAGTTCTTGATATCCATGGAAATCATGGCCACTTGCCACTTCAGCTTCATCTCTTCCATGTCAAGCGGGTCCACCTGATCAAAATCCTCATAAGCCAGTTCCTGCTGAGGATCATAATCAGCAAAGAAGGTTCCAAGTACATCTTCCATAATTCCACTGGATCTAGGAAGAGAGCTTGATGAAGGAGCAGCATTAGTTGATGATGGATATGAGCTTGGAAAATAGCTTGACTTTGGAGTAGAGGCTCCAACAAATGCAGTATGACTAGCAGTAGAAGATGATCGAAAAGGGCTTCTAACATCATGTTCAAGAGCTTTAAGCTTGTTGTACAGCTCATCAAAGGTCATCATGTCCAAACCACCTTTAGCTTTTAAAGCTATGCTCACATGTAGCCAGGATGGAGGTAATGACCTCAGAAACTTAGAGTTACAGTCATCATTATCCGGCTTAGCCTGAAGCTGGTGCAACTGACTCAAGATCTTGTGAAACTTATCATAGCCCTTGTGAATTCCTTCCTCTTCAGAGATCTGAAAGTCCTGAAACTGTTGTCTGAGCATGGACTTCTTCAGCCTTCTAGACTCCTCATTCCCACCGAACTTTGCTTTAATAGCTAACCATATATCCTTGGCATCATGCATGAAGTGAAAATCACTCAAGTGATCCTCAGGAATAGCTTGTAGAAGAATAGTTCTGACCTTTGTTTCTCTCTGAACTGCTAGCAACTCTTCAGCAGTTTTGGGAGGAACATTAATCATGATCCCAGCAGCATCCGTGGTAGTTCTCTTCAAGCTGTTCCCCTTCAAGATTATCTGCCATAGATTCCAATCAATGTTGGAAATCCAGTTCTGCATCTTCATAGCCCAAAGATCATATTCCTCCCTTTTAAGGTAAGGAAACTTAGCATTGCTATTAGCAAGACTTAGTTGCTGCAGATGGGTGGAGTTTTGGTTGTTGGTGAGTTCAGTTTCAGCATCTGAACCAGGCATGGTGTTATTGTAATGGTTGTATTGATGTTAAGAAAAAGCTTGTCCTTAGTATCGTAGAGACTCTCACGAGTCTCTGATACCACTTGTTGAAACAGACACAGACCTTGATAGATCTTGAGCTCGTTGATCGTTATATATGCCTATGTAATCACAAGCACAATAAAAGACAATCTCTACTACTAATGTTTATCAGCGGAATATAAACACAAGTAACAAATAACTAAGAACTTCTTGATCCTCTATGGATCTTTTTATAAACTAAAACTGAGTTTTTCCAATCGGTACATAAACCTTTCTAATGTGTTCCTTTTATAGATAAGGAACCCTAAACAATATCGCTAAACCGTTTTCCAAGAAACGTATAATCATAAAACTAAATAAGATATACACAATCACTTCCTAATAAAGCTCATGTATATCCACACTAAATAAACTAAATACGGAATAAACACTTCCGCAGAATCAAACTAATCACTATCATTCTTCAGCAAAATAAGTCTTCGGCAGAATCCACTTCACTTCAGTAGAAACACTTCACTTCAGTAGAAACACTTCGGCATTAAGTTCAGCATAATCAGACTTTCACATAATTCCCAACAGTAGGTTTGAATTTAGGAGGGGGTAGACGTGTTTGAAGAACCCCCGTATTGTGGTGGGTTTGAATTTAGTAGGTTCGTGAAATACCCTCCGTCATTCGGGTTTTGAGACATTGTGTTTTTTTATTGAACTATAGATATAGAAAGTTGGAGTTGATGAAAATGAGAAAAATAGTGGTTATTGTTTGTTATTTATAGGGGTGGTTGATAACGCTCAGATTGTACATGTTTCTTGTAGCGTTATGTGTGCTTTTGTATATGTTATTTGGTTATATTTGCGTGATTTCAGTGCTTAATCGCATCAAAAGATGTTTGTCTAGTGTTTATAACCAAGTGCAGGGAAACGGAAGGAAAAGTAAAGTAATGTTCAACAAATAGAAGATTCCCGTTTCAGTGAAGCATGTCAAGCACAAATCAGTATCTCAAGTACCTTTGAAGACCATAGTGATTGAAGAACCAAGTTCTACAAGACAAAAGAAGTAAAGATCAATTTTCTGTAACTCAGAGAATCCAACCGGATCGGTTGGAAAATGACCAAAAAGTGCCAAGACGCCATCCCAACCGTTCGGTCGCCGCCCGCAACCGGAAACGGTTGGCCCCTTTTGTAGAAGACCAACCGGATCGGTTGGTCATGTAACCGATCCGGTTGGAGGACCTGTATCTACCAAATCTTCATCACTAAGTTTCCCCTTTGCATCCAAACGATTCTAGGTCCTTTTCTTGGTGTATTCTAGTCCCTTCCTTACTCCTTGGAGGCCAAGTTCAGCAATTAATATCCTAGGCTTTGGAACTAGTATAAATAGAGGCCTTTTATGAGCATATGAGACACACACTTCAATACAAATCTCTCTACTCATCAAACAAAGGTCTTAAGCTCTCAAATTCGTCCTTAGAAGTCCAGGAAAGTTTGGAGTTCCAGAAGTTCCACATTTGGAGGCCATCACCGAGAAGTCTACCCCAATACTTTGGGAATCATTACTTCACCATTTGTAATCTTATTCCAAGCATTGTAAGACTTTTAATCATGTTTTCTAATGTTCAAAGTTCTGAGTTTATGTTCATGTTTGCTATGAGTGGCTAGTTTCTTTATACACTTGCTTAAATGATGTTGATTATCATATGATTAGTTAGTGATTGTGTTAACATGTTTTAATTCAATTTCAAGTTAATTCTAAGATCCAATTGTGCTAAAGTTTCATAGTGACATTTGTTAATCAAGTTTGACTAGTTGATAGTAATCGTAGAGGTCGAAAGAACTTATTGTTATTCAACTAGTTATAATCATTTTGTCTATGGATGATTGTTTTTACCCATTATTCTTGATTATACAAAGGAACTAAGGTGTGGTTGTAATAAAAACACTTTTTGATTATCAAATTGGATTTGTTGGAAACATCTAAAAGGTCGTAAGATTAGTTGTTGAGAATCAATTGTAGCCTTTTGTCTATGATCGGTTACCTTTTGTATTGACCATTTCTTAAGCAATTTGATGAAACAAGTGGATGTTTTGTGTTTAAGTTTATGCAAGTGAACTTATGAAAATTGAATTGATCTTGAATTGGTTGGTTAAACGTAATGCTTGTTTTTATGAACTAAAATCTTGACGAAGGTTTAAATTGTAAGAACAATAGATTAGTACACCAACTAATTATCACAACCAACATGTTAAGAGGTTAACACAATCACATTAATCTAGGATATGAAACTAGTTTAAGCAATTGTAGTTTTTAATCATCTGAATTTCATTATATCTATTTGCGTTGCTATATGTTTTGGATAGACTCTGTTGATTCAAACTTGTTCTTAGATTCACTCAAATCCCTGCGAAAGATCTCGACTTACCTTCATAATCTTGCTATAACGGACGAGTACACTTGCTCGTATGTGTTATTGGTAACTTTGGTAATTAACCTTTTATAAATTTAAAACTTGTACACACGTAGCACATCAGTGGTATAAGGTTTTTTTTTTTTTTTTTTTTTTTTTTTTTTTTTTAAGGTAAAACTATTCGTTTTTTAACGGATATATTTTTTCAAAATTATTATATACGTTTGGTTTTGTGGCTTTTTTCAGTGAATTCACTTCGTTGTGCAGACGACGAGCACCTCTACGGCGAAGGACGGTGAGGCTTGGCGGTGTGGCGGCAAGGGACGGCGAGCATGCCACGGTGGCGACGAGCAGGACGACGAGGACGACACCTAGAGCTCTTATATATGAATGCATCTAACTTGTCATTTTTTTGTTGTTTTGTGTAGTTATTTTTTGTTTTCTTATTCAAATTTTTTAAATTTGAATATTTGTGTGTATTTTCTGACAATTTGTTCATGTTAAATGATCATCTTACTTTTTAAATTTTGAAAAAAGTAAAGGTAGAATGGTAATAAAATACACACAAAAATTCATATTTGAAAGGTTTGTGTATTAATAGCAAAAGAAAAAGAAGAATACTTGAAATAAAATAAAAATTGACAAGTCAGATGTATTTTCAAACATTAGCCCGTGTAAAATACAACTACTCGTCCCTAATATATTACCAAAATAACACGTTTCGTCCCAATTTTGAAATAAATACATCATTTTTCCCCAACATCACCATTTCGTAACATCAGCCGTTCTTTTTTCTAACGGTCGTCAGTCAAGAGTGATAAGAGACATCACGCGACTTTCACATGAGGGCAAGAAGGTAGTAATAACCAGTTCATCCGTCTCAATATTATTGTCTACAATTCTATATTATAAATGTTTGTTAAAAAAGAACAATAACAAATGACATAATATAATAGAGTAATATTGAATTAGATAAGAATGTGTACTTTAGTTGCACATTATGGTAAGTTCGTAAAATGTTGTTTTGTATTTCTTGACTTTCGTTTTTGAAAGTTTTGTTGATCAACGATGAAATTCGGCAATTTACAAGAATTTGCAACCATCGTCAACTGTAGCGGCGTGAAAAAGTTGTATGACAGATAGAGCAAATAGTTGAGCTTATGTGATAACATTCGTGGAGTGTCTTATGCCCACGGGTATTACACTAGCATCATTTGTTGAGTGTATACATAATAATTCGGTTAATAAGTTATATGTATTTAATAAAAAATGTTAATTAAAATACAACAAAAGAAAATATGTTTAAACTAGTTATGTATATTCAATTAGTTAATTCTGTCAATACAGTTTTATATTGTCTGAAAAAAATATAATTAAAACAAGTACGTGTGGTATTACATTAATTAATAAAATCAAAAAATTATTTGATAATGTTTTCTTATATCAGAAGGCACTAATTCTATAAATAAATAATTGTTATCAAAATAGTACTAACTGCAACGACATTAAACAATGGTTCTAACCGAACTTCGAAACGATGACTTTATCAACCCTAAAAAATTTGCAATGACTCTTGGAGTAATATCTATGAAAAATACAATAATCAAAGGAGAAAATCGCACCATTCAAACTTGACAAATGTTTAACCACTTAAAGGCAATCACTTAGTAGATTGTAAACAAAACGGGATATATAACCAACCAGGAACCACAACCCTACCATCTGAGACGAAAACCCACATCCACCAGGACATGAAACCAAATCGTTTCGGCCATACAATCATACCAACGGGGTGTGCAGGGAGATGTAAAAACAATTTGCATAGAAAATACCTACGATTATATGCCACACGTTGTCACATTTACGCCCGTCCGTTGACTCAAAATGGCCTAACCCTAACCACGAGAACTAAATACCATCTGAACCAAGACCTAAAACAATTGGACACAAACTCTTAACGCCATTTAAACTATGAACAAAACTGTTGAACCAAAAACCACCATTTGAACCCTTGGCAAAATCACGACAACAAAAAACCATCAAAACCATTACCACAACAACCGACTACCCAACACGACCTGACCTGAACTTCGAGAACCAAAACCATCTGAACAAGGACCCAAAATCGCCTAAAACAATCTCTAAACACCATATAAACAACGAACAAAACCAACCTAAACCATGATCTCGATCTAAACTATAATTGACGCCCAACGAAAAAAAAACAATAGAACAAGTACCAAAATTGGCATCTCCCAAACTACGTGCCAAACCAGCCACAACCTAAAAAAAAAAGGCCTAAGATCTCAAAGAGAACTTGTGTTAAATAAAGTGTGCAAACTTTTATTATAAAGTTCAAGGACTGTTTGTGCTAATAACATAAACATGCTAACAATAACTTTTGTGTTTGTGTTTTGTTTGTTACTTCATATTATTTTCAGGGTCTAGAGCTGGTCAAGTCCAAAGTTGGAGTCTATTGGAATGACTGGGCTAGGGTTTTTAGACATTCAACTCTTATTAAAATTTACTATCTCATAAAGCTTTCGGTGATCTTTCATTGTGTTCTTGTAATGGATTGACTATTAACCATATTTGATCGAGTCTTCTGTTTCTTTGTTTCTAATTATTGATAGTTCACAGCTCGGTGCCTATCTTCTTTCTCTTTCTTTATTGTAATTTGATACTAATAATTGAATCAAGGGATGGTTGGTTGGATTTAGTGATACATGTGTAATAATTCGGACATGGTATCAGAGCTACTAGTTTGATTTGATTGGTGTTTTCAGATTTAGGGTTTTGTTAAAGTTTGAGGGTTTTGCAATTGGCATCAGATCTGTGGTTATTTTGATTGTTTCAACTGTCATTGTTGAATTAGTTGGTTGTTGGGGTTGTTATTGATTCGATCTGGTTATTTAGGGTTTGGATCTGGTGTGACACACGGTAATTTTTCACTCATATTTAAAAATAAATGGTAATTTATTATTACTAAGCATAGTTATTAAGGATGCATAAGCTTGACTGATCATTTGAGTAGATAACTCGCATACAGTAGCCTATTGCATTTCTTTTGCATTCATTTCATCATGAAAATATTGTGAAATAATTGTCTTATGATTTAAAATTTTAAGACGAGAGGGTATCTCGTTTTCCCCAGTGACCGACACTGCACGCGTACGGACACTATGATAAGGGCAAATAAAACATCCGATAAATCTCCAGAACAGAAAATATTACCAAGATAATACCATTTCAAAAACGTACTCTTAAAACGTTTCCGTAGAAAAAGTGACAAATCATAATACTTCATTCACGGTTTAATATAGCGGGACACAAAATACTTAATACACCTTTTACTTAAATTGTAACTCTTAATATTAATAAGTATTATCACAAAATAAATACTACAAATCAAATTTAAGTGGATAAAAATCTCTTCCTTATAATTTTGGCATATCCATCCTTGGTGTCCTCACCCTCCATGACAAAACCACAAAAGCAGTAAAAGAGAAAACTAGTCTTCTTCTTCCTAGGCATGTATCTCGTGTAGGTCGATTATCCCAAAGAAGAAACCCAACACCCTCCTTTCATCATCTCCAACTCTCCCTCACCAAAACCATGAATCATTTTGTCTCAAAAACCCTTCTCTTGGAGACCTTCGACTGTCATTCGAATGGATACAAGTGCAACAAGACAAAAACATCAAAGGAGAAGCACACATCTATATCACTTCACATAGGGTCAAAGCTCAAGACTATCTAGGTTGCAGGAGCTTAGCTTATTTTGGCTTCACACCAAGACCTCAAGATGGAAAGAAGAGTCAAGGTACCCCAAAGACACCTCTCCAAATAGTGGTGAAGGTAGGAGGCGCCCAAATCAGTCCAATCTCCACTCTCACAAAAAAATTAGGGTTTGTAGAAGTTAGGGTTTTCAAAAATTGATTTGGGGCTTTTGAATTTCGGGGTTAACATCCACCAATTCTAGCATCAATTTGTCAAAATCAAGAAGGATTCGTGGTCTATCGGCGTCTTCTAGTGTGGATTGTACTCGACCTACCTTCAAAATTTTGTAAGAATATCATGCTTGTGGTGTCTCTAAAATTAATCTTGTTATGTATTGAAAGTTGGGTCGTGTATGACCCATGTTGATTTTCTTTTTTTTTTTCGAATCTAAAATCAATGATAATATGAAGTTATGTTTGTTAAATCCTTATCGATCATATACATTTTCGTTAGTAATACTTGAGAAAATTTTGGGTTGATAATCGACTAATATTTGGTCATGTTTGGATTTAATCTTGTCGTTAGTTTTTGTTAGTCCCGTTTCTGTCGAGAAGTAAGAATCAAGAATGGTGAAAATTAAGTTTTATAAAATCCTACTAATATCAATTAGTATTGAATCTGGGAAATTGTTGTTAGTCGTGACATTCTTGTTTAGTACTCGAAACTTGCGTATAAATCTTAGCACCTTGTATCAATTTCAAAGGTATGACCTTCGGTTATAAGAAATGTCATCTCGGTTAGTATCAAGTTGTAAATCGACTCGACTGTGAGCCCTTGGTACCCACACCAGATGATGTTTATGTCGTGGGTTGTCCGTCGACAAACCCCTCGTCAAAGAAAACTTCACCTTTTTTAATTCTTGTTAGCAATAGTTTCGAGACTAGGAGATGTATGAAAATGAAATATGAGCAAATGTAGTTGTCATGAAAACAAGTCACGAATCATTAGAATACATGAAGATGTCGAGATGAGACCGAGTTGAGTAGTACTCAACTAGTGTACGGTTTTATCGTTTCTTTGTTCTAACATGTTAAGTTAACATGTTGTCTCCGAGTAATCTTGTATGGTAGCAAGGGCGAAGGGTTGTCGAACAGTCATGAGACTCGAGACAGAATTGTAGTAGACACGTTAGTGTCGAACCTGGAAACCCTCGACCACTCTCCAATATCTAAGTTATGCTACAAATCCTACTCAGTGCAAGTACTTCCCTCGTTAAAATATTGGCAGCAAAAGATAACACAATGAAACCACCCTCAAACTTGTACCAGCCTTGTTAAAATTCTTTGGGCCACAGCCCATCATGCGCTAGAGGGATATTAGAATCCTTATGGGCTGAAGCCCATTTCTGAAACTGGTCCGCTGGACAGCAGCCTACTTGGGCAACAAGAACTGTTGTTTGGGCGATTTACGGGTCAATAAATCGAAGACTCGGTATATGTACGTAGAAATCAAAATAAAACTAAAACTCATTCCCGCATATTCATAACCTTCCACTTAGATGTAAACATGTTTGTATCGATAAGTAAAACAAGTTCAAAAGTGTACTACACGAAACAAGTATTTGAAAAATATAATCTACACGATCAAGTTTAAGTCAAGGTTTAACGTCTAACGTGTCCGGATAAACATATCTATGTCAAGTAATCTATTAGTCGAAAATGATGTATGTTAAAAACAAATTTGGATAAACAAATAAAGACTACTATATCATTTTATCATTCATTAAACTTGAAAGTCTCCAAATTTAACATAAGTATTTTCTAAAGACAATTAGAAAATAAATCAACAAATATTTGATTTTGACAATACTATTAGGTGTCAACTTAAATAAGTATATATACATTTATATACTTACCAGAAGAATATCGTAATTATTTTACAAACCAAATTTTGGATTTTAATACCATTATATTGTCGACATAAAAAAGTATATGTACATTCATATACTTACTAGTAAAACCTTTTAATCATTTTTACAAACTAAAGGTTGATTTTAATACCATTATACAAAAACAATATAAATTAAACCATTTTAAGTAAGTGCTACTTAGAACAATGAACTAAAACATTGTCCTCCTTATCTAGGTCGAGTGTCGGTGCAGCTTCACAATATTCACTGAATCCCACTATTGGATTGCTTAGTTGCTAAGGTGAGTTTCATAACCCCTCTTTTACTTGATAAATTGTTTTATACATATTGGGGTGAGAAAATATGCAAAACCTTTTTATTGGACCAGAACTATTGCATGATTATTATTACGTGGTTTAGCCTAAGCCCTTATGTCCCTAGAAATGCCCAATTTCATGAACCTTCAGTTCCCTGCTGGGAAGCGCGAATGTTATAAATAGATCTATTGAGGGTGACTCCTCCGTTCGGTTGGCCATGCTTAGGCCAAGGCGAAACGTATACCATGTCGGAATCGAGTGTTGAGGGACAAAACACTCGCATTGGGCCTATATATTGTATGATTTCATTTTGCATACAGAAACTGTCGTAGTATCTGTAACGCCCCGACCCGACAAGGGTAAAGCAATCACAAGTAATGGTGTCGTATCAAAGCAAACATAAATATCCAAAAGAAATCTCAACATAAATATTGAAATAATCCAAGTCAAAAAGACTTCAATACATAGGTCCCAGCGGAAAATAAACTCCAAATGAAATGTCTAAAATATAAAGTCTAAATGGCATCATAAGATCAAAGCTAAAATCTCTAAGGTAAGTCCACACAGCACTCATCCCAAAGCAATACCCAGCTCCAATGCTTAGATACCTGCCGCGGAAGAAAAGAAATGCGGCTGAGCTTCAAAAGCCCAGTGAACAGATATACAAGCAAAACGAATACGAAACGAAAAAAAACGAATGCGAAATAAAGTGAAAGAAAGATAGTGAAATCATAATCATTACAAAAGATAAATCAGGATAAAAGAATAAGTTTTATAGCTAACTACCTCGAGCCCAAACACATATGCTGTAACACCCCCAAATTTGTTTAGCGGAAGCATACGTGTTATTCGGGAGCGTTACGGGGTTGGTGAATCATAACACAAGTAATAAAGAACGGAATACATACTCCGTTTGATTTCATAAAATAGTTTTAAAATATTATCTTACAGCATAGTTTAAATAAATTGGTACATCCCATTAGTTATAGTGGTCCCATAGTAAAAACATCATTTTTGTGTAAAAACACTTCTTTAATATTACTACGATCATACATCCGCTTCTTGCCTTGCCTTCATGAACAAATCTTAAACACCTGAGAAAATATGCTAAAAGGTCAGCTAAAAGCTGGTGAGTTCATAGGTTTAAATTTAAAATAGTAAGCTTGGACCATAAGCAAAGGCATATAATCATTACAACGAATATAATGATATATGTATGAATGTCTATTACGTTAGCTCTAAGTTCATGCAACCGATACTACGACAGTTTCTGTATGCTAAAAGATGTCATACAATATAGGGGCCCATAGCAAGTGTTTTGTCCCTCAACACTTGGTTCCGACATGGTATACGTTTCGCTTTGTCCTAAGCATGGCCAACCGAACGGAGGAGTCACCCTCAATAGATCTATTTATAACATTCGCGTTTCCCAATGGGGAATTGACGGTTCATGAGAAAGGGCATTCTCTAGGGACATAAGGGCTTAGGCTAAACCACGTAATAGTAATCATGTAATAGTTTTGGTCCATAAAATGTTTTGCATATTTCTCACCCCAAAATGTTTAAAACAATTTATCAAGTAAAAGTGGGGCTATGAAACTCACCTTAGTAAATGTGAAATCCAAATGTGGGATTAGTGATGGTTGTGGAGCGGCACCGACACGCGACCTAGATAAGGAGGGCAATGTTTAGTTCATCGTTCTTAAGTATTGCTTACTTAAAGTGGTGTAATTAATATTATTCTTATATAATGGTTTTAAAATCAACCTTTAGTTTGTAAAAGAAAATAATTTAATAGGTTTACTAGTAAGTATATGAATGTATATATACTCTTTTCATTTTGACGTTAGTATGGTTTTAAGATCCAAGTTTGATTTAAGATAAATAATTAGAATGTTCCATTAGTAAGTATATAAATGTATATATACTTATTTAAGTTGACACAAAATGGTATTGTCAAAAGCAATTATTAGTTTGTTTATTTTCTAATTGAATTTAGAAAATACTTGAGTTAATTTTTGGAAACTCTCAAGTTTATAGGTTGACCAAAATGATATAGTAGTCCTTGTTTTATTTGTCAAAGTTTGTTTTTAATATATATATAGTTCTCGACTAAAGATCGTTACTTGACATGTATATATATATGTCTACCCATTATCGTTAATCATGGTTATTGTGTGTCAAGTTTTTAAACCTTTGTCGTCTTATATAGTTATGTAAGAAAATAGTTTTTGCACTTGTTTACTTGGTAACTCGCGTAAGCTTATAACTTATGTGATATATTTCGCGTATGTGTATATAGACTTATTCGTCGTTGAGTAATAGTTTTACGTTTAGATCTCTTCCTCGTGAGTTAGCTTATTTTACTCAACTGGACACTCGAAGTTTCGTGGGCTGTGGCCCGGCGTTGGTAGCAGTTGGGTACCCAGTTTGGGTTTTGGGCCCAAACTAGCTATTAATCCTTTCAATGAGGCCAAGTTTGTGACTTGGGCTGTGGCCCCTTCTGTGACTTACACGAATGGAAAACAAAGAAGAACAACAAGGTTTGACTAAAATGCAACATTTCAATTAGTTAACCAATAGTTTGAAGTGTTACTCATTCTCAAGTTGTTGTTGCCAAATGTATTCTCAATTTATTTTATAGGCGTTTAACATAAGTTTCAAGACTCGAAGTGTACTTAGTTTGTTCATGCTCTATCTTATGATGCCGAGTCTCTTGACTAGTGAATATGACTCGTCATCATGGTACTACCAAGATGTAGTTGTCGACCCATTTTCATAGTCTCTAGCACATCTACTTTCGATGACCATTAAGTACTTATCAAAGATGAGCAAACAAGGGAAGACGCCAAGTAAAAGACTCTCGAAATACATTTTAACACAAGAACACTCTCGACTCGGGTTTCTCACTAGACGTACATGAAGGTTTTGACACATGGTTCATCTCTAAGATTTGAGTTACAAGAAAATGAAAGACTAGTATGTTTCTCTTATACAAGCAAGGTTAAAAACTTTAAGGTTTGACATACTTTTAAATGACATGAATGTCGACGGGAAAATGTGAGTCTTGACATGGCTTTACTAGTAGACTTGTAAAAGTTTGACTCATTTATCTTGCTCTTGACCATGTCTCGACAGAAAACCAACGGCCCCTTGTTCACAAATGACCACTTAAGACTAAGTTTCCATTGTTTGTTTATCAAAACGCAAGTATTACAACATCAAAGTACCTAGTTACATAGTCAAATTACTAAGTTCCTATAAGACTAAGCCCTCATTTTCTTGGCTTGCTTCTCGACAGGAACTGTTTTAAATCATAAGATGGCCAAATCAAGTTCTAAAGTAACAAGACTATACTCATATTGTAAAGTTGTACAATCTATACTTACAAACTTAAATGAAAACAAGACATCACAAACTAGCACTTCATTATAAATGTTTACATAACAACGAAAATCATGAGGAAGGAAAGACCATGAACCTTATCAAGAATGAGATGTGAATATGTTGATGAGAGCCAAGTCGAGAGACCTCCACACAAATCAACTCGTATACCGATTTTGAGCAAACCCAACAACTTCTTGGTCACTTTGAGAATATTACTCTCTTGTGGTGAGTTTGAGTTTTTGATTTGTGGGTGTCCTTGGTCTCTCAAGTTGTTTATGAAGAGGTTAAGAGGGAAGTCTTTGGTCATCTCTTTTCATCTTGAAGTTTTGTTTGAAGCCAAAAATGGCTTACTTCCAAGGCATACGAATCTTTGGACATAAAAGATATAGTGGTGCAAAGATTTTTACTTCTTCCTTGTGATTTGTTTTGATCTTCCTTGGATCCCTTCGAAGATAGAGGTGCATCTAGGGAGATTTGGGAAGCAAGGTTTTTCATGGATTGGGTATGAGAGAGGTGAGTGGGTTGGATGAAGATGTTGGTTTATCTTCTATTGGAAATATTCGGCCTATGGTGGGAGTACAAGCTAGAGGTTGAAGATGGATCTTGATTCCTTTTTCTTGGTTCTTGGTCTTGCCGTGAGTGGAGAGGTAAGACAAAAGGGGTGGTATTTTAATTTTATCAACTCTTTTCTTTTAAAGGTATAATGAGAGTTTTAATAAAATGATAATGTAAATGAATGTAAGTAAAGTAGGTGTATTGCATACTTATGTTTATTTTGTGTAAGTATTTGTATGTGAGATAATTATTGTATAAAATGTATGCATTTACATTATAGTTATGCATGTTTGCACTTGAGTCTAATCAAGCCTTTGTTTAAGTGATAATGTGTTTAAGTATTTTGTGTCCCGCGAAGTCATATTGTGACCAAGGTATCATCGTTTGACAACTTTTTACCCGTGGTATTTTTTTGTTATGTGTTTGAATTATTTTATCCATGTAATATTCCAAGTCGCTGACATTTGTTAATTGTTTTAGCGAGTCCTTATCATAGTGTCGGTACGCGTGTAGTGTCGGTCACTGGGAAGAACGAGATAACCTCTCGTCTTATAATTTAAATCATAAGACAAAAATAAAATATTCATAAAATGATATGAATGCAAAAGTGGTGCAGTTACCTACTGTATGCGAGTTAGCTACTCAAATGATCAGGCAAAGCTTATGCATGCTTAATAAATTTGGCTTAGTAAAATGAATTACTAATTATCAGTTAAATTTTGGTGAAAATTTACCGTGTGTCACATATGCCATATCATAAACATATTCATATTCACATAAGGCAACATTTGTAGGGGAGACCTACCAGAGTTATGAAGGACGTGCATGCACGCAGCATCAATCATCAGATAACATATAGCATATAACATATAATATATAACATATAACAGATCTAGGATGCACCCATACGCCCCACAAACATACATTGATAATATAATATAAATTGAGCTCATAACAATAACAGATAAGGGACGTGGCAGAACTTCACTCTACTGCCCTAGAGTCATGTCAGAAGTGCATTGCTGACACGGACATGGAACCCCCATGACTAGTTAATAATTGGCTCGGGTGTCAAACTATCTTAGGTCAAATTAGAATGTCATAACTGACATAGATCATATTTTATCAAATGTTTAATCATGTTTTCAAAATCAAAGGTTTTATGATTCAAAAATCAAAGTTCAGATAAGCAACAGCTCAAATAGACACATTAGGGTTCATAGCAAAGGCTTAGGAAATCCTAATATAAAAGTTAACGAAAAGAAAACATTACAAGAAACCTTTACTGAAAAGGTCAGAATATCTGTACCTTATTCCAAAGCAAATGATCGAAAAGCAGAAACAAGAAAAGCAAAGGATTACTCCTTCTTCACAGAACCTATACACATTAACAGTCGTACATGTTATTTATGATTCCATAATTGTCGAAATGATCTTTTAATATTTGGCGTTCATACTTAATATATTTAATGATCTTAATACTTTAGGGTTTTATAATTAATATCGTAGATTAGGGTTCATTATGTCATTTATTAAAGTTTAGGGTTAAATGTGAAAATAGTTTAAACGTCATAACTCACACATGAAATAACGAATTAATACACACTTAGTTTCAAAACCCTAATCGACTCTCATTTATGTTCTAGGGTTTTCTCATTCTTTAATATCTCATTAATATGCATTTACTTACATGTTACGTCTTTTAATGACTCATTACTTAACCTAACACGTCATAAAACAATCCTTCCTTTTATGTTTCACCACGCACGTTTATGATTTTATGTGACATACAAGTTACTTATTACTCGAACTAATTACACGTTTACACACTTACAAGTTCACTTGACTTATAATTACGCACGCATATGAGACACAATTCACAAACCATTAGGGTTTGGCATACCTTATTCAGTTTACATATCAAACTAGGGTTTACTTTTACATGACCTTTACTTACTTAATATACTTTTAAAACTCATATGTGGTTCGGTTCAACTTAGGGTTTCAATTAATAGGTTATTACGCAAGTCTTAACTCATCTACGTACTTAACTCATTCAAGTTATCATGTTTTACACTTTAGTCGAATTATATGCATGGTTCGGTTATAACACATAAGGTTCGGTCCTTATGCAACTCGACATAGCCATGACCCGATTCAATATTACATATTACGTACATAGCTCTTTAATACTTTTAAGGTTTAAATCGTATGGTTTGCCTTGTTTTGGTTCTATTCGGCTCGACACAAAGAAAAAAGGAAACACAAGTCGACCAAACGAATCAAGTTACAATACAATAACATAAGGTACATCAAAGGAAAACAAGAATAGGTTATACCTTGACTTGGTTGAAGCAAAAAATCTCGACACCAATGGGTGTTGATATTCGGCCGACTAGAGAGCAAAAGAAAAAGAAGAGAGGCAACAATAAACTAGGGTTTCACTTTTGTGTTTATGTGTTGTATATATAGTAGTATTATTTTTAGTTTAGGCTTGAGGAGACCTTGGGTTTTCGGCTTGGCCCAACCGAACTCAAACAAACACACGCCCTTGGGCTCTTGAATCCACACGACACAAAACAACACGGCCCAAGTTATTTGCGAAACGTCCAATCTTCGTCGTACCAAAATCGATCACGTAATATATTTTAGTTAGGTTTTATTTATTCGCCAGTTAAGTTTTAAATTCGTTAAATGATATAAATGTATTTTACGTAGTTTATAAATTTCGATTCCAAGGGTATTTTAGTCTTTAATCAGATTTTAGATTTTCAGGTTTTACAGTATCGGTTGCATGAACTTAGTGCTAACGTAATAGACATTCATCCATATATCATTATATTCATTGTAATGATTATATGACTTTGATTATGGTCCATGCTTACTGTTTTAATTTAAACCTATGAACTCACCAGCTTTTAGCTGACCTTTTTAGCATATTTTCTCAGGTGTTTAAATTGTGATCATGGATGCAAGGCAAGAGGTGGTAAATGGTCGTAGTAATGCTAAAAGAAGTGTTTTTACACACAGTGATGTTTTAATTGTAACCACAAAACTTATGGGTTGTGCCCTTTTATTTTAAACAATGTTTGTATGACAATATTTTTAAACTATTTTATAAATTTAAACGGAGTATGTATTCCGTTCTTTATTACTTGTGTTATGACCTCCGATTTCGTAGCATCCCCATGACCCGTATGTTCCGCTAAACCAGATTTGGGGGTGTTACATCTGGTGTTTCATCTGGTTCTTGATTGTTGTGGTTTATTTTATAGTGTTTTATGGTTGATCTAGTAATTTTAGGGTTTAGATCTTAAAACCCTAATTTTCCAAGAATTGAGGATTCTTTGTTCTGGTGATTATTCGGTTATTGAGACCTGGTTCAGTCACAATATCTCTCAACTAAGTGAATTAAGAGTATTGTGATCCTTTATTCCGTTGTTTCTTATATATTGTATTGTAAGGCATTCTTCTTCCTTTAAAATAACTTGGTTTTAGTTGAGTGGGTACAAACGGTGTGGCTAACATCTTGACCTACCACCATAAGAGTGGTAAGGATACCTGCTCTGGCCATACCCAGTTTACTCAGCTTGAATTTGATATTCTTGGGTGCGAGTTTTTTTATTTTTCTGCACTTTGTTTTGTTTGTTGTTACTCTAAATTGTTGGAGGTTAGGTTATTGGGTAGTCTTGAGAAGTTGGTGATTTGTTTAATTGGTGGTTAATTATGCTTGAAGGTGTTAAGGGTTCCTGTGATTATTGTTTGTTTGTTTTTTATCTGTTCTTGTTTTATTTGTCGTATTCATCATGGTGACTTCTATTTCTAGTAACACTACAAGAAAAGTGGCTTTTTAGGACCCTTTTTGTGGGACGGTATGATAATGGAGTCCTAAAAAACTGTTTAATAGGACATATGAGCGTTTAGGGTCCTTTTTAAATATTTGCTACTTAGGCGATGTCCTAAAAAGGTATATAATAGTATGGTCGATGATTTGGGGTCCTATTATCATATAACTTAATATGACACTTAAAATATGGGTCCTAATAAATTACCTTTATAAGACGTTTATTCATTATGGTTGTATTATAATAAACCATAATAGGACACGTGAGTTTTGAGTCATAAGACATCAGTTAGTTAAAACGCTTATTCACAAAAAGTTTTATTTAGCAAAATTTAATAGAATTCAATATACTATTATCCTGGGGTTTAGTAGCTGGTATGATAATATATGGAAAAATCCTGTAGCGGATTCATCGTTTATAAATTTTTCCTGGGATTTGCGAGTATACAGGATAATTTGTCAAAAAATCCTGAGGTAATAGTATGGCAGGGTGTTTTTCCCAGGATTTTTCGGTGAAAAGAACATCACAATGATCTTTATCTTCAGTGGTACTACTTATGCTGTTTATTTTGTTCTTGTCTATTTTTTGTTTGTTTGTTATTAGTGTCCTTGGGAATTGTGGAAGTTCGTATTAATTGGTGGTTAATTTGTTTAGTGGTTGAAGAGTTCTGATGGGTTATTGGATTGGAGGTTGTTAAATCTCATTGTTGTTTGTTTTGTTTCACGTCTTTTTATTTTTTTGAGCGTGGGTTCTTATAGTTTAAGTTCGACTCATTTGACCCATACCGGTCTCG
>BPTQ01000004.1:80524997-80850542 GCA_019973895.1 Chrysanthemum seticuspe
GTTTTGTTGTGATCTTCGTATTCATAGGAATCGTGTTCTTGGTAGTTATTTTGATCAAATCGGTTAAATTATCGTCATCGGGTATGAGATAATAAAAGTCAGGGTCATTCAAAGTATCTAAATTATCTTGACCACGATTTTAGTAATCTTACGTCTACGTTTCCCAATGGGTTTAGTTCTAATGATTGCTCTAGTAGTAATGTGATGTTCTTTTCACCGAAAAATCCTGGGGGTATTCGCAGTATTTTACCATGAAAAATCCTGGAAAGTAAATTATCCTGGTTCCTACTTTCGCAAAGTACATTCCGCCAACATTATCCAGGTTTCGCAGGATTGGGAATACTTTGGTTAAAATACCAGCATAATATACAGATACTTGTTGTGTTTATTTATTAGGACGCTATTTGTGTTGTTCATAGACATATAATACGACCATAAAATTGGTTTCATAAGGGTTAGGACGCTTTGGACCTATTACAACCGCCTTACATGAAACGCTTTCATCCTTGGTCCTATTAAATGAAAGGTCCTAAAAAGTACCATTTTATGACGCTTATGGGGGTCCTAAAAAGCCACTTTTCTTGTAGTGTAATGATGATCTCGTTAGTAATCTTGATTTGGGTAACCCTTTGCATCTGCATTCTAATGATTTTAGCACCAGTTCTATTAAATCTATGAAACTTACTGGGACTGAAAATAATAGAGTATGGGCTACTGCTATTAAATTGGCTAAACTAGTTTTATTGATGGTTCTTGTGCTAAGGATACTTATGCTTCTAGTGTTGTTTTGTCTAATCAATGGGAAAGATATAACTCTATTGTGCTATCTTGGTTATTGAATTCCGTGTCTGAGGATTTGTATCTTGGTCAAATCTTTTCTGATAATGCTGCTGAGGTTTGGGTTAAACTTAAAGAAACTTATGATAAACTTGATGGTTCTATAATTCTGAACTTAATGCAGAAAACTAATAATTTCAAACAAGGTGAATTCACTTTTTCTGATTATTATCATAAGGTTAACTCTCTTTGGAGATAATTTAATATTATGACCAAACTACCTAAGTGTATATGTGCTCCTAGAGAAGATGTTTTAAAACATAATTAACTTATGAAACTTATACAGTTTCTTATGGGTCTAAATGGTATCTATCAGCATATCAAGAGTAGTATCTTGTCTATAGAGACTTTACTTTATGTTAAGGATGCATTTGTTATTGTTTCCAGGCAAGAGTCTCATAGAGGCATTGCCTCTTCTTTTGCGGGTTTTGTATCTAAACCTCAAGTTTCTAGTTTTGTTTCTTAAACTAACTGGTCTAATAATGGTAATATGAGGTTTTATAACAAAATGTTTTCTAATTTTGCTAACAATAACAATGGGAATAATGGGAACAATAGAGGAGCTAACCCAAATTTGCTTTGTAAAAACTGTGGTAAGGTTGGTCACACTGTTGACATATGTTTTGATTTAATTGGATATCCTCCTGGTTATAATAAAAATCATGGTTCAAAACAAAATGACTTCAAACCATCTTTTAATGCAAATTCATGTTCATCATCTAATGAAACTGGAACCACAATGTATTTCACAAATGAACAAATGATGAAATTGATAAATCTTATCAATGACATGCCTTCTAGTAGCGTGCATGCCAATATGGCAGGTATACCAAGTTTCATAAATAACATGTTTTCTTCTTACAATAGCAATAGTGTTTTGTGTAGAATCAGTGTGGGATGGATTATTGATTCATGTGCCAACTGACACATGAGATTTTCAAGTCTTAATATGTTTAGTATAATTGACATTTCTGAATTAAATCTCATTTTGTGACATCCTAATGGTACTCTTTCCAAAATTAAATATGTTGGAAATCTAAAACTTTAAGAAAATGTCATCTTATATGATGTGTTGGTTGTTCCTGAATATTGTCTTAGTCTTTTATTTGTTCATAAACTTATTAAAGATAGTAGTTAGTTTGTTGGTTTTGATGAAACTAAATGTTACATTCAAACAAAATCATGGGGACTGCCGGACTGGTAGTGAGAATGGTGTCCTATATTTTTTTGACTCTCCCTCTACATTCTCTTTAATAGTAAAACTACAGGTAATCAAAATGTTACTTGTTATGTGTCTAAGTCTTTATGGCACAAGATACTTGGCCATCCTTCTAACCATGCTGTTGATATGCTTCAGTCTGACCTTTAAGTATACCAAGGTTTCTCATGTCTCACCCTGTGACAACTATCATAGGGCTAAGCAGGCCTTTTTCCATTAAGTGATCATAAGACCACTGCAATTGGTGATCTTGTCCATATTGACCTTTGGGGTCCTTATAAAATTGTCAGCAGAGATGGATTTAAATATTTCATGACCATTATTGATGATTATACCAGGGATTTTTTGGTTTATCTCATTAAAACCAAAGATGAAGTTTATAATCTGTTTTTCAATTATATAAATCTTATTCTTAATCTTTTTAAAAGTAGAATTAAAATTGCTAGGACTGATAATGGAACTGAGTTTGTGAATAATAAAATGAGTGATTTGTTTGACTGTCTTGGTATTGTGCATCAAACTTCATGTGCTTACACACCTTAGCAAATTGGGATTGCTGAGAAAAAGCACAAACATCTTTTGAATGTTGCTAAGAGTTTATTGTTTCAAAGTGGTATTCCTCTAATTATGTAGACAGAATGTATCTTAATTGTTGCCTATCTTATTAACAAGTTTCCTTCTTCTGTTCTGAATGGTAAATCTCCTTTTGAGCTTATGTATGGTCAGAAACCAAAACTCTCTCATCCGAGAAGTTTTGGATTCTGTGTGTCTCATTTGTCCTTAAAAATTATGATAAGTTTTCTTCTAGATCTGAAAAATGTGTTCTTATTGGTTTTTCCACAACCAAAAAGGCTTAAAAAGTTTACAATATTGAGTCTAAAATGATTTTTTACTCCAGGGATGTTAAGTTTTATGAAACTATTTTTCCGTTTGAACTTCAAAAAGACCAAAATCATTTTAATGAAACTTCTTACTCTAATTTGAATAGTCTAAACTTAGTTGATGAGAAACACTCTGATAATCTAACTTCTCGAAGTCCCATTGATGAAAAGAGAGGTACATATACCCCCTATGATGATGGTAGTGCCTTTTCTTGCCCCAGAGGTCCAAACACTTCCGATGATAGTGGGAATAATGGCACTGCAACTTCCATGTGTGAAAATACTTCCTCTGAGGGCAATGTCAGTTCTTATTCCAATCTTGATTCAGCTCAAAATGATTTAAATTAGCACATAAATCAAGAGCAGCCTGCTCTAAGAAAGTCTAGCAGGACTATGAACATGCCTTTTAAGTTCAATGATTATGTTGTTGGTAGTAGTGTAAAATATGGGCATTAAAAGTTTGTAAGTTATTCCAATCTTAGTCCTACCAATTATTGTTTCACCACTACTTTAAATAATCATGTTGAACCCAGTTCATGTTATGAGGCTTTAAAAGATAACAATTGAGTTGAGGCTATGAATAATAAAATAGAAGCTTTAAACAGAAATAACACTTGGATTGCATGTGATCTTCCCAAAGGAAGAAAACCAGTTAGGTGTAAATGGTTGTTTAAAATTAAATATAGTCCACTGGAGAGATTGAAAGATATAAGGCAAGGCTTGTTGCCAAAGGCTACAACCAGAGGGAGGGATTTGACTATTTAGATACCTTGTAATTAAGATGTCTACTGTTAGATGCATGATTAATGTGGTTGTCTTTAACAACTGGAGTCTTTTTCAGTTTGATATTAATAATGTTTTCTTATATGGTAACTTAACTAAGGATTTTTATATTGCCTTACCTCCTGGCTTTGATAGTCAAAAGTCTAAAGTCTGCAAACTCAATAAGTCTATGTATGGTTTCAAACAGGCTCCTTGACAATGGAATGCTAAATTGACTATGGATCTTATTG
Source organism: Chrysanthemum seticuspe (assembly GCA_019973895.1). Classification (NCBI taxonomy): domain Eukaryota; kingdom Viridiplantae; phylum Streptophyta; class Magnoliopsida; order Asterales; family Asteraceae; genus Chrysanthemum; species Chrysanthemum seticuspe. The sequence goes on from BPTQ01000004.1 coordinate 80,528,948, forward strand.
AAAATGGTTTTGCGCAGTCTAAGCATGATTATTCATTGTTCACTAAGAAATATGGTGATGTATTTATTGCTTTACTGGTTTATGTTGATGATATAGTTATAACTAGAAACAATGTTTCTGAGATTGAAAAATGTTTTTAACATCTAAGTTTCAAATTAAAGATTTGGGAAAATTAAAATACTTTTTTTGGCATTGAAGTTTTAGAAAATGAGAATGGTGTTTGTTTAAATCAAATAAAGTATTGTCTTGAGTTATTATATGAATATGGTTTATTAGCTGCTAAATCAGTTGATGGTTCCTTACCAGAAAATACTACTTTGAATCATGTTGAATCTGATGATGATAAAGCTTTGACAAATATTGGAAATTATCAAAAACTTGTTGGCAAATTGATTTATCTTACCAACATTAAACCTGATATATCTTACTTTGTTCACTGCTTAAGCTAGTACATGCATGCTCTTTTTGAATCTCATTTGGATGTTACCTTAAGAGTTTTGAGATATTTAAAAGGTTCACCAAGTACTGGTGTTCAGAATAATGTTGCAAAAAAGGTCTACAAGGCCGATTAATCACCGATTAGGTGCTACTGGGCCATCGACCTTTCCGATTTGTGTAAATCGTTCAAAAAAATCGGTCAACCATGGTCAACGACTGTTAATGATGGTCAAACTTGCCAAAAACATGAAAATCTTATCGGAAATACCCTAAACTCGCCGTAAATTTGTTATAGTTACTGTTTATATCTATACAAGATGTTTTTCAAGGAAAATCTTGCCAATACCAACATTTGCCGTAAATACCTAAAACTTACCAAAAATGCCAATACAATTTTGCAACCCTGAACAAATGTAATCATTTATAGTCGCTGTTTATATATATTCCAAGATGTTTTTAAGAAAAATCTTTTCGGGGATACCCAAAACTACCCAGAAATACATAAAACTTGCCAAAAATGTCAATCCGATTAATCACCGATTAATCCTGCCTAGACTGATTACAAGCTACAGGGGGGTCGACCGCCTCACTACCGATTCGCGATTTTTGCAACCTTGCTTCAGATAAACAAAAAATGTGATCTTAAGCTAAAAGCTTATGTTGATTTTGACTGGGCAAGATTTCCTATTACTAGGAATTCTGTGTTTGGTTATTTTGTATTTTTGGGTGATTCTTCAGTGACCTGCAAAAGTAAAAAGCTGTCTACTTTGTCCAGGTCATCTGCAGAAGCTAAATACAGAAGTATGGCTTCTGCAACATGTTAAGATATTTGGCTTTCTAATCTTCTTGGAGATATGAGAATTAAAAACTTGTTATATGTTATCTTATACTGTGACAACACTTCTGCTTTACAAATTGCTGCAATCCCAGTGTTTCATGAAAAAACTAAACACTTTGAGATTGATGTTCATCTTGTCAGAGAAAAAGTATCTACTTGCGTAATTAAAACTGAGAAAAATCATACTACCCAGCAGATTGATAACATTCTTACCAATGCTTTGGATTGCAGTCAACATAAAATTTTATGTGAGAAACTTTGTATGTTGGACATGGTTTAGTGTAAAAGTTTGAAGAAGGGTGTTAAATAAATTGTGCAAACTTTTATTTTAAAGTTCAAGGACTATTTATGCTAATAGCATAAACTTGCTAACACTAACTTTTGTCTTTGTGTTTTGTTTGTTACTTCTTATTATTTGCAGGGTCTAAAGTTGGTCAAGTACAAAGTTAGAGTCTATATAAGTAATCATCGGGTTAGGATTTTCAGACCTTCAACTCTTATCAAAATTTACTCTCTCATAAAGCTTTAAGTGATCTTTCATTGTGTTCTTGTAATCATTTGACTGGTCAACCATATTGATCTAGTCTTGTGTTTCTTTGTTACAGTTTGGTGACTATCTTCTTTCTCTTTCTTTATTTTAATCTGATACTAATATTGAATCAAGGGGTGGTTGGTTGGATTTAGTGATACATGTTTAATAAAAGACAATCACTTAACATAGAACGATGCAAAAATGGACCAATTGGGATATATATATATATATATATATATATATATATATATATATATATATATATATATATATATATATATATATATATATATATATATATATATATATATATATGTTTGGGTTATTATGAAAAGTTTCTTAGAATAAAAAGAATGAGAAGGCATGTGGAGGTGACATTTGTCACCTTTGCCACATCACCATACCCCACCCCCCCACCCCTACCCCCCCCCCCCCTCGTCAAAAAAAATTTTCCCGCCAAAAAAAATTTATTTTTTCCCACCAAAGATTTCCTGCCAATTTTTTTTACTGTATCACATTTATAAAGTTACTGCATCACAATCATGATTTTAGTGCATTAAGGTTATAAATTACTGCATCACAGTTATAAAGTTACTGCATCACAATCATGATTTTAGTGCATTAAGGTTATAACCTTGATTTTAGTGCATCATAGTTGATGCACTTAACAATTAACTATGATGCAGTAACTTATAATAAATATGCACCAAAACTTATTAGTGCATTAAGGTTATAAGTTACTGCGTCACAATTATGATTTTAGTGCATTAAGGTTATAAATTACTGCATCACAATTATAAAGTTACTGCATCACAATCATGATTTTAGTGCATTAAGGTTATAACCTTGATTTTAGTGCATCATAGTTGGTGCACTTAACTATTAACTATGATGCAGTAACTTATAATAAAGATGCACCAAAAATTATTAGTGCATTAAGATTATAAGTTATTGCATTACGGTTATAAAGTTACTGCATCATAATCATGATTTTAGTGCATTAATATCATAAGTTACTGCATCACAATTATGATTGTGATGCAATATTTTTATAACTGTGATGCAGTAATAAATTTTGGCGGTAAATTTTTGGCAGGAAATTTTTTTTTGGGGGATTATTTTTATTTATTTATTTATTTTTTGCGGGGAGCCGGGGGGGGTGACACATGTCACGGCATGGTGATGTGGCAAAGGTGACACATGTCACCTCCACAAGCTTTCTCATTCTTTTCGTTATAAGAAACTTTTCATTTTAACCCTACTATATATATATATATATATATATATATATATATATATATATATATATATATATATATATATATATATATATATATATATATATATATATATATAGCGATGGGGATGCGGGGGCTCTCTAGACCAGCAACTAAAGACAATGCCTTGAGAGTTAATGTTTTTAGGGTCTTTACGAAAAATTTTAGTGTTTATGTATTGAAGTTTGGCGGGAGGCATTGGTAGCATAATGTTGTAACACAAGTTTAGATCATGTCTACGTATACCTTGATCATGACTTACACCGTGAGATTGATCGTGTGTGATGCATACAGAGTAACTCAATTGGTCATATTATGAAACTAGAACGTTTGGCCTTCTATGCAACTAGTTTTGAAATATTGCTTTTACATATGTGAAATCTATATACATTCTACAAACACCATTTACTAATAATTAGAGATGTAAACGAACTGAACATTCAATTTACATTTCGTGGACTGTTCAGTAAAGATTTTGTTTATGTTCGTTTATTTATTAAATGAACGAACATGAACAATATTTTGCGTTCATTTAATTAAATGAACGAACATGAACAAATGTCGCGTCCATTCATTTATGTTAGTGAACCTCTGATTATACATTTATTAAGTTCGTTTATGTTCATTTATTTGTTGTCTTCATATATCATATCTTTTAGTTGTATACTTTTAAAACTGATTTGTTTAAACAAAACAACACTTCTAAAACAAAATTATGCATAGTTTAGTAAAGTTTATGTTGGTTTTTCTACATTTGTTTATGTTTGATCGTTTATGTTCGTTTAGGGTTCGTTTAGTGTCTAGATGAATGAACATAAATAAACATAAACAATTTATTTTCTTAATAAACGAACATGAACAAAAAATTCGTCTGTTTAAACGTTCGTGTCCATTTATTTGTCTAGTTAAAGTTAAACACAAACATGAATAAGACTCTTTTCGTATTCATCCGGTTCATTTACAACTCTATATATAATATTCAATGTTGCAAAAGGATTAGCAAAAGTAGTCACCACTCGCCACCATAAGAGGTCGATGATACAACTTTTTATGATATTTGTTTTTCTTTAAGCGATAATTTTTTTAACCATCTATTTTAAAAAAAATCTCACCACTATATTTAGCTAAATTCGAACCTACAACGTTTTGATTTGATTGGTGAGTACGTTCACATGGACTTTGCGGAGTTAGATTACTAATTTTAAATGTTACTATATACTTAGGTAAGTATATAGTAACATTTAAAATTAGTAATCTTAACTACACTTGCCGCTAGATTAATGGTTTAATCTAATAACTTCCAGAATCTTATATCTGTGACGTTAGTTATAGGAATCTTGGAAATAATTTATTATGACTTCCCACCCATAGATGCTTACCCACTTTAATCATTGTAGCTCAAACATTTTCTGTAGTTATTGTATTTTATAGCAGAATTCAAAACTAACACAAGCTAATTAGTTTTTGTAGCAAAACATACAACTTAGCAAAAACATACAACAAACGTGTGACATGCAAATATAGACATATAATAAACTGGTAAATTTATAATCCCTATTCGTGATTTCGTGTCAAACATTAAGAAATAAAATACGGTAGATTTACAGAATCTTATATCTTAACAATATTTTGTGAGCATACAAGTTATACATGCACGTATTAAAAAATCATCCATCTTGGTATATTTCAAACTTTAGTGGCATGACTTTTGTTATGGTTCTTTAGAAAGTGTGTCATAGTTTCGCTGGATACAACAATCATATCTTCAAAGTTTGGTGAGATAATGTCTCAATTCATAAACAATATAACATCCATGATTAATCAGCCCCACAACATTGGTTGTATTTGATTTATCGTTACTTTTTATTCAAATGGTAATAAAATAGTCGCCAGTTATAAACGATGTTATTAGAGTATTAGGTATGGTGTTATCCGATAATACGTTATTTGTATGTTACATCAGTGGCACCTCATCTCCATTAGTAACTCACCAATAACTAAAACACCTTTATCTCATAACACACCACTAACATGTTATTGGGTCTCACTAAAAATAATCACTCACTCAAAAAAAAAAAAAAAAAAAAAAAAAAAAAAAAAAAAAAAATGGCTTGAGCCATTTTATTAACTTAAATTCATTTGGCTCAACTTTGGCATATTGGCCGTTATGGTAGCTCACGAATGACACGAAGAAAATCGACGAATGGCATGTTAAATGTCTACCATATCTTATACGCCGCCATCATACCGAGACCCCAAGGCGCCAAAGTGGGCGTTCCTTGTCTAGAGATGACTATTTTCAAATTTTTGATCGTTAACGGTTATTTTCAAATCTTTTTTTAAGTTAAACATTCATATAAACCCCTTCTACACAACCATTTTTACATACAAACTAATATTTCACTTCCATTTTCACTCTATTTTACCATATCTCTAAAATAAGTCACCTAGATGATGCTTTTTACAATAAGCTTCTCGGAATGTCAAAAGCTCCAAGCTCATCATCTTCGTCAAATCCTGGTACACTCTCCTCTGCAAAATCAATATCTTTCTCGCACCCCCAATTTGCTCCGTTTTGTAGCCAATATACTATCCCAACACACACACCTGAACAATATTTTCTTCAATAACAACCCCTGTTGTAAAAATCGGTCCAGGCGGCCGATTAATCTTCGCATAATCGCTGATCGCTCACTAAACGCCTTGATTTATCATAATCGGCTTATTTAATCGGTTTGGTCAAAGATCGCTTAAAAATCGGTCAACAAACCGATTAATCGGACAAAATCGGTCTAATCGGACAAAATCGCTTAAAAATCGGTCAACAAAATTGCTTAAAAATGGGACAAAATCGCATAAAAATGGGTCAACAAACCGATTAATCAGACAAAATCAGTCAAAGATCGCTTAAAAATGGTCAACAAACCGAATAATATCTATTTTTGACTTTAAACTTTGAAGAATTATATATTATGTTTATATTTGAACATTTGAAATATTTGAACTTTGATGTCCTATGCTTATCTCATACATATAATATAATATGGTATCTAATATTACAATTTTATGTATAAAAATTCCAATCCGATTAATCTCCGATTAATCCCCGCCTAACCGATTAATTGCTAGGCCTTACCCGACCGCCTCACTAGCGCCTAGCGATTTTTACAACCATGAACAACAACTACCTCAACAACAATTTCAACAACATCAACCACAATTCTTTTCACAACCACAACCACCACCACCACAAGAAACCCAAGTAACCGAAAGGTGGCGAAGAAAAGGAAAAAAAGTATTAAAAAAAAAAGAGCAAAACCACCACCACAACCACCAAACCTGAGAGATCCTCAAAGACGTCCACTCATTGGACGCAAGACGAGGAACTATTATTAGCTGAGTGTTATGTTGTTTGTTAATACAAATAAGCCGTAAAAACGTTTATTTATATTTTACGATCTTCTAATGTTTTGTCGATAACAAACGTAAAATCATATTAACGAAACAAATAAAATACGTAAATGGTTTGAACTAATAGTTTCTAACATATTCACATTTTCACATAAAACACTAAAACAAGTATAAGTGATTTTATGATTTAAGTAATACATATGTACAACAACTAGTGTTTACATATTTGGATAAAATATACACATAACTAGTATGTAGTATATTGGGTAATATAAATGGGTAGAAACTTAAGTATCACAACCCATTGGGCAAATACATTGAATGTAGTTGGGTACAACCCAAAGCCCATAACCCATGGATCTTGACCCATAACCCATTGTATGACATCATGCTTATATCATACATGGATAATATCCATAACCCATGGATCAACCCATACCCAAGTGACTAAGTGCATTGCACTCAAAGATACATTGTATCTAGCCAAAGATCCATAGTTCAACCCATGACCCATGACCCATAACCAAAATACCCATGGGTAAAAGGGAGCGTCCCACGGATCCCTAGCTTAACGCTAGACGGATCCTTTGTGGAAGGGATCCGTGGGATCCGGGGAACAATAGGATTTTTCCTCTATAAATATTGAGCCATTTCTTCATTATTTCTTACCCTTTTCTAACACACTTTCTCCCCTGAGTTAAATCTCACTAACCTTAGATCCAAGAGATCTATGTTTGTAGTTTTGTGTTTGTGTGATCTTTTAGGTTCCTCTTAAAGGCAAGATCACCACTTTTGAAGTCGAGCAAGCTTAAGTCCATGAGTTTCCAAGCTTCTTCATCATCAAGGCTACTGAAGTCTTCTTGTTGATGATTCCTTTCTTTCTTCAAAGAAGTGTAGTGTTGAAGACATTAGTGAAAGATGTCTCAAGTGTCAAGACGAAGATATTAGTGAAGGGTATCTATCGTCTATAGCATAAGCACTTGTGGTAGGTGCTTAGAAGTCAAGACAAGAAGCATTAGTGAAAGGTGCTTAGAAGTCAAGACTTGAAGCATTAGTGAAAGGTGCTTAGAAGTGAAGACACAAGACATTAGTGAAAGGTGTCTTGTAGATCTAGTCAAAGGCATTAGTGAAAGGTGCCTTAGATGTACATTCGATATGGTGTGTTTCGATGTACTAGATAGACTAGCATTAGATCCAAGGATATTGATGTCCTTGATGATGTTGTAAAGGAGTAGATCTCCTTTGGGATTAGTCGTTGGTGTAGTGTGGTAGTAGTTCCTCCATTGCAATGGAACTAGGTGCTTAGCCTAGTACCTAATAAAGGGTAGGCGACGTTGTGAAGGTGTAGTTCACCTTGGTGTAAAAGAACTAGGTACTTAGCCTAGTACCTTATAAATGGTAGGCGACGTTGTGTAGGTTTGGTTCACCTTGGAGTGAAAGAACCCGGTGGTTAGCCTAGCACTGGAAAAAGGGTAGGCGACGTTGTGAAGGCTTCTCCGCCAAAAGGAGATTGGTGTAGTGTTTACGAACTCTCGAGTAGGTGACTCGGGGAGTGGAGTAGGGCAAGGAAGGTGTCCTTGTAACCGACCCACTATAAATACTCGCGTTGTGGTTTTGTACTTCTTACTCTTATCTTTTCATTACATATCTTTATATGCTTGTTTATCAACATCCAACACACACAACCAAATAGATTGACATAAGTCGATCTAAATAGTTTAAAAGGAAGTTTTAATTGGTAAAACTATTCAACCCCCCCTTCTAGTTTTCTACAATTGGCATCAGAGCTTCGTTACCAAGTTTCTTGAAGTATATTGTACTTTAAAAACTTGATACGATCCATGGTTAATTGAAAACTACAAAGAAGGTTTTTCATAAAAACAAACACCATGTCTTTTAAAACTATATGTTTGGATGTTGATTTGATAACAACATTTTTCTTATTTATTTTTTCATTTAATTGCACTAATCTTCTTTGTCATATTGATTAGTCAAAGCTCATACCCACCAAGCTTTAGGAGTCGCTTGGTAACAAGAATACCTTCCTTAAGAAGGTATCTTAAACGCAAAGGAGCGGGCATAGTCTAAGTGACATTTGCTGTGTCATTTATAAAGACATTCCTAAGTGCGCTAGAGGTATGATTTTCCTTTTACTTTGCTTGATAATTAAGTATACCTATTTAGGCATTTATATGATTATCTTTTGTGCAAATTACATGTTTTACATGAAGCTTCATTAGAAAGCCTTTATTCTTTCATACGTGTCTTATTTCTCGTCTAAAGTCATGATATATAAAACTTATGATTTGTTTTCTTTTAATTCAATAATAAAACAAAACACGAATTTCAAAAATTCCTCCTTCCCTATAAAAACTCCCATCTTCGACCAATCTATCAAACCCTCACTTTTTCAAATCTTCCAATTTCAAAAAATTTCCTCTCACTCATAAACTTCATCTTCCTCCTCATTCCATCTCAATCGAAACCAAGAAGATCCGTCATCAACATGGTTTACATCGCACTCGTGCTCATCGCCTTAACACTCATCGCACTTGTGTTCCCTATGATGAAGTTCACATATGGAGACATTTACTTTGTGTTGTTAATCTACATTGAGATCATATACCCAATCCTTTGTATCATCCTTAGCATTGAAATGCAATATTACTAATAATCTTGTTATCTTTGTTATTATTTATTCTCTTGTGATTTATATGTTTTATATTCCTTCGTGATACATTAGAAGTCATGTATGCATGCTAAAAGAATATGTAGGATAAAACACTTCTCATGGTATAAAAATATAAAACCTATATTTTTATCAAATATGTTTCTGTTACTACAGATCCACGGATCCCGGAAGTTATACTAGCCGGATCCCTTTTGTAAAGGAACTGTAGGATCCGTCCTACTGGAAAACAGTTTTCATGCAAGATTAAAAACCACTATCTTTCTAAAAGTAATAATCCACTTGAAAGTCAAATCCTTGAGTGAGTTAGAGTGTTAAAAACCATTGTTAATAAAAATCTAGTAAAAACATTAGATAATCATAGGTTGACCACAAACATCTCTGTTTTAACTTATCATTTCTATAGGATCAACTATGACGCATGAATATGAGTTTGATTTTTCACTCACTAGCGTCTACACTCCGAACATCTCTCTTGAACCCAACACACCTGGAAATCATGTCCGTGGGTTCAACAATCTCGAAACCCGTCACTTCCATGAAGGACGTATTGTAGACACCTCTCTACAATTCGAAGAATGTATCAATACCTCCTTCCGAGCAATAGGACTAGAATGTCTTCTTGAAATCAACGAGAAGATATGTCCAAGGTTCATAATGGAATTCTTCCGTCAAGTCGAACTCGTTCGTAACGAGGATCGCTCTCTATCTCTTTGGTTTTATATCAAAAACCAAAAGTTTACTCTAACCCTTGGGCATTTTGCTCACATCCTTCGGATTCCAAATCATGGACAATGTGCCTTCACCGAAGATTGGTCTCTTGATTCTCTCTTCAACTTTCGTGAAGAAAATAGCCCATATTGTTCACACATACCCTCTCCGGAAGATTTAAATCGCATAATATGCAAACCTCGACCATATTACTCCGATCCAAACATTATCTTCACACGGGACATCCGAGAAGATTACAAGCCTCTTGCACTCATCCTACGTGAAAATGTTTGGAGTCTTAGGGGAAATCGAGAAATTCTTCCCGCTTGTTGTGCTCACATGTTGTACTGTTTGCTAACACAACAACCATACAATCCCGCCTACTTCTTCGCAAGGCGAATTGCAAATCTTCAAGGCTCCAAGAATAAACTCATCCCTTATGGAATGTTCTTGACACGCCTCTATCATAATGTTATGCACTTCCATCCTTAATTTCAAAGTCCGTTGTACGTACTTGTGAACAAAATGATGGAACCGCTAAACATATCTCTCATGAAGACTTTCTTCATTTTTGATTCCATCAACACGCATCAATCACATAATGATACTCCTAGCGAAAACACTCAAGGAACCTAGTAGTATTCCAAAATAGGATCAATTCTCTTGTACTCGTGCTTTATCAATGTAATCCAATTTCTTTCATGAAATAAAACATCTTACATTTGATATCTTAGTATTAGAACTCTTTTTAGACTACCCTTGAGATATAATGCATTGTCAAGATTATTGCATACCTTTAGTAAAGGTCCTACGGAGCAGATAGGTGGATCCCAAAGATTGTGCTAGACGGATCCCTACACTTAGGGAACCGTGGGATCCGGCAAACAGAAAATGCAATTGCAAGCATTATATTTCAAAGATATCCTTAGAACACCTCACACTAAGCTAAATATGGTGTCTTAAGGCAAATTAAGTCCTTATCAAGATAGGTTGATCCTTTCTACTCACACACCTAGATCACACTCTAAAACGCTTGTAGATCTACCATTTCATTTTAATCCATTACTATTCCGCTCTTAAACTCACACTTCATTTTTTTTTATCCCTCACATCTAGTCTTAGAAATCTTTCGATTATGACAAAGTTGATCATAAATCATCCTCACCTCAAAATTGATCAAAGTTGATCAAAATCTAGTTTTCTCATTTCAAAGCTTCTAGGATATTTTCCAAAGCACTATCCTAAGACACAACCTGATCTCTAGGATCATTTAGCTTCAATTGACACTCTAAATCTTTAGTGTCATCCTTTCTCATCCATTGGTACTCTTGAAAGTTCCAAATCCTTCCATAAATAACAATCATTAGCTACATCACTCATTACCTTCAAGTACTCAAGCACCCCTTCATTTAAAACACTTAGGAGGACTGAAACATTCAAGATGATATAGGTCTTAGATCTTAGAAACATCATTTCCACTCTTTCATAACTGCTGAAAGCCGGTTCCCTAGGATTAGCCTAGATGGATCCCTCTGAGGAAGGAACCGTGGGATCCGGATGACAGGTTATGTCAAATCTTGCTAAAACAATCATTTCAACTCATCTTCCTAACTCAAACACTCCATCTCGACTTAAATGAATTCCTAGATCAGTACAACCTCTGAAGTTGACTCTTGTGCATGTTAATCATCACATTCCAATGAACCCTAGTGGCTTAAGGCTTACATGCACTTGCCAATTCTCTTAGTTTATAAACCACTTTGTTAGAACCTCCATAGTCATCACTCTCATCCTAACTTTCAGCTCTTGCAACCTCTTAAAATCATCTCAACATGAGGAAAACCCCAAGTAGTAACTTATCCACCAAAGAACCACCCATGAAAAAGGCGCGTGTTATACACGAAATCTCTTCAACCGAATCATCTCCGGTCAAGCCAACAAATGATAGGATCCTTCATCATCCAATCAAACCAATTCCTAAAAGAATAGTGCCCACAAAACTACCAATGCCAAACACCACCATACCTCCTAGGCCAAACAATATCATCTCCACTAAACCATCACCATTAGTTCCTAGAGCTATTTCATTTACATCCCCACTATCATCACCACACCTCTACAATTTAGAGGACTTTCCTCTTAGGCCGTCTCATCCGCTTTCGCCGACAACAATCTCCTCATTAGGAGGAATAATGGTTCAAAATCAAGGTGTTGAGTCAACACTTGCTCCGGCTTCCTTTTCGCCGTTTCCATCATATAATCCCATTTGGTTTATGAGAAATCATCAAAGTCAACCACCCGATCATATGGAAGTTGACACTTCTCTACCACCACCATCATTCTTGGTTGAGTCATTCTCAAATGTACCTCCACCAATCCCTCCATCGTTTGAAGCTCCACAAGCCGCTTCACTTGATCCTTCGCATCAAGCTATTTCATTTCTTCCACCACCACTACCTAGCCATGACAAAGATTGCTATCATTGTCAACATGTTGAAAGTTTGATACATGAAGTACGAGAAGACCAACGTTTCATGTTCTATCATCTCCTCGAACGTTTCGACGAGATTAAACCTAAACAAAACTTGAGCTAGTAGATTTTAGTGGTGTCCTAGCATCAAGCGTTAGTTGGTCTAGAAATTCCTAGTCATGTATTGTCTATTTTCTTAGTTTTTAGAGTCATGTATATCATAACTCTAGTTTTATTAAATGGAATTACATGCTACTTGTTATTTTTCTGAGCATATGATTACCTTGTATTCATATCTCATTTTTGTGATAACATTACTTGTTATATCACCGTTGCTGAAATTAATCAGCTACTACGGATCCCTCAGAATTGCCCAGACGGATCCCTACTAGGAGGGAACCGTGGGATCCGTGAGACAAAAATTTTTCTTTCTACTAACTTGAACCACATTTGCAGGAAATTGTGAATTATACTTGTTTTCTAACCCTTGTTTTGCAGTTATTCAATTAACACATGAAGAATTTGACACCCTAAAGCTAGGGGGAGCTTGGTGTCAAAAACAATACGTTGCAAAATTACTTACAATCTTAGATTTATATTTCATGACATCCCGTTGCAAAATTGCAATCATCTAGGGGGAGCACACCAGACATAGACGTAATCTTTTGCAAAAGTTAGTTGCAAATGAACTAGATTAGAATTAGTTTCTTGACGCCCTTACTTAGGGATGGACTCGTCAAGGGGGAGTAACGACGAGATCCTTTCCCGTTACTTGCTCTCTATTTCTTTTTACTTTTACTTCTTTCACATGTTTTCTTAAAAACGATGTGTTGCTTTCCTTCAAACACTTTTTGTTTCGACAAAAAAGGGGAGAAGAAAGTAAAAACTACAAATTCAAACTTTTACGAATTTTAGCTTTTCCTTAAAATAATTTTATGTTTTGTCATCAACAAAAAGGAGGAGATTGTTAATACAAATAAGCCGTAAAAACGTTTATTTATATTTTACGATCTTCTAATGTTTTGTCAATAACAAACGTAAAATCATATTAACGAAACAAATAAAATACGTAAATGGTTTGAACTAATAGTTTCTAACATATTCACATTTCACATAAAACACTAAAACAAGTATAAGTGATTTTATGATTTAAGTAATACATATGTACAACAACTAGTGTTTACATATTTGGATAAAATATACACATAACTAGTATGTAGTATATTGGGTAATATAAATGGGTAGAAACTTAAGTATCACAACCCATTGGGCAAATACATTGAATGTAGTTGGGTACAACCCAAAGCCCATAACCCATGGATCTTGACCCATAACCCATTGCATGACATCATGCTTATATCATACATGGATAATATCCATAACCCATGGATCAACCCATACCCAAGTGACTAAGTGCATTGCACTCAAAGATACATTGTATCTAGCCAAAGATCCATGGTTCAACCCATGACCCATGACCCATAACCAAAATACCCATGGGTAAAAGGGAGCGTCCCACGGATCCCTAGCTTAACGCTAGACGAATCCCTTGTGGAAGGGATCCGTGGGATCCGGGGAACAGTAGGATTTTTCCTCTATAAATAGTGAGCCATTTCTTCATTATTTCTTACCCCTTTCTAACACACTTTCTCCCATGAGTTAAATCTCACTAACCTTAGATCCAAGAGATCTATGTTTGTAGTTTTGTGTTTGTGTGATCTTTTAGGTTCCTCTTAAAGGCAAGATCACCACCTTTGAAGTCGAGCAAGCTCAAGTCCATGAGTTGCCAAGCTTCCTCATCATCAAGGCTACTGAAGTCTTCTTGTTGATGATTCCTTTCTTTCTTCAAAGAAGTGTAGTGTTGAAGACATTAGTGAAAGATGTCTCAAGTGTCAAGACGAAGATATTAGTGAAGGGTATCTATCGTCTATAGCATAAGCACTTGTGGTAGGTGCTTAGAAGTCAAGACAAGAAGCATTAGTGAAAGGTGCTTAGAAGTCAAAACTTGAAGTATTAGTGAAAGGTGCTTAGAAGTGAAGACACAAGACATTAGTGAAAGGTGTCTTGTAGATCTAGTCAAAGGCATTAGTGAAAGGTGCCTTAGATGTACATTCTATATGGTGTGTTTCGATGTACTAGATAGACTAGCATTAGATCCAAGGATATTGATGTCCTTGATGATGTTGTAAAGGAGTAGATCTCCTTTGGGATTAGTCGTTGGTGTAGTGTGGTAGTAGTTCCTCCATTGCAATAGAACTAGGTGCTTAGCCTAGTACCTAATAAAGGGTAGGCGACGTTGTGAAGATGTAGTTCACCTTGGTGTAAAAGAACTAGGTACTTAGCCTAGTACCTTGTAAAGGGTAGGCGACGTTGTGTAGGTTTGGTTCACCTTGGAGTGAAAGAACCCGGTGGTTAGCCTAGCACCGGAAAAAGGGTATGCGACGTTGTGAAGGCTTCTCCGCCATAAGGAGATTGGTGTAGTGTTTACGAACTCTCGAGTAGGTGACTCGGGGAGTGGAGTAGGGCAAGGAAGGTGTCCTTGTAGCCGAACCACTATAAATACTCGCGTTGTGGTTTTGTGCTTCTTACTCTTATCTTTTCATTACATATCTTTATATGCTTGTTTATCAACATCCAACACACACAACCAAATAGATTGACATAAGTCGATCTAAATAGTTTAAAAGGAAGTTTTAATTGGTAAAACTATTCAACCCCCCCTTCTAGTTTTCCACATTGTTGTTCTCGAGGATAACCAAATCGAAAATGACCAAGATGAGTTATCATTTTGGTTTCGGGTTTTTAATGAGTTCAATAAAAGTTCTTCACACAACATACCAAGGATTTGATAATGGGGAAGTGAGAAACATTGAACCAAAATTGCCAAAAGCTCAACTCTATCTACAAACGTTTGAGTAAAAGTAGGGAAAACGAGGTTGACCTTTTGAGCCGTAGTAGGATTACATATCATGACGAGAGGGACGGAAAAGCGTATACTTAAGAAGGGTGATGGGCAATCTTGAGAAACCCCAAGTGGGATGTGGCCAAACTCGTTGATCCAGATGATGAAATCGGATTTTCCGAGCTATTGACCCACGTCCCACCACAAACGACGAAAAGCAAAAAAACTAAATCAAATACAACGTCGGGCACTACATGGAGTAACCTGCAAGATTTTGAGGAGAATGTACAAAAAGAATTAAGACTAAAACGAGAGATTGCTCAATAGATACGCGATGACTAAAGTGAAGAACGCAACAATAATAAAGTTGAAAGAAATTAAGTTTCTCGGCACTATCACCGTGGGATTATCGGTTGAGGATTCCTTGATCATCAACATGCAAAAAGAATAAATCCGACAAAAATATCGACATGATATGTAGGTCGTCTACGTTTGTTTCGTATTTTTTTCATCTGTTTTTTGTTTATGTTTTTATTTTTCGTATTGTAACTTTTATATTTATTTTATTGAATGAGAATTTAGTTAGTTTGAAAAAATTGAAAACAAAATAAAATTATGGGTCCTAAAATGGATGTTATGCCTTTGGGCTATGGGTCATGGCTTGAGCCATGACACCCTGTGCTCTTAGTTAAATTTGGTGTATATGGTGGACATGAGAATTTTAGAGCATTGGTTTTGAGAACTGGGTGTCATTCTTTTAGCCATGACACTTTTTGGGTGCTACATCATCATTTCTCCCTTTCACATTCCTTTTTACTCACACACTCAAAAACCCTTGTTTTATGGCTCAAGTCAAAACACCCTTTTGAAACGTACCATTTTATTTTATTTTTCATTTTTTTAAACCAGCTAATTTTTTATTCATTAAAAATAAAATTAACAAATTACATTAAAAAAATATTTTCTAACTTTTACAAAGAATTACATTACAACAACTTGTGCTAAAACTTAAAATGCAACTTTTTAAAAGGTAAAAAGAAAAAAAAAAGAAAAAAAGAAAAAGAAAAAGAAACCCACTCTTCTTTTTCATATACCTCCTCCACGACATATTTTAAACACTACGCACATAATTTCACACACTATATGTAGAACAATACCACTTTTATTAAAAAAAAAGGAGGGGGGGGGGGGGGGAATGGAAAGGCAAGCACTAACGTACGCCACTCTTTTGGCTCAAGCCAGGCTTTTGTCCCTCCCGATACGATGGTGGCGCTATAGCGCCTCGACACGTTGGATGGCGTCGGTTGAGTGCTAGGACACCCAATGCTATTCTTATTAATGTTTGGGAATTTGTTTATTTGTTGGTAATTTTGTTATTAGAAGATAATTTTTGTGTGTTGGGACTGATCAGTAAACGAATATTTCTCTGTTGATTTGTTTGTGAATCTTTATGCACAAACTGATGTCTTTTCATATTTTGTTGAGTTTGGCAAGATGGATTTGAAGTAAATTGTTGAGTTTATTTTTTATTTTATTATTATTTTTTTTGGTAACCGTGATTTCCGACCTTTTGGCCGACTAATCCACGGGGTTTGAACCCACCGCCACACAGGCTCAAATATTATGTTTTGATTGATTGGTTATTTGGTTCATTTTCATATGACAATTAATGTTTCACAACTATTGTTTCTTTCAACATCTTGTAATTGGTCTAATTAGTAGGTGCGTTCCTAAATCGGTAAATTTAAGTTATATCTGGAATAGTAGTTTCATTCGCCGATGGATTGGTATTAGTATTGGTATGGGTACTTAATATGATTTTTCCTTTTTTGCATCTTGTTGTGTCTGATTATATTATGGTTCTGCACTATATCGGTTTAGGTATGCCCCTAGTTATGAATTGATTCTGCTTGGTTTTACATTGGTGATGGTGATGTGTTGCATTACGACATCAACAGCTTGCTTTGATTCCGCATTCACATGTGGCCCTGCATCTAGTTCTTCCTGATTCCACTATCTAGTTCTACATTCGCCAGATTTCACCATCTATCTGTCTGATTCTACCATGCATATGCATCCGTTTTTTCTAATCCTACACATGCATTCAACATCCGCCCAGTTTTGTATATGTATGTCGTCGTTTGATCTAATTTGCTGTTGTCTGATTCTGCTTTGCCGCTTTCTGGTTTCATCTGCATCTATCTGAATGTGCTATGTACCTGGTTGTGTATGTTCTGCTTTGGTTCTTCTCCTATTGGTGTGGCTCTGCTCTGGTTCTACACTTTGTTTTGCTTCGCCTTTGGTTCGTATGTTTCAGACCTGGCTAATTTCGTATTGTTCGTAGTATACATTTTTGGATTGCATCAGGTTGAGACTTCGTTTAGCACCGAGTTTGCACTCTAGGAACCTCCAAAGCTACATGGCTATTTTTTAGTTTTAGTTTTTATTTTTTGTTTGACAAACTCTCAATGTTTACTGCTGCAACATTGTGAGTTTGAGGAGGGATGTTAGCTAATAAATGCCCGTTTAGGTCTGGCCTATTTATTTATTATGTTTAGCCTATAGTGTTTCGTATAATTGTTCTCATTTAATGTCTTTATATTGTAATTAGTTCGTTGAATTTGATAATATATTTTTTTTGTATTCCCTTCGATTTCTGTAACTCTGTCAATGAAAACGGCTAGAGTATTTTACTTACGTCGAGAATAATATGTTTTGTCAAAAGAAAAAGAAAAAGAAAGAAAAAAAAGAAAAAAGAAACTTTATATGAGCATTCCATTCGAGCATCTTATTATTATACTTGAAGTGCTAATTGCAATTAGCCCAAGAAGAATCAACTAGCCCATGATTAGTGGATTTCATTGACTTGAGAAAAAGAGAAATGATTCTCACTTATCATGAAAAAGTCGAAAAGTTATAGTCAATAGTGGATTTCATTTACGGGTGAAAAAGAGAAACGATTCTCACCTATCAAAAAGATTATAAAGTCATTAGTGGTTTCCATTTATAGTCACAAGAATCAAAGGGTGTTGTTATATGTTTCTACAAAATTTTACTACGTATCCTTTTACTTATATTGCTGTTACATTTTATAATTTAAATGATAAAGTTGATAAATGCACGTATATCATGTTGGATAAGTTTAGAAGGATGAGTGATTCAGTGAACACGCATGTATTGCTGAGTGAGAGAAAATTATTGAATACGCTTGTAAGAATGATTAGAAAATAAAATGAGAGAAATTTTGAACATATGCCATGGGTTCAAAGTTCTTTTCCTTATCTTAAAATCGATCAGCGTAGATTTAATTTTCACGGTTAACCATAAAATCGATCACCGTAGTATCAATTTTCATATGAAATTCTGTTGCGACTTAATGTGAGTTGTGATAGTTCATATTGAGTAAATGAGTACTATAAGCTACACCTACTATACTTTATTTAAAGAGATAAAAGAAGATCAAAAGTATGATATGTACATATTTCATTTTAAATTACTCAACTGTCAACAACTCATCAAACCAAATACACAGAAATGCAGATTCTCAAAAGATTTTATGAACTGCATTGGCCTGATTTATAAAACCAACCTAAACTAATACCTACCATGAAATTTATCGTTATTCAGTTATTCATAGCTAACTCGCTATGCAATTATTGATGATCTTTATGTCACAAAGAAATGAGTTGCTCACGCATTAAGATATCACTATATCAGTGTTATTTATTCAAGACAAATAAATGTGACGTTAAGTATTCATATAAATGCACTTTTAGCCATAGTGTATGTTTGAAGTTATGTTAAAACTTAAAAGTTATTGTAATTCATAGAATAAAATTTAAAAGCGTCGTACATGCATTATTTTGTGGTCTAGGAATCGCACAGAAAAATACCAGATGCACATACCAAACTTGAAAGATAAGTGAAATACACACGTACCCTAGTTATCACTTTTGCAATGATCAATTTGACACTAGCACGCTATAATGTTATTGATGGTTGTGCGTAAGTCATGGATACTTATGCAAAGAAGCTGAAAGGCTAAATTTTGTCGAGCCAATCTTCTTTGTCAAAATTCATACGTTAAAATGCTATTGATGCAACAAATCGACCAAAAAATGGCTAATGTAACTATGGGACACCATGAGCTACCTAGACTTGGGTTCTGAATGTCATAGAAGGCTTGGCCTTACCTATTTAGTTTAGTCAAATAAGATATTAAAATCGCTCACCAAAACACGAAGACTAATCACAACGAAAGAAAAGACAATTCGATCAAATATCATGTTTCATAACGCAAGCTACTAGCCTAGTACCCAATTGGAATATACATAGTTGCAACTCTTGACTTGTTAACGTGATGGCGCAAAGGTTCTCAAAATGCATATTAATGGTGCGTTTGGTATCCCACTATGGAAATGACACTATAACTATGAAAGTGATTAAATGTGTTTGTTTAAGATGAGAGAGTTCATCACTATTGTAATGAATGATAGATATAATTCATAGTCTATATACATCTAAAGAGGTAGGAATAGATCTTTTATTGGTTAGGGACCCACCACTACTATCAAACACATACCCACTGTCATTTAATGACTGCATACCAAAGGCACCCTTAAGATTAGCCCATTTTCCTTTTTCTTTTAATAAAAAAGAATAATATATTCATTTCCGCCATTCACTGCCACTAGTAACCAATAAACTTACAGGCGTGGGGTAGTACGTGGTGGGGGCTTGGGACTTTTGAGTGAGACATAAGTTTAAACTTCACAGGCTACAAATTTGGGACCGGTCTTAAGAGGGCTAGGTACAGTCTCGTGCCAAAGGTGATGCCGTGGGAAAAAGTAGTGCCACCTCAGCACTTTTTTCTATGGCACAAGTCTTGGCTATGGCACCAAAACCCCCACTCCTTGGCATAACACCCGTTTTTGATGCCGTCGTGCTTTTTTTTTTAATTGTTTTTCAATTTTTAAATACATGTAATAAAACATTTTATCTAACATAAACTCCATAATACATGTGAGTTTCATACTTGCAATGCATTGTTTCAAAACCGTAGTAACATAGTGGAAAGAAAAATGTCCTCCATAATACATGTGAGTTTCATACTTGCAATGCATTGTTTGACCAAATACTTTAACTATATATGTATGTTGACATGTAATAAAACATTTTAACATAAACTCAACCATAGTTAAGTAAACTACCCCTTATCTTTTATTCCATAAACTCATCTTCACTACCACAATTTCTCACACACACAGTACACTCTCTTTCAAACTTGCACAAACAGAGCAAACAAACACGAACAAAAAAGAAACAAACCCACCAAAAAAGAAAAAAAATCCCTTTGGCGTGAGCTGGTGGCTACGGCACCACTACCCACCAGCCGACCTCCGGTGTGATATCTCGCGCTGTCGACTCGCGCCATCGGCCATGGCTTAAGCCAACAGCCACCGTACCCGGACCTCTAAGTCGTGTAGCTTAGTTCGTTCTGGAGAAAAACTTGCCACATATTATCCTTTGGGTGGGAAATATAACTTATGAGCCGATCAACCAAGTCTGTTATCAACAAAATCACAATGCCGTTTCTTGACTTAAATTAATGAAGCCTGTATGCATATAGAATTTTAATGCAAGATAGGAACTGTGCAATATTTGTTATTGTATAATTTTGGATCCAGCACTTTGTTCCCCAGAAACTGAATGTGTTAAACTTGTATAATTTTGATATGTGGCCAGTAACCATTGATTTCTGACCCGATTTATGACATTTCACCTGTGTGCGTTTTCTACCAAACTTGGGCCTTCAATAAGGCACGTTTTCAAGACCAAAGACGGTGATTTATTTCGTATTTAATCTAGCTATTAATCGCACTTTTATATGTTACGTCAATTTTTTTTAGAACGGCATTTGTTACTTCAAATAATATCTTACTAAATACTTTGTACGATTATTGATAGAGAATTCATTTTTCGCATTCACCATCTTTTTTATTTAATAAAAGAATTACATTATTTCAGAGTGATTTTGTCAATTTATTCTTATTGAAAAAATAATTGGGCGAATAGGAGAGCTCGATTTCGTCAAGTAAGCAAAATCGCGTGATGTGATTGGTTAATAAAAGTCAAAATTAAATTGAATTTGGTCAAACTTTAATAAATTTTGTAGAGAAATTTGGTTGATAAAAAAAAATACATAAAAATATAAGTGTCAAATTTGTTAAAACAAAAACTTAAAAAGAGAGGAGGCAATTAATAAAACTTTAGTGGTTAAAATTTAAAAAATTATATAAAGTTAAGTGTAATTATAAGCCTCTATGTATTTTAATAACTGATGTGCTATTTCATCATGCTTTTAATATTTATAAAATTTAGATAACTTAGGATAGACACATACTAACGGGCAGAGAACCCGATCAGATGTAGTAAAGGCTTAGGTAAATCCAAGTATCGTCCCAAGAGAGCTGTGACCTTGAAAGAACTAAGATGATTAGAAATAATATTGATAATATATGGGTATGACAAGGTTGTTATAATTCATCGATATGCTATTATTCCACTCACACAGATACTAGAAATTTAGGGTAAAGAGATAGATAAACGAAGCTTAACGAAGAATATAAATATGAACTGATTCTCGATATGAAGGTTCAATATAGTGGTTAATTATCACCAGACTCCTTTGGTCAATTCGTCATGGCATGTGGTTCTTAGATTCCTCACCAAGATGAACAGGTCACCCGGGATCATTGGCAACCTAATAGCAGTCATTAAGCACCAAATCTACTAGATCTAGACGGTGGGAACCCGACTGTTAGGAACTTAGATTCCCCCTAACCTCTTAAATACCTCCACTTAATAGGTTATCATTTGGTCAGTTCGCACACGAAGAGTGGTTGTACTATGTCCAATTCCTCCCATACTTCGCAATCTATCAGACTGGGGTCAGTTGGTCATATCTCCCAGCCCTTTAGATACTACCAAGGCTAGCGATCTATGAAAAGACTAGAAAATGTCTATAAAGAATTAAAGAGAATAATAATAACATAAATGCAAACTTCAATTAATAACATGAATTCCATGTATAAGTCATAGAAAAATATAAAAAGAATTCAAACTCGAATACAATGGAAATCGTAGACGAGGACTTCATTATTCAGTGCTCTTAAGCCATGCTTCTTCTTCTGTGTTTTGATCTCCCCAAACCCTAGAAGGTTTGGGAAAGGAGAGTTGATTAAAACTGGTGAAACCTTCGACTATTTATAGGCTCCGAACTAGTTACGTCGTACCCTTATTAGGTAGTTACGTCGTGACTTCTTCAATCTTTTGTGCTTATCCACAGTTACTGCGTAACCATAGCTGGGATTACGCCGTAGCTTTCGTAACTCATGTGTATTTCTTCATTACGGCGTAACCTGAGCTGAGGGTTACGCCATAGTCTTTGTCAATTAGGTGTTTATCCGTTGTTACGGCGTAACCTGAGCTGAGGGTTACGCCGTAGCCTTCATACTCTTTAGTTACGTCGTAACTTCATCACTTGGTTACACCGTAGTTAAGCGACAACTCATTCATAGGGCTTGAAAATATCCAGTTACAACTTCCTTACATAGAATAAGTCCTGAAATGAAATAATAAGGAATAAGGTTGTTTTCACAAGCGTTTTACTCAAAATGTGATGATAAAGGGGGGAAATTAACGCTTAGAAAATCAGGACTATTTGATGTTATCAAATATCCCCCCACTTAAACTCTACTTGCCATCAAGTAGACCAATTTAGACTGCAAAAGATACATCCTCAATGAATGCGCAATTAAGATTTCCATGCTAGGATATTAATAAGAGCCGAACACCTAACAAAATGAGAACGAAAACACTCTCACTCTCATCCTAATCTAAGTGTTAATTTCGGGGTGATCACTCAATTGCACGGACATAGTAAGTATTCTATCATAAGCTTGGCAATTACACACAACTCCACCACTAGAGCTAAGGTTAAGACATATTTTAGAAAGCAATATTGGGTTATAGTGATTTAAAGGCTTTGGGTTGGTGTCATTACTAACGTGTCACGGCGAAGTGGACAAAATCAATGATACATGTCCAAATCCATGGCCAAGACATCAAAGATTGCTCGCTGCATCACCTAGACACGCTTCACGACAAAAAGGGTAAGGTACGACATGGGATATTTTAATGGGTGTAAAAGAAAAAGAAAACAAATAGTCTTAGCTTAAAACCAAGTTGCCATCGGCCCACCGTTAATCCGAGGTACATCTTCATATGATCAATATATGTCACTGGGATCCACTATTATTCTTTCTTGAACTATTCTTCAAACCTTCGGATGTGATCGAGAAGATTATTCTCAATGCCAATTCATATAGTGCTTATAATTTTTCCCACTGTAACAAATAATAATAATATATATATATTTTTAACACATGCATCCCCTCACTTGAACTGAGCATAAGGAGATAACTTGGGGGTCTTTGACGATCTTCAGTAAGATGTAGATGATTAGGTACGCCTCTCAAAACTTTATTTCTAACCTCGAACTAGGGCGAACAATGACTTCAAGATAAAAAGGTAAGACTACACGGTAGGCTAAGGTGTAAGGGTGTAACGAAAATAAGGGTTAGAAAATGAAAGGATAGGCTCAAAAGGGGTGTAACTAGGGGTATCTTGCACTAAAGGTGAGTGCAACAAAAAGGGTTAACACGGAGGTTGAAAAGCCAATGTGACTAATCGATAAACGCACACAAGTGAACACATATGGGCTATTTGGGTTTAATCCTAAAACATTTACTTTTTTCAAATCGCCTTTTTCAAATGCACCAAGCTAACTTGATACACTACTCGTTTATGGTCTCGAAGTGATGTAAAAGTCAAGTTCTAAAGTTTACAATACTATCGGCACACTCAATATTTGGTAGATTTGGGTAAAATGAGGAAAACGGAAAGGCTAAATCTCACCAATGGCAATAAGGGTTATAGTGTGCTCGGCTTTATGTAATTCTAGATTGGTTAAAAATATGACAAAAATTTTCAAATGAGCTCAAAATTTTGAAAACCAACTAGAAAATTAGGGCAAGTTGGCTAAGTAATCATGCACTTTATTTCTATTCCTATCCCCCCACTTGAAGTGTACAAAGTCCCATTTGTACGAAGAAAAAGGAAAAATAAAATAGAAATGAAAAATAATTAAGAAAGAAATAAAATCCGCTCTCAAATGCTTGCCCAAGATGTTTCACTAAAGGTTGAAGGTGGGTCATGGGGTAGCTAATGCGTATCGATTCCGGAGACTACGCCTTAACTATTATATCGCTAAAGATTTTCCTACTGCAACACAGGTTACGGCGTAACTGACCCTAAGTTTACGCCGTAATTCCATCACAGAACCAAAACCTGCATAGAATACATGGAAAATTTTGTACCCCATGGGTACAATTGATAATTAAGCATACAAATATACTAATAATTCAGTTATTACAGACATATGTTTCAAATTGTTTCAAATTGTTCCAAAAAACACGGGAATCAATCGTCCCTGTAAAGATCGTGATCCATGGAGTGGAACTGGGTGGGATCGAACGGGGTGCTTGTGGTGCTACCAGGAGCGGGCTCGGCCTGCATGAATTCCACTCCTCCTTGGATGCCAATGTCGGGGATGTCGGGCTGGTAGTCTGGTACACATACTCCGGACCCTGCCATCTAGGGTGGCTCAAGTGCATGCTCTGGAGCATTTGGCTAGTCCGATCTGCACTCCAGTTGAAGAAGTTCTTGCACTTGATCCATGGTACCTGCAAAACCCTCAAATTGGTTACTAAGACCATATAAACCCACCCAGAGGTTATCAATTTCCTCGTTGAAGTGGGTAGCCATTCCCTCGATCCTCTCGTCGATGATCTGTAACTTTCCCTCACATTAACGTGTGCCCTTCTCCGACTCCTAGGCACATGCTCCTCGGCATCCTCTTCGGCTTCACCACCAGCACCACTACCTTCCTCGACTTCTCTCCTCGGGGCAGTCCTAGCTAGCTCAATCACTCCATACATGTCCTGGGTGCAAATCCCGAACTCAACTAGCTTACTCAATACAATCAAGTTAGTCTCCCTACCACGGGACACCCGAGCCAAAGCTGCAGCGGTCATCAAATCATAGCTCCTAGCCAACCTCCCAATGAAATAGTAGGGGACATCGATGTTATTCCCCTCTTCCATTCCCTCCATGAGGTATAAGTCATCCATAGTCATTTTTTCCTTGGCAGATTGCCTTGCCTGAATAGAGCAAGCAAGCAGGCGGTACACCAATCGGCGAATGGGGTTCCTAACCATTTTGTAGGATGGTGGCTGCTTAGAATCGTAACCATCCATAATAGCAATCCGTTTGAAATAGGCTGCAGTGTCTTGAGTTTCATCCCTATGCCTCCAACAAGTGTTGTAAAACCTTCGAAAAGCTTCCGACTCCATTTCTTCTTGAGTATACAAACCCATTATCATAGTAAATTGCCTTAGAGTCAATCTCCTTCTCACACCTCCCAGTTGGAAAAACAAAGACTCCTCATCATCATCCACAATCTCATTTCGGAATTCAACACTAGCAAGGAACTCCCGGACATATTCCGGAATGACCGGCTCCGTGATCCTAAAAAGTGTTAACCACGCATTGTATGTGAACTCTCCCGTTGTACATGTGAATTTAATCTTGAAGAATTTTCTTAACTTCCTTCCAGCTTTCCCATTTGCCAAACTATCAAACGCATCAAAATCAAGGGCTTCCGGTTGACTAATATCTCTCCTCCTCATTTTCTCAAACTCATTAAGGCACAATTGCCTGATTCCTGCTTCTTCGTATGCCATAAACCTAAACCATTGGGCGGGGTTGTTTGCCCCTGCAAATAAGACAGATAACAGTAAGTGCAGACCTTACTGATGTAAAGCCACGACGTAACCACCATTACGGTTACACCATAATTGGATTATTCCAGTAGTTACGGCGCAACTTAACACAATGGTTACGCCGTAATTACAAATTTCATCAGTTACGGCGTAACTTATTACCAGGTTACGCCGTAACTTTCCCCAAAAACTCAGCACCTCAGATGGTCAAATTAAGCAATAGATTACGCCGGAACCATCAATTTTTTCAAGTGGTAAGAAGTTTTCATACATTTTTTAACCTATTAGTGCTGAGGGACCGCGCCTAACCCACTATGGTTGTGTTTGACCCAAAACCCTTTTAAAATAAGTCAAAACATCCTAAACGACCCATAGTGATAGGACATGAATCAAAATAACATGGGGAATTTATCATAATCATCAATCAATCAAACCAATAGCAATAATATAATCAAACAAGCAAGATCCCCAAAATATTAAAATATAAACCCTAATTGAATAATTGAAATCAATCGAATAAAAAAGAATAGTAATAGATCTTACCAGCCATGGTGAATGATGAGATGAAGATATCTTGATGGAAAAATTTTTGAGAGAAAAAATTATTGTTTTGGTAGGCGATGAAAAGAGTTTGTGTAAAACCTAGTTTTAAATCCGTATAAGGTTTTATACCGCCAGGAGGTTACGGCGTAATTGATTTAGTAGTTACGCCGTAACTAATATTTTCCGATTATTAATTGTTGTAAAAGTGTTACGTCGTAATCCTAATATAGATTACGCCGTAACTAAATATTTAATATTATTTTTAATTTTTAATTAAAGATTTAATTTTTAGAAATCTGATTATATAGTGGTTACGTCGTAGCTCCAAATAGGAGTTACATCGTAACTAAATAATTAAAAATTTTATTTATTTAATTTTTTAATAATTATAATATTGCTACGTCGTAACTCTAAATAGAAGTTACGCCGTAACTAATAGCATCAGAGGATAAATTTGTAATATTGCAATATGAGAGATTGAGATACGTACCTTATGGAAGTGCTCAAATATTTTAATGAGGTACATATGAAATACCTTAGATCTTCCATTAACTGCTCCCCGGCAGCGGCGCCAAAAAGCTGATGTGCTATTTCATCCTGCTTTTAATATGGGTAAAAGCCATAAAATAACAACGTACTTTCTCAAATTTACCGAGTTGAAACACATACTTTTTTATCAACATATACACCCATGTACTTTCAAATGTTGTTCCGACTTTACCCATATTGTAATAAAATAATGTTATTTAATATAATATTATATTAATATAAATCGGTCATATGGGTGAAGTCGGAACAAAATTCGAAAGTACGTGGATATATATGTTGATAAAAAAGTATGTGTTTCAACTCGGTAAATTTGAGAAAGTACGTTGTTATTTTATGGCTTTTACCCTTTTAATATTTATAAAACTTAGATAACTTAGGATAGAAACATACTAACGGGCAGAGAACCCGATCAGATGTAGTAAAGCCTTAGGTAAATCCGAGTATCGTCCCAAGAGAGTTGTGACCTTGAAAGAACTAAGATGATTAGAAATGATATTGATAATATATGGGTATGACAAGGTTGTTATAAATCATCGATATGCTATTATTCCACTCACACAGACACCAGAAATTTAGGGTAAAGAGATAGATAAACGAAGCTTAACGAAGAATATAAATATGAATTGAATCTCGATATGAAGGTTCAATATAGTGGTTAATTATCACTAGACTCCTTTGGTCAATTCGTCATGGCCTATGGTTCTTAGATTCCTCACCAAGATGAACAGGTCACCCGGGATCATTCGACAACCTAATAGCAGTCATTAAGCACCAAATCTACTAGATCTAGACGGTGGGAACCCGATCGTTAGGAACTTAGATTCCCCCTAACCTCTTAAATACCTCAACTTGATAGGTGATCATTTGGTCAGTTCGCACACGAAGAGTGGTTGTACTATGGCCAATTCCTCCCATACTTCGCAATCTATCAGACTGGGGTTAATTGGTCATATCTCCCAGCCTTTTAGATACTACCAAGCTTATAATACTACCAAGGCTAGCGATCTATGAAAAGACTAGCAAATGTCTATAAAGAATTAAAGAGAATAACAATAACATAAATGCAAACTTCAATTAATAACATGAATTCATAGTATAAGTCCTAGAAAAATATAAAGAGAATTCAAACTCGAATACAATGGAAATCGTAGACGAGGACTTCGTTATTCAGTGCTCTTAAGCCATGCTTCTTCTTCTGTGTTTTGATCTCCCCAAACCCTAGAAGGTTTGGGAAATGAGAGATGATTAAAACTGGTGAAACCTTCGACTATTTATAGGCTCCGAACTAGTTACGCGTTACCTTATTAGGTAGTTACATCGTAATTTCTTCAATCTTTTGTGCTTATCCACGGTTACGGCGTAACCTTAGCTGGGATTACACTGTAGCTTTCGTAAATCATGTGTATTTCTTCATTACGGCGTAACCTGAGCTGAGGGTTACGCCATAGTCTTTGTCAATTAGGTGTTTATCCGTTGTTACGACATAACCTGAGCTGAGGGTTACGCCATAGCCTTCATAATCTTTAGTTACGTCGTAACTTCATCACTTGGTTACGCCATAGTTAAGCGACAACTCATTTATAGGGCTTGAAAACGTCCAATTACAGCTTCTTTACATAGAATAAGTCCTGAAATGAAATAATAAGGAATAAGGTTGTTTTGACAAGCATTTTACTCAAAATGTGATGATAAAGGGGGAAATTAACGCTTAGAAAATCATGACTATTTGATGTTATCAATAACTTTGGATTATAAATAAATACCTCCTTATACTTTATACCCTTTATACTTTATATCTTAAAAAAATATAATGTATATGTTGTTTTAAAATAACAACACGTAAATTTGCATAAGATTATAAGTATCATTTTTTTACTATATACGTTCAATAAGGACTCATTTATTTCATTTTTAAAAGTTCAACCTATATGGACACGAGTTTACATTTTAAATACGGCTAAATTACTGAAATCGGGAATATAATTTTCAATTGTAAGCACGGGTTATTTTTATATAAAAATAAATATACGCGATTTTACTTATAACAATGACTCATGTAATTCTTATTTATTTATATAAGGATATCTAGAAAAAAAATTTAAAAACTTTAAGGAGTATACTTTAACTTTTTCAACGCTCATTATGTGATATTAAACTTGCATCATGTGTACAACATAATATCAGTAGTGAAATTTAAATAACAACATCAACATCTTTGTCACCTAAATAAAATTAAATCTTGAGTTACCTAACAGAAATTTTTACAAATATTTTACCAAATTCTAATGGATATTAATGCATAATGAAAAACTCGTGCATAAGTATTAGTAGTACTTACATCACAATTTTCATGGACAAATTCTTATATGTGTATATAAAAGATACTGAACTAAAATGTTAAAATAAATATGATTTATGTGTAACCTTCGTGCGTGAATGAAACTTAAGTATTAATACAGAACAATTTTTTTTTTTTCAAAACCCCGTGCGTGCACGAGTATTATAACTAGTTAGTTTATATGCAAATCACCAAATTTACATCTTTAAACAACTAATCTAACAAAACACTAACAATCAACTCCTTTATCAAAAGATAGCCATTTATTTTTCATTTTTATGTATGTAACATATTTTTGAATTCGGTCTTTTTGCTGTATCGTGTGACCACTACGAGTTGTGTGTGTATTATATGACCATTTTACTCTTCAATTTACACACTTTTATTAAATGCGAGTGGAGTAAATTGGTCAAATCATACGCACAACTAGTATCATAATAAAATAAAAACAACGAAAGTAAAAAATATGCTGCATAAATAAATAAAAAATAGCTACACAAAACTATACAAGATGTCAATTAAACTACATTTTCGTACAATTAGCCCAAAATAAAACTTGACAATAGGAGAATTTCTAAAATGTCAATTGCAATAGAGTCTATGATACAATAAAAGCTACAAGTTGTATCACATGTTATAGAAATTTCCAAAACATATATTTGTTATAACTATTAAACCAACATTGATTAAAGGGTTTGGGCCATAAAATAGCAACGTACTTTTTCAAATGTATTGATCTAGCACGTGTATTATTTTTCTATCACTTAATATTACGAACTTTCATGTTTTGTACTAATCTAACCCACCAAATTTGCTTAACCGGCTATCAAATTTTTTTTGCCACATAAGCTGCCACGTTGGATTTCCACTAAGATATACTTTCATGTTTCGTCCTTATGGTTTGCTGGGTGTAACGAAAATCGTCCCTGGATTTTTTTTCTCGGATCTTCGTCCATTTTTATGCGTTTTCGTCGATTTTTATACGTTTTCAAACGTTTATATCCGATTTTATCCACTTTTATCTGTTTTTCTACATTTCGTCCGTTTTTATGCGTTTTCATCCGTTTTTGTATGTTTCTGTTTGTTTTTTTATACTTTTTATACATTTCTATCGTTTTTATCCGTATATATACATTTTAGTCCGTTTTTATGTGTTTTCGTCCGCTTTTATTCGTTTTTCGTCCGTTTTTATACGCTTTCTTACGTTTTAATATGTTTCTATCTGTTTTATCTGCTTTTATCCGTTTTTATACGTCTTTATCCGTTTTTATGCGTTTTCGTCCGTTTTTATACGTTTTCGTCCGTCTTTTATTCTTTTTATATGTTTCTATCGCTTTTATCCACATTTATACATTTTCATCCGTTTTTATGCGTTTTTGGCCGTTTTTATATGGTTTCATTCGCTTTTTGAACGTTTTTATACATTTTCATCCATTTTTATGCGTTTTCGTCTGTTTTTACGTTTTCATACCTTACTATCGTTTTTATCCGCTTTTATCAATTTCATATGTTTTTATCCGTTTTTATACGTCATTATACGTTTTTATACATTTTGGTTTGTTTTTATACGTTCTTATGCGTTTTTATGCGTTTTCATGCATTTTGGTACGTTTTTGTAGGTTTTTATGTGTGTTATACTTTTTAGTATGTTTTGTTCGTTTTTACGCGCTTTTATCCGTTTTCAGGAGTATAAAAACTTGCAAAAGTATAATAATTGGGCAAAAACATATGAAATTGGATAAAAATGTATGAAAACGTATAAAAGAACAGATAAAATCGGATAAAAACGTACGAAATGTAAGAAAAGCTTATAACAACAAACTAAAACGTGTAAAAACGGATGAAAACGTATGAAAATGGATGAAAACCTATAAATAAAAGCGTATAAAACCAGATGAAAATGGATAAAAACTGTAGGACCTCACTTTTACACCAACCTTACGCGTACACACCTTATCACAAGATGAACACACGTAAAACCAAACACACGTTATGCGTATAAGATGAAGAAAGAAAATATGGTGACTTGAATGATATATGAATCGTGTATGTTATGCGTATGAACAAGATAGAAAGATGATACCAATTGTAGGACCTTACAAATATCAACCTTATCACAAACCCACTTAACGAACACAAGTATCACCACGTGAAACCACGCTACGCGTAGAACACGTTCAACACAAACACAAACGTTAAGCTTAGAAGAAAGAAATAAAGATGAGAAAGATGGTGACTTAAGATGTAAACCGTGTATGTATGTAGAGAGAGATGAAAACAATAAGTTGTATATTCCAAAGAAAACACACACACACACACACTCAAGCACACCCCTCAAATGAGACTTTGAGGGGTATTTATAGTTCCTTACAATAATACCCTAATGGTCTTGGCAAGGGCCACGACTTGGACTTGGGATACATAAGCTTATAAACGGCTAGCATAGCTTATCTTTTAACCAATTAGCTTAGCCCAATCCACGAGCCCGATGACTATTCTATCACGATATCTAACACACGTTACAAAGTTCCTAAACGTGAATGACCATCACTTCTAATAAAAAACTATTAAGGCTAACAATCTCCCCCTAAGGGGTGGTCATTCAAAAGATGCTCCACTTGATTAGGTCTTTACTTTTCTCGAGCTTGAACTTTGTGTGTCGATATAGAATAGTCTTGATTTTCGTTCCTTCATGCTTTGTGATCAGTTAATGTGTTGGTCTGCCGATGTCAACTTCGTTGCTTAGGTGTCTCCACGTCTTTCTACACCATGCTCACACTTCTATTTGTCTTTTGGTTACCAATGATGTAGTTCTCGAGTCTTTAAACTTTGTTGATTCTTTGACATTGATGAAGAATCATCTTTAACTTTGTGTTGCCTTTGATTTTGATGAGAACTTTCATGTGTTGTTGGTATGAGCATGTGGAGAGTCTGCACGATCAATCCGCTCCAGAGCTTCCATAAGAAGAAAACATAAAAACAGGTTAGTAATAAGCGGATTCCGGCACTTACAAGTTTGAATTTTGAGGGTGTTAACAGCATAGTGTGAAAACACGTCTCTAATTCTCACAGAGGCCGTTCCTGAACTGGAGTCCCACAAGTGAGATAACACGATGTACCGAAATACACCTACAGTTCAGATGAGTCGCTGAGGTACACCGAAGCATCACCTCACGACTGTAGACCGTTTGAGACACACTAAGCGTAATCCACGGGGAGTTACCGAAGTGACCTGCTGTCAGGGCTGCTTGATATTGACCCTGGCAGGAGTTTCCATTCAATCACTGAAGATCACAGAAGTGAAACTTCTCATAAATGTTCTGGCAGATTGCTAAAATCTGCGTAGGACTCTAGAATATATCACTTTTGTCCTTATAGATGAACAACAAGCGATGTCATGTCAAGTGTTCCTATGAGATCTTTTGATGAATCTCGTGGCTCTAGACTCAATAGTGCATTTTGGTTTTCCTGAGCGGAGACTAGGGAAATGGTCTCCTTCTCCTTCTTCAATATCAACGATCTCTAAGAGATAGTCGATAGATTATGTAGGGTTCCCAGTGAGAATGAAACAAATTCTTTTAAGAGGAATTGAGTGGCTAGAAGGTTTAGTGCAGTGCGTCACTGTGTCCATGACGTCTTTGTCTTCAATACCAGTGTCATCTAGTGACAACCAGTAGCAGATGAATTGAACCCGGTTTCTGCCCTAAGGTTGAATATGGAGGGCTATTTCTTTTCACCCTTTTTCATTACTTTTCTTTTTAATTGTTCAACCCCTTCTTTCTCCTTTCTCACATTACTCCTTTTTTCAATCATTCCTAAGGACTTCTAATACTAACTATTGGTGGTGTCCTCGGGTAGATCCCTCCGGCTCTGGCGGATCATAGGACGAATTTACCTATCCTTAGTCACCTTATAACTCCATGACTGTCCCATGTTGCCATAAAACCATTTTTCTTGCAAATATCTCAGAGTGTTTATGATAGAAAACATGTTTGAAACACTCCGTGAGTTTTATATTTTCAGAAACACTCCCCCTTCACATGTGCTTATATGTTTTGACAGAAATCTGCACATAGAGGGTAGAGTTCGCACTTTTTGAATTGATCGACTTTAAATGAACTAGACCGATTCGAGACATGTTTACATCACTGGAGAACTAGCTTGAAATTATTACCCGTCCTGGTCAAGTCCATAGAAAGTTTCTCGAGATGGTACATTATTCCTCGTCAATTCATTGGTTTCAACTGAGTCGAGCTCTTTTTGGGATTCAAACAACGATCATTAAACTTTTTGATCACATTTTAATCACGTCTCCTCCCCCTCAAAAATAGCATATTCGTGATATTTTTGATATCAACGGATTAAACAACATTTTAGAATCTTTTGGGGAGAAAAACTGATTTGATTTAAGCATGAATTTGGAACTTTTTTGTTTTATACTCCCCCTTTAATAAAGCATAATCAATTAAAGGGTTTTAGAGGGAGTTATCTTGAGCACAAAGTATTTTGAAAGATTTTGAAAAGATTTTTGAACAATCTTGAAAAAGTGCTCAAGATGATGATGATTTCTCACCAGTTTTAAATGTAGTGCACTGAAGCGTACACTAGTGATTTTCATTAAAAAACACGAGTTTTGATTTGAAAATAATCAAAAGTCATCATTTTCGTCCGGGTTTCGTACTGAAGTATACGAAAGCCATTTTTGAAGAAGTTTTGAGAAACGACATGTTTTGGAAAACATTAAAGAACTCTCGCTCAAGCATCTGTACATGCCCGTATCATTGTGGAATGACATTTCTAGAAACGTAAAGAATATCGATTATACGAGAGACATGTCGTGAGAAGAATATTTTTGGATATTATATTTTCTATTGTTTTTGTATTTTTGAAAGTTTTATATTTTTATATTTTGCTTTTGTTGGTTTTTCAAATTTTGTATTTTTTTTTTCAAAAATATTTACAGCGAAGCTTTTTGGAAAAACATTTTCACGAAGATTCGAGAAGACGTTCTAACTCCTCAGGGGTTAGGCTTCGCATTCAAATTCGTCGAACTAAATAGTCAAACCTTTCTTTTGGAAGGGCTTTAGTTAATAGATCGGCGAGTTGGTAATCAGTCTTCACGAAGAATAATTCAACAGTACCATTTTCGACGTACTCTTTGATGAAGTGGTAGCGGACACGGATATGCTTAGTCTTTGAGTGATGAACAGGATTGCATGATATGGCTATGGCCCTTTTCGAGTCACAATACATAGGTATTTTATCGAAAGTAAAGCCATAATATGTGAGTTGTGTTCTCATCCATAGAACTTGAGCACAACACGCAGATAGAGACACATACTCTGCTTCAGCGGTTGAAAGTGCAGTGCAATCTTGTTTCTTTGAAGACCAGCTGACTAACTTTTCACCCAAAAATTGTGCTCCTCCTGATGTACTTTTTGCTGTAACTTGATCACCTGCGTGGCTCGCATCTGAAAAAGCAATTAGATCAAATCCGGATTCCTTCGGATACCAAAGTCCCATGTGAATGGATGTCTTCAGGTACCGAAAGATCCGTTTAACCTCTTTGAGGTGCAGTTCGGTAGGCTTTGCCTGAAACCGTGCTAATAAGCAAATAGCAAAATGAAT
Source organism: Chrysanthemum seticuspe (assembly GCA_019973895.1). Classification (NCBI taxonomy): domain Eukaryota; kingdom Viridiplantae; phylum Streptophyta; class Magnoliopsida; order Asterales; family Asteraceae; genus Chrysanthemum; species Chrysanthemum seticuspe. The sequence goes on from BPTQ01000004.1 coordinate 80,564,178, forward strand.
ATCTGGGCGACTAGCAGTGAGGTACATGAGAAAACCAATCATGCTCCGATATTTCTTCGGATCAATAGGTTTCCCAAACAAATCGGCTCCAATTTTTGGTGAAGTTACCATTGGTGTTCCGACAGAATCACAATTATCCATACCATGATTTTTCAAAATCTCAGTTGTGTATTTAGCTTGATTTATAAAAATTCCACGAGGGGACTGATGTATTTGTAAACCAAGAAAGAATTTTAGTTCCCCCATCATGGACATTTCAAATTTGCTTTTCATGAGATTTTCAAAGTGTTTTGAAAGATTCGGATTAGTGGACCCAAAGATGATGTCGTCCACATAAATCTGAACAATCAAAATGTCGTTTTTGCATTTTTGTGTAAACAAGGTAGGATCAACTGTTCCTTTGGTGAAATTGTTTTGGATAAGGAAAGAGGACAGTTCGTCATACCACGCTCTCGGAGCTTGTTTTAAACCATAGATTGCCTTTTTGAGTTTGTAGACGTAGTCTGGATGTTCCATGTCTACGAAGCCTTCTGGCTGACTCACGTACACTTCTTCTTTCAGAGTTCCATTCAAGAACGCGGTCTTAATGTCCATCTGATAAACCGTGATGTTTTTGTGAGGGGCATAGGCTAAGAAAATCCTGACTGCCTCAAGTCTAGCTACCGGCACGAATGACTCTTCAAAGTCTATCCCTTCTTCCTGTCCTTTGGCCACAAGACGAGCTTTGTTGCGAATGACAGTCATTTCTTCATCCCTTTTGTTCTTCCATAACCATTTGAGATCAATGACGCGAGTGTCAATTGGTCTTGGAACCATATCCCAAGAGTAATGTAGACGGTATTGGAGAAGTTCCTCCTGCATTGCTTCTATCCATGCGGGTTGTTAATACAAATAAGCCGTAAAAACGTTTATTTATATTTTACGATCTTCTAATGTTTTGTCAATAACAAAAGTAAGATCATTTTAAGGAAACAAATAAAATACGTAAATGGTTTGAACTAATAGTTTTCTAACACACTTACGCTTTCACATAAAACACTAAAACTAGTATAAGTGTTTTTATGCTTAAGATATACATATTTACAACAACTAGTGTTTACATATTGGGATAACATATACTTAACTAAGTATATACCAAAATGGGTAAAAACAAGTATATACTAAAATGGGTAAAAACAAGTATATACTAAATAGGTAAAAACTAGCAAATGGTTTTGACCCATAACCCATGGTTTTATTTATACCACTTAACCAAGTTCATTGTATCCTTAAGATACATTGTATTTAGAAAGAAAACCATGGATCAACCCATAACCCATGACCCATGACCCATAACCAAAAATACCCATGGGCAAAGAGGAGCGTTCCACGGATCCCTGGCTTTGTGCCAGATCCCAAGTGGAAGGGATCCGTGGGATCCGGGGAAACAGTAGGATTTTTCCTCTATAAATAGTGATCCATTTCTTCATTATTCCTCACCCCTTCCCAATACACTTTCTCCTCTGAGTTAAATCTCACTAACCTTAGATCCAAGAGATCTATGTTTGTAGTTTTGTTTTTGTGTGATCTTTTAGGTTCCTCTTAAAGGCAAGATCACCACCATTGAAGTCGAGCAAGCTCAAGTCCATGAGTTGCCATGCTTCCTCATCATCAAAGCTATTGAAGTCCTCTTGTTGATGATCTCTTTCTTTCTTCAAAGAAGTGTAGTGTTGAAGACATTAGTGAAAGATGTCTCAAATGTCAAGACGAAGATATTAGTGAAGGGTATCTATCGTCTATAGGATAAGCACTTGTGGTAGGTGCTTAGAAGTCAAGACAAGAAGCATTAGTGAAAGGTGCTTAGAAGTCAAGACTTGAAGCATTAGTGAAAGGTGCTTCGAAGTAAAGACACAAGACATTAGTGAAAGGTGTCTTGTAGATTTAGTCAAAGGCATTAGTGAAAGGTGCCTTAGATGTACATTCGATATGGTGTGTTTTTGATGTACTAGATAGACTAGCATTAGATCCAAGGATATTGATGTCCTTGATGATGTTGTAAAGGAGTAGATATCCTTTGGGATTAGTCGTTGGTGTAGTGTGGTAGTAGTTCCCCCATTGCAATGGAACTAGGTGCTTAGCCTAGTACCTAATAAAGGGTAGGCGACGTTGTGAAGGTGTTGTTCACCTAAGGTGTGAAAGAACTCGGTGGTTAGCCTAGCACCGTATAAAGGGTAGGCGACGTTGTGTAGGTGTGGTTCGCCTTGGTGTGAAAGAACTCGGTATTTAGCTTTGTACCGGAAAAAGGTTAAGCGACGTTGTGAAGGCTTCTCCGCCATAACGAGATTGGTGTAGTGTTTACGAACTCTCGAGTAGGTGACTCGGGGAGTGGAGTTGGGCAAGGAAGGTGTCCTTGTAGCCGAACCACTATAAATAATCGCGTTGTGATTTTGTGCTTCTTACTCTTTATCTTTTCATTACATATCTTAATATGCTTGTTTATCAACATCCAACACACACAACCAAATAGATTGACATAAGTCGATCTAAATAGTTTAAAAGGAAGTTTTAATTGGTAAAACTATTCAACCCCCCCTTCTAGTTTTCCACAATTGGCATCAGAGCTTCGTTACCAAGTTTCTTGAAGTATATTGTACTTTAAAAACTTGATACGATCCATAGTTAATTGAAAACTACAAAGATGGTTTTTCATAAAAACAAACACCATGTTTTTCAAAAACTATATGTTTGGATGTTGAGTTGATAACAACATTTTTTTATATATCTTTTCATTTAATTGCACTAATCTTCTTTGTGATGTTGATTAGTCAAAGCTCATACCCACCAAGCTTTAGGAGATGCTTGGTAACAAGAATACCTTCCTTAAGAAGGTATCTTAAACGCAAAAGAGCGGGAATCGTCTAAGTGAAATTTGTCATTTGTAAAGACATTCCTAAGTGCACTCGAGGTATGACTTTCCACTTATATCTGAATGATATTAGTTTAGTAAATAAGTGTTATGTGTTTGGTATCTATTTGAGTAGATTTTTGTGTTTACACATGATCTACATGAAGCTTCGTTAGGAAGCCTTTTTCTCTCATACGTGTTGATGAGTGTGTAAATACTCATCATTTTTGGTTAAATCTGAACTGCAAAACATTTAAAAATGCTCAGAAATGCATCAAAATACTGAAAATATTCCAAAATTGCATTTTATATGTTTCAGATGCAAAATGTTCAAAATCAGATGAAAAATGAGCTAAGTTTGCATAATTGGCAGTTTCAGTCCCCCAAGTTTCAAAAGTTGTCAGAAATAGTCCCTGAGCACATAATTTCAAAAGAAAAGTCACCAAAGGTCCTTTTAAAATCATAAGTTGTCAAAATTAGTCCTTTGGTGAAAAATATCAAAAGTTTTGAGAAATTACAAAATTGGTCCTTCAAGTTTCAAATTTGGCAAAAATGGCCCTTGGAAAATTGGAAAGTGTCAAGTTTGGTCCTTGTACTATTAAAACTTGTCACTTTTGGTCCCTTGAAACATCTTTGCAGAAATGGCAGCCTAGGTCCTTGAATTTTCAAAAATTATAAAAAGAGTCCTTGTATTAAACACCTTTGGACCCTATCAAATCCAATTGTGACCCTGCCATCCCATTTTGGACCCCCTGCCAAATCAATTGGACCCCTGCTTTTGACCCCCTTCATAATATAAGCCGGTCAAACCTCAGTCAAACCTTTCCCCTTTCCCTCATTTCCCTCCCACTGTCTGCTACTCCCATATCCAGCCACCAACACAAACATCACAGCTCCCATACTCCTTTCCATGTCCCCTCCACCTCAACTACCCTCCAAGAAGCATTTAATGCTCCTTTCCCCCCTCACTCAACCTCACTGGCTTATTTATCATTTTGGCGCCAAAAGCCAATCAAACGGCCAAGATCAACTTAGCTAATCCAATGGCCAGGAAACAACTGGGATGTGATCAGAGGAGTGAGAAAAGAAGTTTGGATTATAAAAGAAGCAAGAAGGAGCTAAAGAAAGGAGTCTAGTAGTTTTATTTTTATCATCAATGTCGTTTTTATCTTAAAGCTTTTAATTTAGTATAAAACCTGTAATCTTTTGTTAATTTGTATCAAACTAAAGTGTTTAAGTATATTGAAACTCATTTCAAGCATCAATTTCAGTTTGTGTTTACAATTCACATTTAATGTCCACTGTTGAAAATTTCCAATTCAAAGTCTTATACACAAGCTCTTAGTAGCTTACTTTTAAGTTGAAACAAGTTTAAATAAGCTTATTACAGCTTTTGATAAGCTCACAATTAAGTTTTAAGCATTTTTGGATTTTGGTCAACTAAAGTCAAACTGGGCAGAAATTGAAAAGGAAATGGATAATGGGTGATGCAGTCTGGATTTGGGTTGATTCTGAGTTAATGGGTTGATCTGTTTAGGTTAGAGGTTCCTTGGGTGTTGTTTCAAGCCATTGTGGCTTAGGACCATTTGTAAGTTATTTACAAAGTTTCTTTGCATAAGCTGTATTTGTAGTTTTAACTAGTTCATATCTGTTTAACAAGATGTATTTAGGTTAGCTTAATACATTTTGATCATTCATAGTAGCCAGTTAAGTGTCTATCTCAGTTTTGAGTTCAAAACAGTCAATAAAGGTGTGTTTGGATTTAGTGCTTTAACTGTATTTGAGGCTTTTGCAGTGGTTAAAATTTGTTGTGTTATACTTTGTTAGCTCATTTAAACTCATTCAAGTTTTAAAAACTGCACCTGCAACTTCAAAAGTCAAAATTACATCTAACTGTCTTAACTTGCTCACTGTTGAGATTTTTAATAACCAATCACTTGTTTTGTGTTTAAAACTCATAAACATTGCTTGCATTAAGTTTGCTTGATCATAATACTTCATAACCAGCCCTTATATTGGAATCAAATCTCAAAAAAGTCAGCTTTTCAAATCTGTTATAAAAGTCAAAATTTGGAAAACCTGTTTTGAGCCCATCTAGAAGGAATTTTCATGAGCTCATTTTTGAGCCAAATCAATTGAAATTGTGGGTATATAAACTTCAACTGGTCTCCTTGCTTATTACCATTTTTACAGATTTTTGTGAATTTTTTATAAGCTCCATTTGAGCTTGTCAAATGAGCCTTACTTCCCCTGTGCATAAGCTCAGTTTTAACTGAGCTTGCACAGGTTTTGTGCAGGCTTGCACAGAGCTCATTTGAGCTTTTCCAGGGCTCTAATTTGGTTCATAAGTAGTTGGCTAGGTCTAGTGTAGGTTCCAAGTTTTTGTTTTAGATTTCTAGCTTATTTGAGTGCTTATTTTGTGGCTGCAACTTAGTCCCTTAAACTGTTTTTAGCACATTTAACTCAAAACAACCAAATCTGTTGAGCTTGTTGTTTAGAGGTCCTAGCTAGTTGAAACTTGTTGCATGTTAGTAGTTTTAGCATTTTAAAGCTTCTGTTTCAGTTTAGTGCTTATTTGTGATTGTTGGCTTGTTTTAAGTGCTTATTTATAAGCCCTTGTGATAGCAGTTTCAATTTCTTCCACACAACCATCTGTTTTTCCATTTTTCCTAGATTCCTAATATTATTTTAGATTTAACTTGAATTTTTCAGATTTTTCCAGTACTGTTTAGTATTTTTCTTGATTTAATTCAGTTTTTAAGCATTTTTAATTAGCATTTAATACAAAAAATTAAGAAAAGTTTCAAAAAAATAATTTTTCATTTTTCTTAAGTTTAGATAAATATAAAAAACCAAAAAAATATTTTTCCAGATTTTTCTTAGTTAAATTTGTATTTTTAAACAATTTAAGTAGTTTTAAATAGTTTTTAATTCATAGAAAATACAAAAATAATCAGAAAAATATAAAAATAGTTTTGAAAATTCTATTTTGTTATTTTAGATTTTTCTAAGTCATTATTTTATTTTTCTAGCTTTATTTCATATTTTCTTGTATTTTAGGTAATTATTAAATAGTTAAAAATAGTTTTTAATTAACAATAATTAGATAAATAGTTTTAAAAATAATTTTCTTTTTTCTATAAATTTTCTTTTATCATTTGGTTTGTAAAAATATCATTTTCATATTTTTAGGATTAATATTGTGTAAGTTTCTCATTTTCATTTGTACGTAACGTAGTTTTTAAATTAAGTTTTATAAAACATAAAATCAAAAACATCATTTTGCAAATAGTGATAGCGTTTATTCAATATTTTTTATCTTTTTAAATTTCCTTTAATTTGCATTTAAGCCTCTGTAATTTGTTGGCTTTTTCTGTAGTTATAATCATATCAAATCCCTTTTTCTGTTCAAATTTCTCGATCACTATCCGTTTGGTGATTCATTGCATAGCTCGCTGGGACATAACGACCCGGGGAAACCCTATTCTCTCCTGATCTTCATTGAGTTTGTGTCTTAACCGTTTTAAGTTTCTTACGGTCGGCCATTCACAAGTGGCCGGCTTGAGTGAGAAAAACTTGACGGTTTGGCACAGATCACGTGTTATATTTCTCGTCTATAGTCATAGTATATATAGCTTATGTTTTATTTCTTTTAATCCTATAATAAAACAAAAACACGAATTTCAAAAATTCTTCCTTCCCTATTAATAATCCCACTCGACGCCCACTTTATTCAATCCTCACTTTTTCAAATTTTCCAATTTCAAAAATTCCCTCTCATTTAAAAACTTCATCTTCCTCCTCATTCCATCTCATCCGAAACCAAGAAGATCCGTCATCAACATGGTTTACATCGCACTCGTGCTCATCGCCCTAACACTCATCGCACTTGTGTTCCCTATGATGAAGTTCACATACGGAGACATTTACTTTGTGTTGTTAATCTATATTGGGGTCATATACCCAATCCTTTGTATCATCCTTAGTATTGAAATGCAATATTATTAATCTAGTTTATCTAGGTTACTATTATGTGTTTATCATTCCTTTTGATTTATATGTTTTATATTTTTGTGATACATTAGAGGTCATGTATGCATGCTAAAAGAAAATGTAGGATAAAACATATCTCGTGGTATAAAAACTGTAAAACCTTTTATCAAATCTGTTTCTGTTACTACTTATCCACGGATCCCGGAAGATATACTATCCGGATCCCTTTTGTAAAGGAACCGTGGGATCAGTATTACTGGAAAACAGTTTTCACGCAAGATTAAAAACCACTATCTTTCTAAAAGTAATAATCCACTAGAATTTCAAAACCATGAGTTAGCTAAATGCTAAAAACCATTGTTAATAAAAATCTAGTAAAAACGTTAGATTATTATAGGTTGACCATAAACATCACCTCTTATTAACCCATCACTTCTATAGGTTCAACTATGACGCATGAATACGAGTTTGATTTTTCACTCACTAGCGTCTACACCCCGAACATCTCCCTTGAGCCCAACACACCTGGCAATCATGTCCGTGGGTTCAATAATCTCGAAAACCGTCACTTCCATGAAGGACGTATTGTAGACACCTCTCTATAATTCGAAGAAGGTATCAATACCTCCTTCCGAGCCATAGGACTAGAATGTCTTTTTGAAATCAACGAGAAGATATGTCCAAGGTTCATAATGGAATTCTTTCGTCAAGTCGAACTCGTTCGTAACGAGGATCGCTCTCTATCTCTTTGGTTTTACATCAAAAACCAAAAGTTCACTCTAACCCTTGGGCATTTTGCTCACATTCTCCGGATTCCAAATCATGGACAAAGTGCCTTCACCGAAGATTGGTCTCTTGATTCTCTCTTCAACTTTCGTGAAGAAAATAGTCCATATTGTTCACACATACCCTTTCCGGAAGATTTAAATCGCATAATATGCAAACCTCGACCATATTACTCCAATCCAAACATTATCCATACACGGGATATCCGAGAAGAGTACAAGCCTCTTGCTCTTATTCTACGTGAAAATGTTTGGAGTCTTAGGGGAAATCGAGATATTCTTCCCGCTTGTTGTGCTCACATGTTGTACTGTTTGCTAACACAACAACCATACAATCTCGCCTACTTCTTCGCAAGGCGAATTGCAAATCTTCAAGGCTCCAAGAATAAACTCATCCTTTATGGAATGTTCTTGACACGCTTCTATCACAATGTTATGCACTTCCATCCTTAATTTCAAAGTCCGTTGTACGTACTTGTGAACAAGATGATGGAACCGCTAAACATATCTCTCATGAAGACTTTCTTCATTCTTGATTCCACCAATACCCATCAATCACATAATGATCCTTCTAGCGAAGACACTCAAGGAACCTAGAATAGTCAAATAGGATCAATTCTACTCTACTCATTGTTTATCAATGTAATCCTATTTCTTTCATGAAATAAAACATCTTACATTTGATATCCTAGTTTTAGAACTCCTTCAAACAAAACTTAGAATATAATGCATTGTCAAGATCATTGCATACCTTTAGTAAAGGTTCTGTCTAGCAGATAGACGGATCCCAAATGTTGTACTAAACGGATCCCTACATCTAGGGAACCGTGGGATCCGGCAAAACAGAAAATGCAATTGCAAGCATTGTATGTCAAACACATCCTTAGAACACCTCACACTAAGCTAAACATAGTGTCTTAAGGTAGATTAAGACTTTATCAATATAGGTTGATCTTTCTTACTCATTCCAACTCTCATAGAACACACTCTAAGATATTCATAGATCTATCACTTTGTTTTAATCCATCACTCTTCCGCTCTCAAAACTCACACTTCATATTTTTACCCTTCACATCCAAGTTAAAAATCTTTTATAACAAAATTGATCATAAATCAATCTCACCTCAAAATTGATCGAAGTTGATCAAATCCTAGTTTTTATATCTCAAAACCATTAGGATATTTTCCAAAACACAATCCTAAGTCACAACCTCATCTCTAGGATCATTTAGCTTCAATTGACACTCTCTTCTTTAGTGTCATCCTTGCTCATTCATTGGTACTCATGAAAGTTCCAAATCCTTCCACAAAAGACAATCATTAGCTACATCACTCACCACCTTCAAGTACTTAAGCACCCCTTCATTTAAGACACTTAGGAAGACTGAAACACTCAAGATGTTATAGGTTTTAGATTTTAGAAACATCATTTCCACTCTTTCATAGCTACTGATAGCCGGATCCCTAGGATTAGCCTAGACGGATCCCTCTAAGAAAGGAACCGTGGGATCCGGATGACAGTATAGATCAAATCTTGCTAAAACAATCATTTCAACTTATCTTCCTAACTCAAACACTCCATCTCATCTTAAATGAGTTCCTAGATCAGTCCAACCTCTGAAGTTGACTCTTGTGCATGTCAATCATCACATTCCAATGAATCCTAGTGGCTTTAAGCTTAAATGCACTTACCAAATCTCTTAGTTTATAAACCACCTTGTTAGGACCTCCATAGTCATCACTCTCACTCTAACTTTCAGCTCTTGAAATCATTTCATCATGAGAAAAACCCCAAGTAGTAACTTACCCACCAAAGAACCACCCATGAAAAAAAGCTCGTGTTATACATGAAATCTCCTCAACCGAATCATCTCCCGTCAAACCAACAAATGAGAGAATCCTTCATCATCCAATCAAACCAATTCCTAAAAGGATAGTACCCACAAAACTACCTATGCCTAACACCACCATACCTCCTAGGCCAAACAATATCATCTCCACCAAACCATCACCATTGGTTCCTAGAGCTATTTCATTTACATCCCCACTATCATCACCACACCTCTACAATTTAGAGGACTTGCCTCCTAGGCCGTCTCATCCGCTTCCGCCGACAACATTCTCCTCATTAGGAGGAATAATGGTTCAAAATCAAGGTGTTGAGTCAACACTTGCTCCGGCTTCCTTTTCGCCGTCTCCATCATATAATCCTATATGGATTATGAGAAATCATCAAAGTCAACCACCCGACCATATGGAAGTTGACATTTCCTTACCACCACCATCATTCTTGGTCGAGGCATTCTCAAATGCACCTCCACCAATCCCTCCATCGTTTGATGCTCCGCAAGCCGCTTCACTTGATCCTTCGCATCAAGCCATTTTATTTCCTCCACCACCACTACCTAGCCATGACAAAGATTGCTATCATTGTCAACATGTTGAAAGTTTGATACATGAAGTACGAGAAGACCAACGTTTCATGTTCTATCATCTCCTCGAACGTTTTGACGAGATCAAACCTAAACAAAACTTGAGCTAGAAGATTTTAGTGGTGTCCTAGCATCAAGCGTTAGATAGTCTAGAAATTCCTAGTCATGTATTGTCTATTTTCTTATTTTTAGAGTCATGTATATCATAACTCTTGTTTTATTAAATGGAATTACATGCTATTTGCTATTTTTTCTGAGAATATGTATTCATATCTCATTTATGTGATAACATTACTTGTTATATCACCTTTGCTGATTTTAGTCATCAACCAGACGGATCCCTCAGTATTTCCTAGACGGATCCCTACTAGGAGGGAACCGTGGGATCCGTGAAGTCAGAAAGTTTTTTTTTACTTAAATCACATTTGCAGGAAATTGTGAATTATACTTGTTTTCTAACCCTTGTTTTGCAGTTATCCAATTAACACATAAAGAATTTGACATCCTAAAGCTAGGGGGAGCTTGGTGTCAAAACAATACGTTGCAAAATTACTTGCAACCTTTGATTTAAATTTCATGACTTCCCGTTGCAAATATTGCAATCATCTAGGGGGAGCAAACCCGTCACATAGACGTAATCTTTTGCATAAGTTAGTTGCAAATGAACTAGGTTAGAATTAGTTTCTTGACGTCCTTACTTAGGGATGGACTCGTCAAGGGGGAGTAACGACGAGATCCTTTCCCGTTACTTGCTCTCTATTTTTTTTTCTTCTTTCCTTTCACATGTTTTTCTTAAAAACGATGTGTTGCTTTCTTTCAAACACTTTTTGTTTCGACAAAAAGGGGGAGAAGAAAGTAAAAACTACAAATTCAAACTTTTACGAATTTTAGCTTTTCCTTAAAATAATCTTATGTTTTGTCATCAACAAAAAGGGGGAGATTGTTAATACAAATAAGCCGTAAAAACGTTTATTTATATTTTACGATCTTCTAATGTTTTGTCAATAACAAAAGTAAGATCATTTTAACGAAACAAATAAAATACGTAAATGGTTTGAACTAATAGTTTTCTAACACACTTACGCTTTCACATAAAACACTAAAACTAGTATAAGTGTTTTTATGCTTAAGATATACATATGTACAACAACTAGTGTTTACATATTGGGATAACATATACTTAACTAAGTATATACCAAAATGGGTAAAAACAAGTATATACTAAAATGGGTAAAAACAAGTATATACTAAATAGGTAAAAACTAGCAAATGGTTTTGACTCATAACCCATGGTTTTATTTATACCACTTAACCAAGTTCATTGTATCCTTAAGATACATTGTATCTAGAAAGAAAACCATGGATCAACCCATAACCCATGACCCATGACCCATAACCAAAAATACCCATGGGCAAAGAGGAGCTTTCCACGGATCCCTGGCTTTGTGCTAGCCGGATCCCAAGTGGAAGGGATCCGTGGGATCCGGGGAAATAGTAGGATTTTTCCTCTATAAATAGTGAGCCATTTCTTCATTATTCCTCACCCTTTTCCAATACACTTTCTCCTCTGAGTTAAATCTCACTAACCTTAGATCCGAGAGATCTATGTTTGTAGTTTTGTTTTTGTGTGATCTTTTAGGTTCCTCTTAAAGCAAGATCACCACCTTTGAAGTCGAGCAAGCTCAAGTCCATGAGTTGCCATGCTTCCTCATCATCAAGGCTATTGAAGTCCTCTTGTTGATGATCTCTTTCTTTCTTCAAAGAAGTGTAGTATTGAAGACATTAGTGAAAGATGTCTCAAATGTCAAGACGAAGATATTAGTGAAGGGTATCTATCGTCTATAGGATAAGCACTTGTGGTAGGTGCTTAGAAGTCAAGACAAGAAGCATTAGTGAAAGGTGCTTAGAAGTCAAGACTTGAAGCATTAGTGAAAGGTGCTTCGAAGTAAAGACACAAGACATTAGTGAAAGGTGTCTTGTAGATCTAGTCAAAGGCATTAGTGAAAGGTGCCTTAGATGTACATTCGATATGGTGTGTTTTCGATGTACTAGATAGACTAGCATTAGATCCAAGGATATTGATGTCCTTGATGATGTTGTAAAGGAGTAGATCTCCTTTGGGATTAGTCGTTGGTGTAGTGTGGTAGTAGTTCCTCCATTGCAATGAAACTAGGTGCTTAGCCTAGTACCTAATAAAGGGTAGGAGACGTTGTGAAGGTGTAGTTCACCTAAGGTGTAAAAGAACTCGGTGGTTAGCCTAGCACCGTATAAAGGGTAGGCGACGTTGTGTAGGTGTGGTTCGCCTTGGTGTGAAAGAACTCGGTATTTAGCTTTGTACCGGAAAAAGGTTAAGCGACGTTGTGAAGGCTTCTCCGCCATAAGGAGATTGGTGTAGTGTTTACGAACTCTCGAGTAGGTGACTCAGGGAGTGGAGTAGGGCAAGGAAGGTGTCCTTGTAGCCGAACCACTATAAATACTCGCGTTGTGGTTTTGTTCTTCTTACTCTTTATCTTTTCATTGCATATCTTAATATGCTTGTTTATCAACATCCAACACACACAACCAAATAGATTGACATAAGTCGATCTAAATAGTTTAAAAGGAAGTTTTAATTGGTAAAACTATTCAACCCCCCTTCTAGTTTTCCACACGGGTTCTGCCATTGCCTCGCGAATATTCTTTGGCTCTATATTGCTAATTGAGCAAAGGTAAATGCATAAGTCGCAATTGGTGGCAAGTTGGCGTCTCGTCTGAATTGGCCTTGAAGGTTCACCAATAACTTGTTCAATTAGGTGGTCTTTTGTCCACTTCAGAGTAGAAGGATACCTTATATTATAGGAGTGCGAGTTAGATGGTTCTCGTAAGCTTGAAGATGATTCAGCTGATTCCATAGCAAACGGGTTTTCAAATAAGTCTTCATCTATCATTGCATCGTTCTGGTTTTGAGTAGGTTCTTCTTGAAATGATATGTTTTGAATTTGCTCATCAATTGCTGGTAAAACTGTTTGACGAATTGGAGTTGCTGGAGTAGATGTAGATGATGTTGATGGAGTTGGTGCATTGGTTTCGACCGTTGTAGATGCATCTTCTAGTGGTGGTGGTAGATGATGTTGAGCGGGTGTGTCATCAAACATTAACTCAAAGAATTTCTCCCATTCTTTTTCATGAGGTGTGTCAGCAAAAGTTGATGGAGCTCTTTGATGTACGAGTCCTGAACTGATGTGTCCAGAAGTCTGCGGGTTTAGTGCGGGTTCTAGAGCGAGTCTCTCAGAAGCCATATGTGAAAGTTCATCAAATTTCACATTCATCGTCTCCATGATCCTCCTAGTTCTTCTATTATACACCCTGAATGCCCTCGAGTTATCTGAATATCCAATGAAGATTCCAATATCACCTTTAGCTTTCAATTTACCTAGATCTTCTCTGTCGTTCGTTGGATAGCACAAAGCGCCAAACACGTGAAAGTAAGAGATATCAGGTTTTCTGTTGTTCACTATTTCATATGGGGTTTTATTGAATCTTGGATGGATTAGGGATCGGTTCAGAGTGAAATAAGCAGTGGCAACAACATTAGCCCAAAGAAATAACGGTGCACTAGAATAAATTAGCATTGTGCGAGCAGCTTCCATAAGAGTACGATTTCTTCTTTCAACTACCCTATTCTGCTGTGGAGTTCTAACAACTGATGTCTGATGAGTGATTCCAACGTCTTCAAAATAAGCTCGTAACTCATGATTGATGAATTCTGTGCCATTGTTTGTTCGTACAACCCTTACTGGAGTTTGAAGAAGTACTTGAATACGTTTCAAAAAGGTGATGATGATGCCTGGTGCTTCGTCTTTTGATCTCAGTAACTTAACCCATGTATATCTCGAATAATCATCGACGATAACAAGAATATACTTTTTCCCATTAAAGCTTTCAACTCTCATTGGGCCACATAAGTCCATGTGCAACATATGCAACTTAGCTTCCGAACTAGGTACGGATTTGGGTTTATATGATGCTGTTTTGCTTTTTCCTTGTTCGCATGATGGACATAAGTGATTCTTGGTGTATTTGAACTTTGGAAGTTCGTTGACGATGTTGTCTTTGGCAAGATTGTTGATGGTGTCAAAATTGAGATGGGATAACCTTCTATGCCACAACCAGGACTGTGTTCCAGATGCTCGTGTCATAAGACATATTGGTGATGAAGAGGCCATTTGATTGATGTCGATAGCATACAAGTTTGTATCACGATTCCCAGTTAAGAGATCAGTGCCATCCAAGTTTCTAACGAAGCAAGCATTTTTCCTATAAGCAACCTCTAAATCTGCATCACAGAACTGCCCGACTGAAAACAAATTGTGTCCCAACCCTTCGACATAGTAAACCCGAGTGATCAAATAATTTCCAAAAGGTAGATCTCCATAACCCATGATAGCTGCTACATGATCATTTCCAAAACGTACGGTTCCCATGAATTTCCAGAAGAAATTGATCAGCAGCTTCAGATTCCCGGTCATGTGCTTGGAGCAACCCGAGTCGACGATCCAAAGACAAATTTTGACAACCTGCCAGTAACAGAAAAAGAATATTTTGGAAACCGTTGTGATTTTGGTTCCTTTGGGTTAGAGGTAAAATTCTGATCACACTCAAAGAGGTTTGCTACAGGGAGTTCTGGTTTATCACTCATTTTACCATTCTGGAGTGTGAAAGTTCTACCTGTGGGTTTCCAAATATCATCCCTAAAGTAAACACTATGGTTCTTGTCAGTAGTGAAAAGCCTAAGTTTTGCAACTAGTCTTCCTACTTGTTTAGCGTAAGATCTTTTTGGAACGTTCTTCTTAACAGGCTTATCATTCACATTCGTAGAAACACAATCATCTTGAACATTAATTAAAGATTTCTTGCAAGTTAAACAAAGAGATTCAACACATGCATTAGACTTAGCAAGTTTCATAGGTTCAGTACATTCAGATGAAATGTCTTTCTTATTCAAAAGCGGTAAATTCCTAGGGTGTTCTTCTACTTTCTTCTCTTTATTCAAGCTACTACTCCTAGAGGCAGTCGAGACTCTATTGTTCCTTGTATTGCTCTTAGGCTTTAGTCTACTGCTCCTAGACGTGCTTTCTAGTCCTGTAGAAGGTAAGGCACACGCATTAGGATTCACATTTTTATGAAGGGAGGTGGTTTCAGCTTTCCTAGTCTCTTTAGAGTGCTTTTCTAAACTTATGGCATTTGTTCCATATGTTTTAGATGTGGAGGCAGACGCATTAGTTGTACTCATCTTAAAAAGGCCAGGTGCTAAAACTTTTGGTTTCTCGATAACCGCTTTTCCTTTATCAACAATTAGTTTAGGCAAGGCAGGTGGAGTGACTGGTTTTGATGAGACATTTTTCTCATTGACTTTTGGAGGAGGCATAGAAACAGACATTTTTGGTTTGGAAACCGGTTTGGGATCATTTGCTTTCTCCTCAGTCAATGGTTTTGTAATCACAGTTTCCACTACCTTTCCTTTTTGACTTTCCAGCTGAGCCCTCAAAAGATCATTTTTCGCTTTCATATCATTGTAGGCACGCTCATACGACAATTTGTCATATTTGCATTCCTCAGTTTTTCGATCAAGTTGTTTAAAATATGACACATTTTTTTTTTCAAGTTTTTCAAGAGCTTTTTCATATTTTGAAACAATTTCGGAGGTCTCAGACTGGAGTCTTTCATGATCTTCAACAGAATATGTTTGCTAAATGATGGACATAATATCAGTAGTCAGAACATCTTCGAAGAGAGAATCATTTAAATTTTCCAAAACTTTGATGTGTTCAATACTTTCATTAGCTTGCTTTACCAGGGATTTATGGTCCTTGATAAAGTCAGCTGTTTCTTTCAAAAATGCTTGTTCAAAATTAATTACCCTTGAGTTGATGTTATTCAGCTGAGGGGCAATTTGAGTTTCAAAAAACTTTTTCTGTTCATTATCAAAACTATTAAACCAGATGTTTGTTGTAATATTGGTTTTAGTTTTAACAGTCTCTTGAAGATCTGCAATTCTAGTTTTCACATTTTCTAAAATATTTCGCTCATCACTTGTGTTAAAAGGATTGTTTGAAGACTTTTTGTTTCATTTTTGATCTACTCTCCTCAGATAGTTCCAACGTTTCAAGAGAATCATGTACAATTATGGGTTCATGCAAAGGTTTTCCATTGTTCAACACATTCCGTTTTTTCTGAGCTTTTGATAACGTCTAAAATGAACATGTTTTTAGTAGCGTTATTGTCAGTTTTGTGCATGATATTCGGCTATATTTACTCATAACTGTTGCAAAAGTGCAAAGATGCGTCTTGTGTATGTATATGTAGCCAGGTATTGCGAATATTGAAGAAATGAAGTTTTTATGCACATTTGGAAGCGTCTAAAGGAAGGAAGTTGAGATTGGAAGCTTGTGGACTCAATGATATGGAAGCGTAGTGATTTCGAAGCATCTACAGCTAGGAAAGATCAAGTTTGGCTTTGGAAATCATCAACGTAAGCAAAGAATGAAGCGTAAAGGGAAAAGTCAGCAAAAAGTCAAAAGGAGCAAAACCCAGTCGCTCGGTCGCAACCCGCAACCGGATCCGGCTGGGCTAATGGTCAAAGCTGTGACCGATTCGGTTGACATAGAAACCGATCCGGTTTCTGGCTCTGCAGTTACACAATTCGCATTTATTGTTGTCTTAACTCCCCATAATCATTGGAGTCCGATCATTTCTTGATATTAACTTGGAGAGAACGTTTTTTGGGCAGTTAAGCAAGTGCTTTGGCTATTTAAAGGACCTAGTACTTGTATACTTAGAGTGACACAACAAATAGAGTATTAGTTTACACCAAAACTCATACTTACCCATTTATTTCAACCCAAAAGCTTGGTAGTTACTGGAAAACGTCCAGAAGCAAGGAAGGAACCATTCTTGTCCATTGTTTCGGTAGTTTGGAGTTGTGCGGTGATCCTAGGTGATTGGAGGCGCGTGGTTGCTACATTCCACGATTTCTAATTCTTGTAATCACAAAAGATTAGGTATTCTATGAACTTTGTTATGGAAATCTATTCTCTTGAATTGTTTGAATTACCTTGTTATGACTTGTGTTTAGATATGATTGTTTTCATGGAGTAGTTTGTGTTATACTTGTGTGTTGGAATGTGATTAATCATAATAATGTTCTCAAAATGTGATGCATGTATATATGATCTTGTTTAAATGAGTTTGTTGGAAAAATACTAGTCTTGGATTGATTTGTCAATAAAACATGTTTTAAGAAAAAGGACCGAAAGGATTTCTCTTGTGTTTTATTCCAAAAAGTGTTGTGACAAACTAGTATGGGGATATAGTGATTGACATCCACCATGTTTTGCTTATTAAAACAAGACTAGAACGTTTTCATCACGAAGGGTCGAAAGATTCGTAAGAACAAATTTAATGAGAACATGTTGCAAACAAATGGAACTTTTATAGGATAATCATTGGGATAAGGACCGAAAGGATTACCTAAATGTTTTTGTTCTTAGAATGATTTTTACAAACAAATACCATGGTTGGGGAATCATTTGCTTATGATTTGTGCATCATACTAAGAGTATACACCAAACCTTTATGAACATTATCTATGGTTGATTATGAGACTTCACACAAGTATATATTTTTATTCTTGATTCGTATTTTCACTAGAACACTTATTCGAGAGAGCCTTGACAAGCTTTCTTGTTAGAAACTTTTTAATAAAATCTATTTCAAAACAAAAATCCCTTGGGACGATCTCGACTTACCAAAACTTTACTATTGCGGACGAGTATACTTGCTCGTATGTGTTAAAAGGTTATACGGTTAATTCGTGATTATAAATTTTTAAAACTTGCACCAACCGGAGCACATCAAGTTTTTGGCGCCGCTGCCGGGGATTTTTTCTGTAATTTTCTTTGAAATTAGCAAAAAAAAAAAAAAAAAAAAAAAGTTTTGTTACAAACTAACCGATTCGGTTGGTTAGCCAACCGAATCCGGTTAGACATTCTGTGAAATTTTTCTTTGGTTCGAATTTTATATCTATCTTTTTAGTTTATTGTGTTTTGATTTCTAGAGTAATTGTGTGGTTTAATCAGTTCTTAGATTTATTGTCTTTATTTATTTTTCTTTTCTTTACATTTGTTATTTAGTTAATCTAGTTTTATTTATTTTAATTTTATAGTTGATGGTAATGGTTAAGAGTATCTTATTTTCAGTTATAGTTTATTTCATGATAGCATTTATTAGTAGTTTATTTAGTTTTAGTTTTAGTTTTAATTTTGGTTTTAATTAGATTTAATGAGTTATTTAATTATTAGTTTATGAAGAGTTTTATTTAATTAACTAGAGTTAGTACATCCTTAATGACATTAATTTGTTTTAATTATTATTATTAAATTTGTTTTTTTTAAAAAAAAAAAAAAAAAAAAAAAAAAAAAAAAAATTCAATCAAACCGATCGGTCGCAACCCGCAACCTGATCCGGTTCGAGTTTCTGTCCTAGAATTTTTCAACCAACCAATTCGGTTGGTGATCCAACCGAATCCGGTTGGAGTTTCTGTGCCGAGTTTTATCATTTTAAGGTTTTGAGTTTTTATTTTATTTCTTAATTTTGTTAGATGTCTTAGTTGTTTATTATATGTTTTTTATAGTTTGTTCTTGTTTTACTAACGTTAACGCTAATCATTCGGGATTTGTTTTGTTTTGCTTTGTTAAGTTGTCTAGTAACATGGATAGTTTGAGCGGAATCTCGGAATACCTTCGTACTTTGGATGACATGTTCAAGGATACGGGAAGTTCATTAGAAAAGATTGGAGGAATTCTGGAGGAAAGCAAGAAAGATTTGGGAATTGACACGGGTGATATGGAAGAAGTATGTGAAAACAAGGTTCAACTACCCAAAAACAAAAGAGTGGTAGTGTTTACACAAGCACCGTCAACGGTGTATGATTCACCGATGATGAGATTTGGAACACCTTGTGAAGTGGAAGGAGTACGTGCTTGGGATGCACAGCTTAATATGGCGTATGGAGAGAATTATATCTTGGAAGAGGTTCTTGACGAAATCGGTCATGTTCGTATGGACTATGAGGCATATGGGAGAAAGATGGTGAAAAATCTGAAGGTCAATATTCATGGGCATATGTTTGAAACTGATTTTGTTGTTCTAGAGGAAGGTAATGCGGATGAGCCAAATGTTTGTTTTGGTAGAGATTTTCTTGTCACAACCAAGTGTCAAGTAGATTTTGGTATGGGAGATATGCGGATTAACATAACCGAGTTGGAAGAAGGAAAAGGGATCAACGAGATGCTAGTGGAAGTTTGTGCAAATATGGAGGAGAAAAATGTGGAAGTGGTGAAAATGGGGAAAGTAAACCGAAAGAAACCATCATCAAATAAATTAACCCCAACAACAACCTCCACCACCAAAAATGATTACACACCATTGTCACCTACCACTACTATCAAACCCTTAACCGAAAGCCAAAAAGAAGCTATCTTAGAGAATCTAGAACAAAAATTTCTAGAGCTCAATGAAAAGAAACCGGTTATTGAAGTTCTCCAAGACTATGTGCTTTATCGAAAGAAGTTGGATGCATTGATGCTAGCGAGGGCTAGGTTGGAAGATAAGAATCTCACGGATGAGGATCGAGATCGAATTCTGTTTAAAGGCATGCCAAGGAAAGAAAAGGATCCGGGTAATTTTGTGTTGCCAATCAAAGTAAATGGAACTACACCAGTTTATGCTTTAGCTGATACGGGGTCGAGTGTTAACGTGATGCCGTATCCATTGTTCAAAACTTTGGGACTAAGTAATCCGCAACCTAATCATTCTAAGCTCACTATGGCGGATAACACTCAAGCAAAGGCAATGGGAGAAGTTAAGAATGTAAGAGTGCAAATTGGCTACCAACCGTATTTGGCAGATTTTCTTGTCTTGGATATTCCGGTGGACAAGAGTTTACCACTATTGTTGGGGAGGCCATTTTTACGAACTTGTGGAGCAATTATAGACATGGGAAGAGGCACCATGACTATTGACGATGGGATTTCGAGGCAAACATACTACCCAAGACCAAGAGGACCAATTTTGGAAGGTATGGAAGATTTGGAATGGATGGATGCAAATGATGATTTAACTTGTTTTGAAGTGGGACGTGATGTCCACGGTAATCCAATGTACGGACCTTTAACTCCACCTTATTTCGATATAGAGGACGAAATGGAACGTGCATTCGCGATCGAAGCTTTCTACAACCCATTCAAAAACATATTGGTTTACAAGAAGTTGACCGACTTTTTAGGATCTTTACCGGTGCAACTTAAGAATTTGGAGTGGAAACCCGAAGGATTGGGGACTTACAAGAGACAAACCGGAGATGGGGCATGGCATGTTAAGTTTGATATATTATGCCCGGATGGACGAAGATTTATGAGGAAATTTAAAACTTTTGAAACATTCCGTGAGTTGACCGGAAAATTTCAAAGCGAGGATATTCTTAGGCAAGAATATTTTGAGGAATTTTGAGGAAAGGCAAAGACCGTAATAACAAGCAATCATTTGCTTGAATTTCATGATCTATTTTATTTTATTTTGATTTGATGCATTAGGATTTTTGTTTCTTATTTATTTTTCATGTTATGATTGAGGTAATTTGGTTTTAATACATTATGACTATGAGTTTTGAGTTGAGTTTGGATTAGTTCATTTATATGATGAGTTTAGTTTTTTTGGATTGAATGATTGTTCAAAATTTCATTTGGTGAATAAATGTTGTGTGAATTTTTAGCAGGAATTTTGAGTAAAAATATGTTGCTTGGAGGGTAAATGCCTAAGTAACATGTTAAACAAGTAAAAAAGCAAATTTGGCAAAAAGCATACCGAATCGGTTGTGTCCTTGACTGAACCGGTTGCACCAAAATATAAAAATTTCATTTTTCCAAAAACACACACACACACTAATTTTCCAGGTGGGTTTTGCAAAAAATTCATCCAAGAGAGCGGATTGGAAGTTGTTTGAATTGTAGGATAACATCATGGCACCCAAGCAAGTAAGCATTTACATTCAATTTACTCAATTAAGGTTTTATTTAGAACATTTGATTCGAATTGGATTTTAGGTCACCAATTTGGGGGTTTTTTGTTATAATTCGAATTAAGTGGTAATATTTTAGGATTGAGTGAGTGATTGAGATAGGAGTGCATTACAACAAGTGATTGATTGATTGATTCCCCATAGAATGGATTTTAGATGATAAGATTTTTCGGAATTAATTGGGTTATGCTTATGGAAAGAGATAAGTTACAATTAGTGATTCATTTTGATGAATGATATGTATGATTTTTAAGAATGATGAGATGAGTTCTTAGATGTTAGATGTTTGATGATTTGGAAGCAAGATAGAGTAATTCTAGGATGTGGGAAATCATTGAGGATGATAGAATGCGATCTAAGAGTGGTTTGAGCGTTAGAAATTCGAGATGTTGAGGATTTGAAGGTGAAATACCTTATGCAGTCTGCACAACCGATTCGGTTGCGCATGGCAACCGAACGGTTGTTGCCTGATGTCAGTAGGAAACCGATTCGGTTGGTGATCCAACCGAATCCGGTTGCGGTTTCTGAGAGGATTTTTTTTGTGAAATTTTGAAATGTATCCTAGAGGGTTCTCTAACCTTCTTGTTTGTTCTAACACTCTTATATGATCTTATTTTTGTGATTTCTACAGAGAATTATTGTAGGAAGCTCGAGTGGGGAGGAAATTCCAATTAACCCGCTTGTTACGAAGTTTTGTGAAAGGAACGAGAAAAAGAAGGTTAAGTATAGTGTGAAGAAGGAAGCAAATGCTAATTTAAAATTCAAAAATCTCACCGATGGAGAGAAACATGCTTTTCGAGAAAGATTGTCGAAGTTACAACATAGGCAATGTTTAGTTCCAAGGGTGATTGATTGGGATTTATTTAACGAATGTGAGTGTGAAGATGAGTTAAGAAGGATGATGCGAACGTCTTATGTATATCCAGGGGATGGAGATTCGTTCAATGATTTGTCATGGGAAAGAGCATTCAGCGTTAATGAAGAAGTCTACCGAGAATGGTGTATGGAATTCTTTTCAACCATGTATTTTGAAAGAAAAGTAGATGTTCGGAATTTGATGTCGGAGATTTGTATTTGGTTTAGACTTTGCGGTAGGGATCATGCTTACACATTGCCAGCTTTTGGTGTAGCTCTTGGTTTGTATGAACCACATGAGGTAAATCATCGATTATTTGAAACTCACTTTTCTAGACTTCGGAGGTTTGAGAAAGATTACCCTAGTATTCCCGCTTATTGGAATCAAGTGGGAGATCCTACTTGTGCTAGGAGGAATGCTTCAACCATCAGGAATCCGTTGATGAGGATACTTCACAAGTTGATTGTGACCGGGCCATTTAATAGATTTGGAAGCAGGGACAAATGTCAGAAACCGGACTTATGGATTATGAAGTTGCTGGAAGAAACTAAGGACGGTAATGCTATTTGGCAGGTAGCCGAATATTTGTCTAGGAGAGCCCCGGGAATCAAGAGCAACAGTAACATTTGTGGAGGACATTTTGTGACAAGATTGGCGAAGAATCTTGGGTATTATGTTGATGAGGAATTGGCTAAGTGTGGAGAGCCAAAGTATAGTGAAACGTGGACTGCGAAAGGTTTTGGTAATGCTTTGAATAGGAGATTGGGAACCGTAGGGTTATGGATTGAACCAAGACCACAACAGCAACCACCACAACAGCAACCACCACAACAGCAAGGGAATATACCAATGGAGAACGTGGAAATGGGTACGTCCAGTAGTTTTGATTCAGGATGGGGAGAGTGGAACCAACATCTAGATGAGATTCAATGTAGGGATGTGTGGAGAGATTCGATGATGTTAAGGAACAACTACATCAATGATTATTCGATGCCTATCTTTCAACACATGGCTCGAGAAGCCAATTACGAGTTACCACCCTACAATCCACCAAATGTTCCACCATATCCTTTTCCTTACACTTCTTATCTTGGACCCTATCCGTATCCATATCCTGGGTACGCACCGTTTCCTGATCCAATACCCCCATATGGTCGATTGCCTGAAGCTGGAGGAACAAGTTATGAAGTTGGAGGATCATCATCAGGAGTTGGAGGTAAGAAGAAAAAGAGGAGAGTTCGTTCAGAAATCATAGACGAAAACTATGTAACCGAAAGTGATGATGATGATGAGTTTGACGATGAAGAAGGAGAAGAAATGAGCGAAGATGACGAGTGATTATGGGTCATTCGTGAAATTATGGTTTCAAAAACAATGGTCATGATGTGTTTTAAACTATTTCTATCTTTTTGATTGATTTTTTTTAGGATGTTTGGTATATTTTGGTTTTATCTAGTTTTTTAGTAGTTTTGTTTGTTTTGTGCATTTCGTGTTGCAGTTTTTGTTTGCAGGATGGATATGTTGGAAGCTTCTTGATGGTCAAATATTTCGAGTTGGATAACTCACAGGCTTGCTAATGACCTAATGTGCTTATTGCATATTTTATTCCGTGGTATCTTTTAACTATCTTTTTCCCATTTTCTTTACTTTGAAGTTCATTTTTCATTACATTGAGGACAATGCAAAACTTAAGTATGGGGGAGGGAAGAAAATAGGAAAATGATACGCATTTTTTATTTTTAGATAACTTTTGGATGCAAGTGATTAGAAGAAATTCGCCCTTGATGGTCTAATGGTTTTCGCACGTTATTGATAATTAAAATACATAATTTGGGATTTCAATGGTAAAATGAGGTTTTTGAAAATTTTTAGATTTGAACCAAATTACTGAAATAATTCATTTTGGATTCGATAGCATTTTCTAGCATGCATAATAGCCTTTTTTCCCACATTTTTGTGAGGTTTCTTTTTGTATGAAACATCTTTTGTTTTATATTTGCTATGAGTGTGCCGGTGATTATGTCGATTCTAGAACTTGTACTAGTTATGCATTACGGTTAAAATCACTTTCGAGTGATCTAAATATTTTCAAGTGATAAGAGGCATTTTAGGAATAACCCAAATGGCCTTCCATTTTTACATTTAATGATATATTAGCTGACCATATCGGTTAGTTAACCACCCACATGGACCCATTTTGTTAGTGCTCATTTTTAGCACTAGATACCCCTAGTTACACCTTCTGAGCCATTCCTTTTCGTTTTTGATAAATCCAGAAAAAAAATACAAAAATATTTTACACCTTTAAACCTTAGCCAACGCTTATCAAGTCTAATGGTTTGTTGCTAGTTGTTTGGAATGATTGGATTGTTTTTGATGATTATGAGTTAGTTACACTTTGCCATTCATGTGTGCCATTTCGACAAAGACGAAGGATGCATACTTCTTATTTGTATTTTTGTGGTAATGCTTATACGAAGTGTGGGGGAGTTGTGATATAAAAAAAAAAAAAAAAAAAAAAAAAAAAAAAAAAAAAAAATTTGACAGTTATAGCCAATGTGCTATATTATTATGAAGATGAAGGAAGATGAAGTATGTTTGAGTTATCGATTAGCCAATGTGCTAAGACGTGATATATATATATTTGGTGATCGATATGAGAAGAGGAGTAATAATCGTTTTTCGGGATTGTGGTTTGTATGATGACTAGCACCATGGAGGTTTGGACTTGATTTTATTTTATTTTAAACCAATTTCATTAACTATCCCATGCCTTATCCATACCTATTATGAACCCATAGCCTTATCGTTATAACCCGAATAAAAGACCTCTTTGATGAATTTATTTTCTTTGTTTTGATACTTGTACAAGCTTATGGTAAAAAGCATTGATCATGACTAGGCATTGAGTGATATACCCACCAATATATGAGTGTTGAGTGAAATCTTATAGCCACTTGTGAGGTATCCTAGTTATGTTATCTAAAGTGTTTGGTTCATTTTTAGAAGATTTTCTCATATTATAAGCAAAATAATAATTATCTTTTATGGTAATTGTTACATTTTCTGAAACATGGTGTTATGGACGATTGAAATCAATCTTTGCAAATGTTTGACCTACTCGAGGGCGAGTAGAGCTTAAGTGTGGGGGAATTTGATAACGTCTAAAATGAACATGTTTTTAGTAGCGTTATTGTCAGTTTTGTGCATGATATTCGGCTATATTTACTCATAACTGTTGCAAAAGTGCAAAGATGCGTCTTGTGTATGTATATGTAGCCAGGTATTGCGAATATTGAAGAAATGAAGTTTTTATGCACATTTGGAAGCGTCTAAAGGAAGGAAGTTGAGATTGGAAGCTTGTGGACTCAATGATATGGAAGCGTAGTGATTTCGAAGCATCTACAGCTAGGAAAGATCAAGTTTGGCTTTGGAAATCATCAACGTAAGCAAAGAATGAAGCGTAAAGGGAAAAGTCAGCAAAAAGTCAAAAGGAGCAAAACCCAGCCGCTCGGTCGCAACCCGCAACCGGATCCGGCTGGGCTAATGGTCAAAGCTGTGACCGATTCGGTCGACATAGAAACCGATCCGGTTTCTGGCTCTGCAGTTACACAATTCGCATTTATTGTTGTCTTAACTCCCCATAATCATTGGAGTCCGATCATTTCTTGATATTAACTTGGAGAGAACGTTTTTTGGGCAGTTAAGCAAGTGCTTTGGCTATTTAAAGGACCTAGTACTTGTATACTTAGAGTGAGACAACAAATAGAGTATTAGTTTACACCAAAACTCATACTTACCCATTTATTTCAACCCAAAAGCTTGGTAGTTACTGGAAAACGTCCAGAAGCAAGGAAGGAACCATTCTTGTCCATTGTTTCGGTAGTTTGGAGTTGTGCGGTGATCCTAGGTGATTGGAGGCGCGTGGTTGCTACATTCCACGATTTCTAATTCTTGTAATCACAAAAGATTAGGTATTCTATGAACTTTGTTATGGAAATCTATTCTCTTGAATTGTTTGAATTACCTTGTTATGACTTGTGTTTAGATATGATTGTTTTCATGGAGTAGTTTGTGTTATACTTGTGTGTTGGAATGTGATTAATCATAATAATGTTCTCAAAATGTGATGCATGTATATATGATCTTGTTTAAATGAGTTTGTTGGAAAAATACTAGTCTTGGATTGATTTGTCAATAAAACATGTTTTAAGAAAAAGGACCGAAAGGATTTCTCTTGTGTTTTATTCCAAAAAGTGTTGTGACAAACTAGTATGGGGATATGGTGATTGACATCCACCATGTTTTGCTTATTAAAACAAGACTAGAACGTTTTCATCACGAAGGGTCGAAAGTTTCGTAAGAACAAATTTAATGAGAACATGTTGCAAACAAATGGAACTTTTATAGGATAATCATTGGGATAAGGACCGAAAGGATTACCTAAATGTTTTTGTTCTTAGAATGATTTTTACAAACAAATACCATGGTTGGGGAATCATTTGCTTATGATTTGTGCATCATACTAAGAGTATACACCAAACCTTTATGAACATTATCTATGGTTGATTATGAGACTTCACACAAGTATATATTTTTATTCTTGATTCGTATTTTCACTAGAACACTTATTCGAGAGAGCCTTGACAAGCTTTCTTGTTAGAAACTTTTTAATAAAATCTATTTCAAAACAAAAATCCCTTGGGACGATCTCGACTTACCAAAACTTTACTATTGCGGACGAGTATACTTGCTCGTATGTGTTAAAAGGTTATACGGTTAATTCGTGATTATAAATTTTTAAAACTTGCACCAACCGGAGCACATCAGCTTTCTTGAGGAAACAAGGAGGTGTGTTACCAAGAGCCATTTTATGCACAATATGAAAAATCGGATTTACTTGATTAGAAAGCATCTTGTTTGTTTTAGCGGAATGACCCGTTGTAGGAAGCAAATTATCCAATTTTTTGATAGTTTCATTTTTATCCAGAATTTCATCAAGAAGAGAATCTTCTCATTTTGAAAAATAGCAATCAACTGTTTCTTCTCTTTTTCAAGATCAGAGAACAGTGCTTTTTGTTTAGAAAGTTGGTCATTTAGATCAGAAATTTCCTTGTTTAAAGATTTTATTTTCAAGTTCAAATTCACATCAAGTGTGTCATACTTGAGTTGCAATTCTTTTTCTCTTAAAACAGAATCTCGATAACCAATTTGTAATTCTGATATTTTGTTTGTATGAAATTCAAAGGCTCTTGCGTTCTCTTTGTAACTCTCAAGCTCAACGGTCAATTTAGCATTCGCTGCCTTAACTTCGCGATTGACCGTTCTAACTTTCTCAATTTCAATGCCACAGTTATTGATTAATGATTCAAAGTAAGCACGTGTTTCCTCATCAGTCTCTGTATTTTGTGTCACACAGCCTCCACTAGGATCCACATCTGGAGTTTCAGAGTTAGTATTGCTACAACTCGGATTGTCCAGGTATGTATCATAAGTAGGTGCTGGCGTCACAGAATGCTGTTCGTCATGAGTAAACACATCAAATATGACATTGTTATAGCATGGATCAGTGATTGGTACCTCAGATACTGCGTTGGCGTCATAGACAGGAGGTGCATCAGAGTCAGTGTCGTACTTAGTCTCCTGAAGATTTGCTATGAAGATGCAGTTTGCATTGATTTCCTCGAGGTCTTCCAAATCATCCACAATAGCGAAAAAATCATTTTCCTCAGCACTCAACTGCATCCCTGCTTCTTGCTTCTGTGCTAACAGCATAGCTTTTCAAAGAAACTCAGCATTCTTCTTGTGTGGCTTAGTGGGACAGTTTCGTGCCATGTGACCCACTCCTTGACAGTTATAACACTTAACCTGATTACCATGATTCACATTTCCATAATTCCCAATGACTGGAGCTGCAACATTCCCATTCTGATTACCCACTGCTCTATTCCCAACATTCTGACCCATCTGATTACCCTGATCCGGAGCCGCCTAAGTACCCATGCGAAATCTAGTAGCATATCCCTGCTGATTCCCAATAACTCCAACCGTTTGTCCTTGATTACCCATATTCACACCCGGCTGTGCAATTTGCCTGTTGCGAGTGTTTGATGAAATCCTTTGGTTGTTGTTAGTTGGTGTGGAATAGCGACTTCTGAATGCTTTACCCAATAAAGAAAATACCTGTAGCAAGGCTTCTTCTTGTTCAGTTTCAGGATCAGTGATTCCTTGTTCCTGGTATTGTAGATACTGTTGTTGTTGAAGTACTTGTTGTTCTGGTGGATAGAATTGTTGTTGAGGGATAACAGCTTGTGGTTGAGAAATGTATTGCTGCAAGTTGTTGTTATTGGAAGATGATGAAGTTTGTTGTTGTGTATTCACTGAAGTTTGAGTCTTTGCAATAAGTGCCAATGGATCATGATTCTTTGCCAATCTTTCTTTCCTGACTTCATTCACTTCAGCTTGGTTTTGTTTCAGAAAATCGTTTAGTTGATCAAAGTTCACTTGATGTAAGTCTTTTGTTTGGTTGACAATAGTGACATATCGTCCCCATTCTTCTGGAAGATTATTCAGGAACTTGATGTTTTGAACGATAGTTCTGGGTGCTAACTTGTTTCTGATAAGCTCATTCATCAAAGTACAAAACCTTCCATAGTAGGATTCAATGGATTCTCCTGGAGTTGAAGTGAGCTTTTCCCATTCAGTTAGCAGCTTGTTCTCCATGTCTTGTTGACCAATTTCTGTTCCATGACAAAGCCGTCTAACACGTTCCCACATATCGAAAGCAGTTTCACAACTGTCTACAGCAGCAAAGATGTCTCTTGGTAAACCCAGTTGGACAATATGAATTGCCATGTCATCTGCATCGACTTGTTTCTGATCCTCTTCAGTGTATTCTGATTCGTTTTGAACACGAGAAGATGGTGGGATGGGAGGTGTTGCATCAATGTTTCCAGGGATTTGGACTTGTTGAGGCTTGAAGGGTCCATTCTGAATGGATTGAATCATCAGTTTTCCTTTAGGTTTGGTCTTGATGTAACGAAGCATACGACTTGTCCATTGAAGATAACCACCTTTTTCCAACATAGGAGGACGGTTTTCTGCACCGGCTGCATGAATATCTTGTTGAGTTGCCATTGATGAAGGTATGATCTGATAAAGTTGATGTAGGATCGATTCAACGATAAAGGAGTTGTGTTTAAAAAGATATTGCCGTTTGAAGTTTTTCTGAAAGTCGTACTCGTGAACTTGGTTCTTAGGCCTAAAATTTTTTCTCTCAAAATTTGAAATTCACTATAAACATCAATTCTAAGGTCGTATGAAAATTTGAGTTATGACAATTTTGACGCCAAATTTGACCGAAAAAATTTGAATTTGGGTCCAAAAATTTGAAATTTTGACCAAAATTTTCAAGTTATACCAAAATTTGAATTTCGCGTAAAAATTGAACGTTTAGTCTCCTCAAAAATTTAAATTTTACTCAAGTTTTCCCGCCAAGAAGTTACGAGTAGACTATGGTGCTTAGGCGTAGACACAAGACTTAAGCGTAGGATCTTTATGCGTAGGAAGCTTAGGCGTAGAGATTGTGCTTAGGCGTAGAGAGAACTTACGCGTAATACCCAAGTTACGCGTAACAATAGAGTTATGCATAGACTAAAAACTTAAACGTAGAATCCTTATGCGTAAGACAAGCTTAGGCGTAAGAAAATACTTATGCGTAAGAAATTATACGCGTAAGATTTAGCTTATGCGTAAATCTAGGGTTTTGCCCAAAAATCTTTTACACTATCACAGTGTAAAAGGTATCCAAAAGTCGAAGTGTTCCACAAACTTATCCAAGTGAGGGAAGCACTGAGTCACCGTTATAGCTCGAACAAACTGCACAAAACTCTTATGCGTAGAAAAAGGGTTTTGACTTTTCTTACGCGTAAAAATAGGGTTTTGACTTACGCGTAAAAATTTTTCAGTGATTCAACCGATTGCTGATGCATAAACAGCTTCCAAAATACTCAAATAACACGAAAGTATTGACCTTAATCACCCAAAGTGCCTTTTATGCTTATGCGTAGAAATGAACAACGAACCAAACACGAGCTTAAATATGAAGAAAAACACGTAAAGCTACAAATTTTTTGCAAAAAACTAAAACTTTAGCACCAAATAAACCTTGAACCACAAGAATCTTGAATATTTAAGTGCAAAAATTAAAGTTTAAAGCGTGTCAAAGATGTATAACGAGAGCTTTATGCGTACAGTACCAAACTTCAAAACAAAAAAAATACTCCTAAACCATTGTTAGGCGATTGATACCAATTGTAGGACCTAACTTTTACACCAACCTTACGCGTACACACCTTATCACAAGATGAACACACGTAAAACCAAACACACGTTATGCGTATAAGATGAAGAAAGAAAATATGGTGACTTGAATGATATATGAATCGTGTATGTTATGCGTATGAACAAGATAGAAAGATGATACCAATTGTAGGACCTTACAAATATCAACCTTATCACAAACCCACTTAACGAAAACAAGTATCACCACGTGAAACCACGCTACGCGTAGAATACGTTCAACACAAACACAAACGTTAAGCTTAGAAGAAAGAAATAAAGATGAGAAAGATGGTGACTTAAGATGTAAACCGTGTATGTATGTAGAGAGAGATGAAAACAATAAGTTGTATATTCCAAAGAAAACACACACACACACACACTCAAGCACACCCCTCAAATGAGACTTTGAGGGATATTTATAGTTCCTTACAATAATACCCTAATGGTCTTGGCAAGGGCCACGACTTGGACTTGGGATACATAAGCTTATAAACGGCTAGCATAGCTTATCTTTTAACCAATTAGCTTAGCCCAATCCACGAGCCCGATGACTATTCTATCACGATATTTAACACACGTTACAAAGTTCCTAAACGTGAATGACCATCACTTCTAATAAAAACTATTAAGGCTAACAATCTCCCCCTAAGGGTTGGTCATTCAAAAGATGCTCCACTTGATTAGGTCTTTACTTTTCTCGAGCTTGAACTTTGTGTGCCGATATAGAATAGTCTTGATTTTCGTTCCTTCATGCTTTGTGATCAGTTAATGTGTTGGTCTGCCGATGTCAACTTCGTTGCTTAGGTGTCTCCACGTCTTTCTACACCATTCTCGCACTTCTATTTGTCTTTTGGTTACCAATGATGTAGTTCTCGAGTCTTTAAACTTTGTTGATTCTTTGACATTGACGAAGAATCATCTTTAACTTTGTGTTGCCTTTGATTTTGATGAGAACTTTCATGTGTTGTTGGTATGAGCATGTGGAGAGTCTGCACGATCAATCCGCTCCAGAGCTTCCATAAGAAGAAAACATAAAAACAGGTTAGTAATAAGCGGATTCCGGCACTTACAAGTTTGAATTTTGAGGGTGTTAACAGCATAGTGTGAAAACACGTCTCTAATTCTCACAGAGGCCGTTCCTGAACTGGAGTCCCACAAGTGAGATAACGCGATGTACCGAAA
Source organism: Chrysanthemum seticuspe (assembly GCA_019973895.1). Taxonomy (NCBI): domain Eukaryota; kingdom Viridiplantae; phylum Streptophyta; class Magnoliopsida; order Asterales; family Asteraceae; genus Chrysanthemum; species Chrysanthemum seticuspe. Next base: position 80,595,769 of record BPTQ01000004.1, read on the forward strand.
TACACCTACAGTTCAGATGAGTCGCTGAGGTACACCGAAGCATCACCTCACGACTGTATACCGTTTGAGACACACTAAGCGTAATCCACGGGGAGTTACCAAAGTGACCTGCTGTCAGGGCTGCTTGATGTTGACCCTGGCAGGAGTTTCCATTCAATCACTGAAGATCACAGAAGTGAAACTTCTCATAAATGTTCTGGCAGATTGCTAAAATCTGCGTAGGACTCTAGAATATATCACTTTTGTCCTTATAGATGAACAACAAGCGATGTCATGTCAAGTGTTCCTATGAGATCTTTTGATGAATCTCGTGGCTCTAGACTCAATAGTGCATTTTGGTTTTCCTGAGCGGAGACTAGGGAAAGGGTCTCCTTCTCCTTCTTCAATATCAACGATCTCTAAGAGATAGTCGATAGATTATGTAGGGTTCCCAGTGAGAATGAAACAAATTCTTTTAAGAGGAATTGAGTGGCTAGAAGGTTTAGTGCAGTGCGTCACTGGGTCCATGACGTCTTTGTCTTCAATACCAGTGTCATCTAGTGACAACCAGTAGCAGATGAATTGAACCCGGTTTCTGCCCTAAGGTTGAATATGGAGGGCTATTTCTTTTCACCCTTTTTCATTACTTTTCTTTTTAATTGTTCAACCCCTTCTTTCTCCTTTCTCACATTACTCATTTTTTCAATCATTCCTAAGGACTTCTAATACTAACTATTGGTGGTGTCCTTGGGTAGATCCCTCCGGCTCTGGCGGATCATAGGACGAATTTACCTATCCTTAGTCACCTTATAACTCCATGACTGTCCCATGTTGCCATAAAACCATTTTTCTTGCAAATATCTCAGAGTGTTTATGATAGAAAACATGTTTGAAACACTCCGTGAGTTTTATATTTTCAGAAACACTCCCCCTTCACATGTGCTTATATGTTTTGACAGAAATCTGCACATAGAGGGTAGAGTTCGCACTTTTTGAATTGATCGACTTTAAATGAACTAGACCGATTCGAGACATGTTTACATCACTGGAGAACTAGCTTGAAATTATTACACGTCCTGGTCAAGTCCATAGAAAGTTTCTCGAGATGGTACATTATTCCTCGTCAATTCATTGGTTTCAACTGAGTCGAGCTCTTTTTGGGATTCAAACAACGATCATTAAACTTTTTGATCACATTTTAATCACGTCTCTTCCCCCTCAAAAATAGCATATTCGTGATATTTTTGATATCAACGGATTAAACAACATTTTAGAATCTTTTGGGGGAGAAAAACTGATTTGATTTAAGCATGAATTTGGAACTTTTTTGTTTTATACTCCCCTTTTAATAAAGCATAATCAATTAAAGGGTTTTAGAGGGAGTTATCTTGAGCAAAAAGTATTTTGAAAGATTTTTGAACAATCTTGAAAAAGTGCTCAAGATGATGATGATTTCTCACCAGTTTTAAATGTAGTGCACTGAAGCGTACACTAGTGATTTTCATTAGAAACACGAGTTTTGATTTGAAAATAATCAAAAGTCATCATTTTCGTCCGGGTTTCGTACTGAAGTATACGAAAGCCATTTTTGAAGAAGTTTTGAGAAACGACATGTTTTGGAAAACATTAAAGAACTCTCGCTCAAGCATCTGTACATGCCCGTATCATAGTTGAATGACATTTCTAGAAACGTAAAGAATATCGATTATACGAGAGACATGTCGTGAGAAGAATATTTTTGGATTTTATATTTTCTATTGTTTTTGTATTTTTGAAAGTTTTATATTTTTATATTTTGCTTTTGTTGGTTTTTCAAATTTTGTATTTTGTTTTTCAAAAATATTTACAGCGAAGCTTTTTGGAAAAACATTTTCACGAAGATTCGAGAAGACGTTCTAACTCCTCAGGGGTTAGGCTTCGCATTCAAATTCGTCGAACTAAATAGTCAAACCTTTCTTTTGGAAGGGCTTTAGTTAATAGATCGGCGAGTTGGTAATCAGTCTTCACGAAGAATAATTCAACAGTACCATTTTCGACGTACTCTTTGATGAAGTGGTAGCGGACACGGATATGCTTAGTCTTTGAGTGATGAACAGGATTGCATGATATGGCTATGGCCCTTTTCGAGTCACAATACATAGGTATTTTATCGAAAGTAAAGCCATAATCTGTGAGTTGTGTTCTCATCCATAGAACTTGAGCACAACACGCAGATAGAGACACATACTCTGCTTCAGCGGTTGAAAGTGCAGTGCAATCTTGTTTCTTTGAAGACCAGCTGACTAACTTTTCACCCAAAAATTGTGCTCCTCCTGATGTACTTTTTGCTGTAACTTGATCACCTGCGTGGTTCGCATCTGAAAAAGCAATTAGATCAAATCCGGATTCCTTCGGATACCAAAGTCCCATGTGAATGGATGTCTTCAGGTACCGAAAGATCCGTTTAACCTCTTTGAGGTGCAGTTCGGTAAGCTTTGCCTGAAACCGTGCTAATAAGCAAACAGCAAAATAATATCTGGTCGACTAGCAGTGAGGTACATGAGAAAACCAATCATGCTCCGATATTTCTTCGGATCAATAGGTTTCCCAAACAAATCGGCTCCAATTTTTGGTGAAGTTACCATTGGTGTTCCGACAGAATCACAATTATCCATACCATGATTTTTCAAAATCTTAGTTGTGTATTTAGCTTGATTTATAAAAATTCCACGAGGGGACTGATGTATTTGTAAACCAAGAAAGAATTTTAGTTCCCCCAGCATGGACATTTCAAATTTGCTTTTCATGAGATTTTCAAAGTGTTTTGAAAGATTCGGATTAGTGGACCCAAAGATGATGTCGTCGACATAAATCTGAACAATCAAAATGTCGTTTTTGCATTTTTGTGTAAACAAGGTAGGATCAACTGTTCCTTTGGTGAAATTGTTTTGGATAAGGAAAGAGGACAGTTCGTCATACCACGCTCTCGGAGCTTGTTTTAAACCATAGATTGCCTTTTTGAGTTTGTAGACGTAGTCTGGATATTCCATGTCATGAAGCCTTCTGGCTGACTCACGTACACTTCTTCTTTCAGAGTTCCATTCAAGAATGCGGTCTTAATGTCCATCTGATAAACCGTGATGTTTTTGTGAGGGGCATTGATGCGCTCCCGAACAGTCAAGGTTTATCACACAAACCTGCCACTTGTGAATGGCAGACCGTAACAACCTTAAAACGGCTCAGGAACGAAATCAATGAAGATCTGAGGAGTATAGAGTCTCCCCGGGTCGTTATGTCCCAGCGAGCTATGCGATGAATTATCAAACGTAAAGTGATCGAGAAATTTGAACGGAAAAGGATTTGATTGATATTATAACTACAGGAAAAGCCAGCAAATTACAACGGCTTAAATTCAAATTAAAGAAAGTTAAAAATATAAAATTTATTAAATAAACGCTATCACTATTTTTAAAATGATGTTTTTGTTTTTATGTTTTTACAAAACTGAAATTAAAATCTACGTAACGTACAAATAAAAACGTGAAACTTACACAATATTAACCCTAAAAATATGAAAATGATATTTTTACAATCCTAATGATAAAAGAAAAGTTTTAGAAAAAGAAAATTATTTTTACAACTATTTAATTAATTATTATTAATTAAAAACTAATTTTAACTATTAAGTAATAACTTAAAAGACAAGAAAATATGAAACAAGGCTAGAAAAATAAAATTAAGACTTGGAAAAATCTAAAATAACAAACTAGAATTTTCAAAACTATTTTTTTGTAATTTTCTGAATATTTTTCTATTTTTTATGAATTAAAAAATAAATAAATTATTTAAAAATACAAATTTAACTAAGAAAAATATGGAAAAATAATTTTTTGGCTTTTTATATTTATCTAAACTTAAGAAAATTGAAAAATTATTTTTTTGAACCTTTTCTTAATTTTTTGTATTAAATGCTATTTAAAAATTCTTGAAAACTAAATAAAATGCAGAAAAATAGCAAATCAACTTGGAAAAATCTGAAAATTTCAGGAAAAGTCTAAAATAATATTAGGAATATAAGAAAAATGGAAAAACAGGGGCTTATGTGCAAGATATTGAAGCTGATGTGCAAGTCCTTATTGAAATAAGCACTAAAATAAGCAAATGGCTACCAAAAAGCACCAAACTGATAATGAAGCTATAATAAGCTAAAATAACCAAAATGAAATGAGTAACAACAAGCTAGAACCTCTGATTTGCAAGTTTCACAGATTTGATGTTATTGAGTTTCAAGCTAAAAAGCAGTTTTAGGGACAAACTTTGGGCTCAAGCACAAGATGTAAAATAAGCTCAAACTGAAAACTACAAATTGGAACTTGGAAAAGACCTGGTTGAGATCAAGCAAACCAAAAATCAGACCTTTAGAAGCTCTGATGAGCCCTGTGCAACCTTGCACAAAGTCTGAGAAAACTCAATACAAACTGAGACCTGTGGAGCAGGGCATCTGACACCCAAAAGATAAGCTATTTTGAAGCTTATAAAAAATTTATAAAATTATGCTAAAATGGTGATAAGGAAGAACACCCACTGAAATTTTTAGAATGCCAAGTGTCACTGAAAATGGCTAAAAAATGAAAGCATGAAAAATCCTTGTAGTTGGCCTTAAAACAGGTTTTTCTCCTTTTGACTTTTGTAGTAAAAATGAAATTTTGACTTTGATGGAGTTTGAACTTGATTTGAGGACTGATATTGGTTATTTATGATGAAATGAAGTTAACACAAGCTTTGTCTATGGATTTTGAACATAAAACAAGAACTTGCTTTGCAAAAGATCCAACAGTTAACTGATTAGGACAAATTTCATGGGAATTTGACTTTCAGTGGTGTGCAGGCTCAATAATATGACTGATATGAGCCTATCTGAGCTAAGTAAACTTAAAGCTACAAGAGTTATACAATAAACAAGCCCTGAACACAGTTGCATCAGCAATTCCAAACACTCCTTTAATGACTGTTTTGCCAATTTTAATGAGACAAACACTGATTAAGCTATGATTAATGATCAAACTAAGTTCTTATATCCTAAATACAACTTAAGGAACAGAATTAAACCAGTTATAGCTACAAATGCAGATTATGCAAAGAAACCTTGAAATAACTTACAAATTGTCCTTTGCCACAATGGCTTGCAACAAACAATCACAGAACCTCTATCCTAAGTATATCCACCCAAATCATTCCAAATCAACCCATTTTCATGGCTGCATCACCCTAATTCCAATTCCATGACCATTTTAGCCCCCAGTTGACTTTTGTTGACTAATTTCCAAACTTGCTAAAAACTTGAACTAAAGCTTACAAAAAGCTATGATAAGCTTGTGTAAGCTTATTAGAACTGAGAAATAAGCTTATTGAAGCTTGGTTGTAAGAGATAAGAACTGAGATTTTCAACAGTGGACAGTAAAGATCAATTGTAAACATAAACTGATATTAATGCTTGAAATGAGTCTTAAAACACTTAAACACTTTAAATTAATACAATTTAACAAAAGATTACAAGTTTTATACTAAATTAAGGAATTTAAGATAAAAACGACATTGAGAGAAAATTAAAAACTACAAGACACCTTCTCTTGCTCTTCTTTTATAATCCAAAGTCTTTTTCTCTCACTTTTGATGAATTCCCACCAATCCTTAGCCATTGGATGGCTTTAAAACAATCCTGGCCATTCAAACAGATTTTTGGCGCCAATTTTCCTTATATCCATGTGGGGTTGAGTTAGGGGGGGGGGGAAGATGCAATTAATGATCCTTGGATGTTAGTTGTAGGTGGGGGGACATGGTGGAGTGGAATTGAGGAGGGGGGATGGGTTGTAGCTGAGTTGCAGGAAGCAGTTGGGAGAGATGAGACTTTTGGCGCGTATGAGTGTTTTGACCAAGGGAGTTTGACCAGAGTAATAATATAAGGGGGGTTCACAATTGCATAAGACAGGGGTCCAAAGCTATGGCAGGGTCCAAAAATGTAATATGACTAGGCCAAATAGGTTTAAATGACAAGGGACCTTAGGTGTAAAATCTGAAAATCAAGGGACCAGGCTGCCAATTCTTCAAAGATGTTTCAAGGGACCAAAAGTGACACTCTCAAAAAGTATAAGGGCCAAACTTGCCATTTTGCAATTTTCCAGGGGCCATTTCTGCCAAATTTCAAAGTTGAAGGGCTAAACTTGTAATTTTCTCAAACTTTTTATATTTTTCACCAAAGGACTAAATTTGACAACTTTTGATTTTAAAAGGACCTTTGGTGACTTTACTTTTGAAATTATGACTCAGGGACTATTTTTGACAATTTTAGAAACTTGGGGGACTGAAACTGCCAATTATGCAAACTTTGCTCATTTTTCATCTGATTTTAAACATTTTGCATCTGAAACATATAAAATGCAATTTTGGAATATTTTCAGTATTTTGATGCATTTCTGAGCATTTTTAGACGTTTTGCAGTTCAGATTTGACTAAAAATGATGAGTATTTACACACTCATCAATCCCCCACACTAAACTATTGCTAGTCCCTAGCAATCTTTTGAGAAAAACTTAATGGATTTGAATCTCTTTACCAAAAGCCATTACTTCTGGAGTAGCCAAATGTTTCAGTTCAAGTAAGAACCATGGTACACCGATAACCATGTGATTTTGAGCAAACCACCAGCTTCCAACGGATTTGATTTTGTCTTTACCAGAAGCCGTTTGCTCTGGACTAGCCAACTCTTTGATAAATTATCAATATTATCTTTGGTGAGCTGATTACCAATTATGGTTTTTCCACTGCCTTTACCACAAGCCATAACCTTGCGGGCTAGCCAACTCTTCACTTTTTAGGATATGGTGAGCTGAATACCATACAATTTTGGGCAAATTGCAAGCCGTCAACGGATTTGAGATATCTTTACCAAGAGCCGTTTGCTCCTGGATTAGCCAATCCTTTTGTCTTACAGACATGGCGGACTGATAACCAAATGAGAAAGTGTAAAACACTTACTCCAAAAAAAAAAATTTTGGCCAAAAACGGGGGAATTGGTATAATTATATGATAAAATTCGTGAGAATTCCCCCCCACACTTAGAAATGAATATTGCCCTCAATATTCAAAGTACCGGCGGTTATGCCGAAACAAAGAACGGAAAAGGGAAATACTACGGCCATTATTTAGAAAGATTTTTTTTTTTTTTTTTTTTTTTTTTTTTTTTTTTTTATATGAACTTATATATATATAACATGTGTGGCAACTCCCCCACACTAGGGTGGGACACACGGGTGAAAACCCATGTTTAGCTACTGTTTTTGATTACCGAGTCGCTAGCTTGACTCGACCCCGAATTCATTGGTTCATGGGGAAGCAAAGTGGAAGAAACAATCTCCATCGGACTTTCATTCAAGATGTTTGGACAAACATTTGAAGCACGTGAAAGTTCCACACCGATGAGATATACATAGAACCGGCTCAAGAATGATAAATGAAAATGCCGGGATCAAAGATAATGTCTTCATTCCCGAAGGAGTGAAGAACAGGAGAAGTCACGGGATAGGTGAAGAAGAGATAGAAAATCATGATAAACATCATGACTAACTCATCTTCATCTATAGGAGGATCCATAATTTTAGGATTATGAATCTCATCATTTAAGCTTATTTGATCAAGACAAATCTCGGGAGTGTCTAGATCAAAGTAGAATTTATCATACTCCTGCAGAGATATGATATGAGTGAGTTCATCTGAGAACTCCATGAAGGTGAATGAATCATATTCAGAATTGATATGAGTGGGTTCACTGGTGAACTTCTCCAATGTAAATGATTCATAATCGGGGAGAGAATTATGAGAATGAGAAGTGGTACTGCCACTAATCTTCTCTCCCATACTATCAAAACAGGAGGCTTTCATTTCCGGAATAGAATCATCGGAAAGAATGTCACTATCCTTAATGGGGATAGGAGATGAAATAGGTTTCTCTTTGAAAGCCTCGATTTTAGAAATGAGAAGACTGACATTCAATAATGTTGCTCGAAGAGCTTCATCTTTGATTTCAGTGTCAGTAACTTCATCATTCTCTTCTTCTAAGCTAACAAGCTCAGAAGGTAAATCTTCCACATAAGCGATGTCTCCACAAGATAACGAATCATCATCATCAGAATCGGAGAACATCTCAACATGATCATTTTGGAAGACAAGAGGAGGAGGGATATCACACACATGATCAAGAATTCCCTGTGACTCTCTTGGGATTGGGACAAGGTTCTCAACACTAGACTTTATGAATTCGTCCGATTCCTTTTCAGGAACAGTGTCGAGATGCTCGTCCCCCATAATAAGAGAGTGAGTGTGAATCTCAGGTGTGATAGCAGTTGTTTGAGATGGAATCTCAACTGCTGGGATATCAACTGACTGAGGGAGTTGAGAAATATTATCTCTAAAAGGATAAAAACTCTCCTCGTCATCGTCATAAAGTGCTGCCTTGAGAAATTGGGAACGCCTTAGAGCTGCTTGCTCTAGGATTAATAATTCTTCCCTAGATTTGCGAGCCTCTCGTTCTTCTCGTTCTTCGGCCAGCAATTCTCCTATGGTCTTTTCACCACTCACTTGATTCTTAAAGTTACTAATCATATCATCAAGTGTTTTCATTGTGGTTTCAAAATCATGGGAGATTTCTTGAGATAACGGCTCAGGTGGAGTTTGAACCGTATGGTACTGTGGAGGTTGGAAATTTTCAAACATGTGAGAGTCATGATTGTTACAAGGAACTGGGTTCCCTATTTGACAATCAGAGCTGTAGTGGGGACCTCCACAGTACTCACAACAGTAAAACTGTTGAGTCTGGACTGGTGAATCATATGGATTTTGGTCATAACCAAAACTCTGAGCATCACCGGAAAACTGTTCATAGACAAACGTGTTTCCGGATTGACACTCAAACCCTTGGTGAGGACCCACAAAATTCACAGCAGAAGTGTTGATTATATGAAGATAAGTCGGGCTGTGGGTGGTAATTGGAAAAGTTTGAGGAGTTGTTAAATGAGTTCGGATTAGGATCATAATCAAATGAATTCCTTGAACCACAAAACAAACAACTCCCGTTATGAATATCATTACCACATTGTACACAAGTACACCAACGACAGGGTGAACCAAAGAGAGGCTCACCACAACCGACACAAGGAATAAACGATTGCATTTGAGAGTTATGAAGAGGAATCAGTTTATTCAAAGAATCATCAAAACCAACATGGTGATCCGAATGACTATTAAGTCTCGAAGAACATTCAGAAAAATCAGGAGGTGGGACAAGTGGTGTGCTCTGAGAGCTAGCAATTTCCACCACTTTCGTTATGGTCTCCGGTTCTGGTTCTTGAGAAACGTGAAGATTAGGCAAGTCATTCTTGCTAGTCACCGGTGTTTGAACGGGTTCATCGTAATCAATTCTAATTCTCGACCTTTTTTCATCGGCTTGAATTTGTTCGATTAGATTACGGACTCTATCTTCAAAGAAAGTGTCCTCGTAATCCTCGGTGGGTGCTTGGGGTAGCTCCGACGTTTGAACTGGTTTGTCAAGATTAGAATGTATTTCAGGTTGTGGCGGGTGGTCGAAATAACTTTGAAAAGAATTTTTGATGGATAATTCGCACGAATTGCAAAATTCGCTTGAACTAGGCCCTCCACACCGCTCACACACATTTGTGACGATGATGTTGACGATTGTCGACATAAGAATTAAACATATAGAGGATTAAGAAGAGAATCAAATGGATGAGAGGATACGAAGAATAGAATTAAACGGCAAAAGAGGGTAAGAGAAATAGAATCAACGAATAAGAGGAATGAGAAGAGTGTTTTTGTATTTTTGGATAAGAAAATATAAACATATACAGATGAATGGTATGAACAAAGAGTGAATATCTAAATTACTAATCTGCTAAACGGAAGATAATCAGCACAGCTCCCCGGCAGCGGCGCCAAAAATTTGATGCGCTCCCGAACAGTCAAGGTTTATCACACAAACCTGCCACTTGTGAATGGCAGACCGTAACAACCTTAAAACGGCTCAGGAACGAAATCAATGAAGATCTGAGGAGTATAGAGTCTCCCCGGGTCGTTATGTCCCAGCGAGCTATGCGATGAATTATCAAACGTAAAGTGATCGAGAAATTTGAACGGAAAAGGATTTGATTGATATTATAACTACAGGAAAAGCCAGCAAATTACAACGGCTTAAATGCAAATTAAAGAAAGTTAAAAAGATAAAATTTATTAAATAAACGCTATCACTATTTTTAAAATGATGTTTTTGTTTTTATGTTTTTACAAAACTGAAATTAAAATCTACGTAACGTACAAATAAAAACGTGAAACTTACACAATATTAACCCTAAAAATATGAAAATGATATTTTTACAATCCTAATGATAAAAGAAAAGTTTTAGAAAAAGAAAATTATTTTTACAACTATTTAATTAATTATTATTAATTAAAAACTAATTTTAACTATTAAGTAATAACTTAAAAGACAAGAAAATATGAAACAAGGCTAGAAAAATAAAATTAAGACTTGGAAAAATCTAACATAACAAACTAGAATTTTCAAAACTATTTTTTTGTAATTTTCTGAATATTTTTCTATTTTTTATGAATTAAAAACTATTAAAAACGAAATAAATTATTTAAAAATACAAATTTAACTAAGAAAAATATGGAAAAGTACTTTTTTGGCTTTTTATATTTATCTAAACTTAAGAAAATTGAAAAATTATTTTTTTGAACCTTTTCTTAATTTTTTGTATTAAATGCTATTTAAAAATGCTTGAAAATTAAATAAAATGCATAAAAATAGCAAATCAACTTGGAAAAATCTGAAAATTTCAGGAAAAGTCTAAAATAATATAAGGAATATAAGAAAAATGGAAAAACAGGGGCTTGTGTGCAAGATATTGAAACTGATGTGCAAGTCCTTATTGAAATAAGCACTAAAATAAGCAAATGGCTACCAAAAAGCACCAAACTGATAATGAAGCTATAATAAGCTAAAATAACCAAAATGCAATGAGTAACAACAAGCTAGAACCTCTGATTTGCAAGTTTCACAGATTTGATGTTATTGAGTTTCAAGCTAAAAAGCAGTTTTAGGGACAAACTTTGGGCTCAAGCACAAGATGTAAAATAAGCTCAAACTGAAAACTACAAATTGGAACTTGGAAAAGACCTGGTTGAGATCAAGCAAACCAAAAATCAGACCTTTAGAAGCTCTGATGAGCCCTGTGCAACCTTGCACAAAGTCTGAGAAAACTCAATACAAACTGAGACCTGTGGAGCAGGGCATCTGACACCCAAAAGATAAGCTATTTTGAAGCTTATAAAAAATTTATAAAATTATGCTAAAATGGTGATAAGGAAGAACACCCACTGAAATTTTTAGAATGCCAAGTGTCACTGAAAATGGCTAAAAAATGAAAGCATGAAAAATCCTTGTAGTTGGCCTTAAAACAGGTTTTTCTCCTTTTGACTTTTGTAGTAAAAATGAAATTTTGACTTTGATGGAGTTTGAACTTGATTTGAGGACTGATATTGGTTATTTATGATGAAATGAAGTTAACACAAGCTTTGTCTATGGATTTTGAACATAAAACAAGAACTTGCTTTGCAAAAGATCCAACAGTTAACTGATTAGGACAAATTTCATGGGAATTTGACTTTCAGTGGTGTGCAGGCTCAATGAGCCTATCTGAGCTAAGTAAACTTAAAGCTACAAGAGTTATACAATAAACAAGCCCTGAACACAGTTGCATCAGCAATTCCAAACACTCCTTTAATGACTGTTTTGCCAATTTTAATGAGACAAACACTGATTAAGCTATGATTAATGATCAAACTAAGTTCTTATATCCTAAATACAACTTAAGGAACAGAATTAAACCAGTTATAGCTACAAATGCAGATTATGCAAAGAAACCTTGAAATAACTTACAAATTGTCCTTTGCCACAATGGCTTGCAACAAACAATCACAGAACCTCTATCCTAAGTATATCCACCCAAATCATTCCAAATCAACCCATTTTCATGGCTGCATCACCCTAATTCCAATTCCATGACCATTTTAGCCCCCAGTTGACTTTTGTTGACTAATTTCCAAACTTGCTAAAAACTTGAACTAAAGCTTACAAAAAGCTATGATAAGCTTGTGTAAGCTTATTAGAACTGAGAAATAAGCTTATTGAAGCTTGGTTGTAAGAGATAAGAACTGAGATTTTCAACAGTGGACAGTAAAGATCAATTGTAAACATAAACTGATATTAATGCTTGAAATGAGTCTTAAAACACTTAAACACTTTAAATTAATACAATTTAACAAAAGATTACAAGTTTTATACTAAATTAAGGAATTTAAGATAAAAACGACATTGAGAGAAAATTAAAAACTACAAGACACCTTCTCTTGCTCTTCTTTTATAATCCAAAGTCTTTTTCTCTCACTTCTGATGAATTCCCACCAATCCTTAGCCATTGGATGGCTTTAAAACAATCCTGGCCATTCAAACAGATTTTTGGCGCCAATTTTCCTTATATCCATGTGGGGTTGAGTTAGGGGGGGGGGAAGATGCAATTAATGATCCTTGGATGTTAGTTGTAGGTGGGGGGACATGGTGGAGTGGAATTGAGGAGGGGGGATGGGTTGTAGCTGAGTTGCAGGAAGCAGTTGGGAGAGATGAGACTTTTGGCGCGTATGAGTGTTTTGACCAAGGGAGTTTGACCAGAGTAATAATATAAGGGGGGTTCACAATTGCATAAGACAGGGGTCCAAAGCTATGGCAGGGTCCAAAAATGTAATATGACTAGGCCAAATAGGTTTAAATGACAAGGGACCTTAGGTGTAAAATCTGAAAATCAAGGGACCAGGCTGCCAATTCTTCAAAGATGTTTCAAGGGACCAAAAGTGACACTCTCAAAAAGTATAAGGGCCAAACTTGCCATTTTGCAATTTTCCAGGGGCCATTTCTGCCAAATTTCAAAGTTGAAGGGCTAAACTTGTAATTTTCTCAAACTTTTTATATTTTTCACCAAAGGACTAAATTTGACAACTTTTGATTTTAAAAGGACCTTTGGTGACTTTACTTTTGAAATTATGACTCAGGGACTATTTTTGACAATTTTAGAAACTTGGGGGACTGAAACTGCCAATTATGCAAACTTTGCTCATTTTTCATCTGATTTTAAACATTTTGCATCTGAAACATATAAAATGCAATTTTGGAATATTTTCAGTATTTTGATGCATTTCTGAGCATTTTTAGACGTTTTGCAGTTCAGATTTGACTAAAAATGATGAGTATTTACACACTCATCAGGCATAGGCTAAGAAAATCCTGACTGCCTCAAGTCTAGCTACCGGCACGAATGACTCTTCAAAGTCTATCCCTTCTTCCTGTCTGTATCCTTTGGCCACAAGATGAGCTTTGTTGCGAATGACAGTCATTTCTTTATCCCTTTTGTTCTTCCATAACCATTTGAGATCAATGACGCGAGTGTCAATTGCTCTTGGAACCATATCCCAAGAGTAATGTAGACGGTATTGGAGAAGTTCCTCCTGCATTGCTTCTATCCATGCGGGTTGTTAATACAAATAAGCCGTAAAAACGTTTATTTATATTTTACGATCTTCTAATGTTTTGTCAATAACAAAAGTAAGATCATTTTAACGAAACAAATAAAATACGTAAATGGTTTGAACTAATAGTTTTCTAACACACTTACGCTTTCACATAAAACACTAAAACTAGTATAAGTGTTTTTATGCTTAAGATATACATATTTACAACAACTAGTGTTTACATATTGGGATAACATATACTTAACTAAGTATATACCAAAATGGGTAAAAACAAGTATATACTAAAATGGGTAAAAACAAGTATATACTAAATAGGTAAAAACTAGCAAATGGTTTTGACCCATAACCCATGGTTTTATTTATACCACTTAACCAAGTTCATTGTATCCTTAAGATACATTGTATTTAGAAAGAAAACCATGGATCAACCCCTAACCCATGACCCATGACCCATAACCAAAAATACCCATGGGCAAAGAGGAGCGTTCCACGGATCCCTGGCTTTGTGCTAGCCAGATCCCAAGTGGAAGGGATCCGTGGGATCCGGGGAAACAGTAGGATTTTTCCTCTATAAATAGTGAGCCATTTCTTCATTATTCCTCACCCCTTTCCAATACACTTTCTCCTCTGAGTTAAATCTCACTAACCTTAGATCCAAGAGATCTATGTTTGTTGTTTTGTTTTTGTGTGATCTTTTAGGTTCCTCTTAAAGGCAAGATCATCACCATTGAAGTCGAGCAAGCTCAAGTCCATGAGTTGCCATGCTTCCTCATCATCAAGGCTATTGAAGTCCTCTTGTTGATGATCTCTTTCTTTCTTAAAGAAGTGTAGTGTTGAAGACATTAGTGAAAGATGTCTCAAATGTCAAGACGAAGATATTAGTGAAGGGCATCTATCGTCTATAGGATAAGCACTTGTGGTAGGTGCTTAGAAGTCAAGACAAGAAGCATTAGTGAAAGGTGCTTAGAAGTCAAGACTTGAAGCATTAGTGAAAGGTGCTTAGTAGTCAAGACTTGAAGCATTAGTGAAAGGTGCTTCGAAGTAAAGACACAAGACATTAGTGAAAGGTGTCTGGTAGATTTAGTCAAAGGCATTAGTGAAAGGTGCCTTAGATGTACATTCGATATGGTGTGTTTTTGATGTACTAGATAGACTAGCATTAGATCCAAGGATATTGATGTCCTTGATGATGTTGTAAAGGAGTAGATATCCTTTGGGATTAGTCGTTGGTGTAGTGTGGTAGTAGTTCCTCCATTGCAATGGAACTAGGTGCTTAGCCTAGTACCTAATAAAGGATAGGCGACGTTGTGAAGGTGTAGTTCACCTAAGGTGTGAAAGAACTTGGTGGTTAGCCTAGCACCGTATAAAGGGTAGGCGACGTTGTGTAGGTGTGGTTCGCCTTGGTGTGAAAGAACTCGGTATTTAGCTTTGTACCGAAAAAAGGTTAAGCGACGTTGTGAAGGCTTCTCCGCCATAAGGAGATTGGTGTAGTGTTTACGAACTCTCGAGTAGGTGACTCGGGGAGTGGAGTAGGGCAAGGAAGGTGTCCTTGTAGCCGAACCACTATAAATAATCGCGTTGTGGTTTTGTGCTTCTTACTCTTTATCTTTTCATTACATATCTTAATATGCTTGTTTATCAACATCCAACACACACAACCAAATAGATTGACATAAGTCGATCTAAATAGTTTAAAAGGAAGTTTTAATTGGTAAAACTATTCAACCCCCCCTTCTAGTTTTCCACAATTGGCATCAGAGCTTCGTTACCAAGTTTCTTGAAGTATATTGTACTTTAAAAACTTGATACGATCCATAGTTAATTGAAAACTACAAAGAAGGTTTTTCATAAAAACAAACACCATGTTTTTCAAAAACTATATGTTTGGATGTTGAGTTGATAACAACATTTTTTTATATATCTTTTCATTTAATTGCACTAATCTTCTTTGTGATGTTGATTAGTCAAAGCTCATACCCACCAAGCTTTAGGAGACGCTTGGTAACAAGAATACCTTCCTTAAGAAGGTATCTTAAACGCAAAGGAGCGGGAATCGTCTAAGTGACATTTGTCATTTGTAAATACATTCCTAAGTGCACTCGAGGTATGACTTTCCACTTATATCTGAATGATATTAGTTTAGTAAATAAGTGTTATGTGTTTGGTATCTATTTGAGTAGATTTTTGTGTTTACACATGATCTACATGAAGCTTCGTTAGGAAGCCTTTTTCTCTCATACGTGTTATATTTCTCCTCTATAGTCATAGTATATATAGCTTATGTTTTATTTCTTTTAATCCTATAATAAAACAAAAACACGAATTTCAAAAATTCTTCCTTCCCTATTAATAATCCCACTCGACGCCCACTTTATTCAATCCTCACTTTTTCAAATTTTCCAATTTCAAAAATTCCCTCTCATTTAAAAACTTCATCTTCCTCCTCATTCCATCTCATCCGAAACCAAGAAGATCCGTCATCAACATGGTTTACATCGCACTCGTGCTCATCGCCCTAACACTCATCGCACTTGTGTTCCCTATGATGAAGTTCACATACGGAGACATTTACTTTGTGTTGTTAATCTATATTGGGGTCATATACCCAATCCTTTGTATCATCCTTAGTATTGAAATGCAATATTATTAATCTAGTTTATCTAGGTTACTATTATGTGTTTATCATTCCTTTTGATTTATATGTTTTATATTTTTGTGATACATTAGAGGTCATGTATGCATGCTAAAAGAAAATGTAGGATAAAACATATCTCGTGGTATAAAAACTGTAAAACCTTTTATCAAATCTGTTTCTGTTACTACTGATCCACGGATCCCGGAAGATATACTATCCGGATCCCTTTTGTAAAGGAACCGTAGGATCAGTATTACTGGAAAACAGTTTTCACGCAAGATTAAAAACCACTATCTTTCTAAAAGTAATAATCCACTAGAATTTCAAAACCATGAGTTAGCTAAATGCTAAAAACCATTGTTAATAAAAATCTAGTAAAAACGTTAGATTATTATAGGTTGACCATAAACATCACCTCTTATTAACCCATCACTTCTATAGGTTCAACTATGACGCATGAATACGAGTTTGATTTTTCACTCACTAGCGTCTACACCCCGAACATCTCCCTTGAGTCCAACACACCTGGAAATCATTTCCGTGGGTTCAATAATCTCGAAAACCGTCACTTCCTTGAAGGACGTATTGTAGACACCTCTCTACAATTCGAAGAAGGTATCAATACCTCCTTCCGAGCCATAGGACTAGAATGTCTTCTTGAAATCAACGAGAAGATATGTCCAAGGTTCATAATGGAATTCTTCCGTCAAGTCGAACTCGTTCGTAACGAGGATCGCTCTCTATCTCTTTGGTTTTACATCAAAAACCAAAATTTCACTCTAACCCTTGGGCATTTTGCTCACATTCTCCGGATTCCAAATCATGGACAAAGTGCCTTCACCGAAGATTGGTCTCTTGATCCCTGAGTGGTCCTCATCCAGTTTGGTCAACCATGATCCCTGAGTGGTCCTCATCCAGTTTAGTACGCTCCACCATGGGAGTGTCAACAGGGTCACAAGAATCAAATCCAAATTTCTTTAAGATTTCATTAGCATATTTAGATTGATTGATAAAAATGCCTCCAGAACTTTGTGAAATTTGTAATCCCAAGAAAAATGACATTTGTCCCATCGTTGACATTTGAAATTTGGAGCCCATCTCCTTAGAAAAACGGTCACATTCATTGGGGTCAGTCGAGGAAAAAATAATATCATCAACATAAATTTGAACATGAATTAAGTGTTTGCCTGACTTTCTGGTGAACAATGTCAGATCAAATGCTCCTTTGCTGAATCCATTAGATACAAGATACTTTGATAGCGTGTCGTACCATGTCCTTGGAGCTTGCTTCAAACCGTAAAGGGCCTTCTTCAAGTGATAGACATGAGTAGGATGCTCTGGATTCACAAAACCTTCAGGTTGGCTGACGTATACTACTTCTTTCTAATCTCCGTTAAGAAAAGCAGTCTTTAAATCCATCTGATAGACTACCATGTTCTTACTGGTAGCGTTAGCCAGGAAGATTCTGATTGCCTCGATACGTGCAACTGGAGCAAATGATTCTTCAAAGTCAATACCTTCCTCTTGACGGTATCCTTTCACAACCAGTCGAGCCTTGTTCTTTAGCACATCACCATGTTCATCAAGTTTTACTTTGAAGATCCATTTTAGAGCAATGATCATAGCACAATCAGGAGCAAGTACTAATTCCCATACATCTAGTCGATCGAACTCATGAATTTCTTCTTGCATAGCATTGAACCAGCTGTCTTCAGTCATGACTGTTTTAACGTCTTTTGGTTAGAGCTTAGATAGTACGGAGTTGAAGAAGCACCACAAGGCATCAGTTGCAAGTTGTTTACGAGTGGATGCTGGACGAGAAGGGTTCCCAATGATGTTGTCCAATGGATGGTCATGTGTCCATTTTATAAGGTGCTCGTGTAGTTGTTGTTGAGGGACTGAAGTAGCAGAGTTTGGATCTCCTGATGAAGATGGTTCTGAAGTTGGTTCAGGAGCAAATATGTTCTCAAATGGAGCATCTTCGGGAGTAGCAAAGGGGTTATCTCCACCATAGTTGCCAGAAACATTTCCATGATGTACACTCGATGATTTAGGATTTGATGATGATGATGACTGACCTGCAGTAGGCGCTTCTTGACTCAATAACATAGAAGTTGAAGGGTTATCTACATTGACTGGGTTAGGGGCAACCTCTGTTGATGGATTAGACTGATCATTAGCAATAGGCTCATAGTGTTCATCAAACATTGGATCAAACAATTTCTTCAAATCATCTTCCGAAGGAGGTACATATGGAATTGCCGGTGAGGGATTTTATACAAGAGAAGAACTAATGGGACTACTTAACGAATGTTGAGATGCGGGTCCAGAACTTGATTGTCCTGGAGCCATTTGCCCAGACAGCTCATCGAACGTGACGTGAATAGTTTCCATGATATCTCGAGTTCTTTTGTTGTAGATTCGGTAACCCTTCTTTTTTGGTGCATAACCCACAAAAACTCCAATGTCCGCCTTAGCTTTTAATTTACCTAAATCTTGACCATCATTCGTTGGATAACACAAAGCACCGAACATACGAAGGTAGGAGAGATCAGGTTTTCGTTTATGGACAAGTTCGTATGGAGTTTTTCCATGAGTGGTGTGTATGAGGGAACGATTTTTGGTGTAGCAAGCAGTGGCAATGACTTCAGCCCAAAGATACATTGGAACCTTTGAGTAAATTAGCATTGTTCTTGCAGCTTCCACAAGGGTCCGATTTCGTCTTTAAACTACACCGTTCTGTTGAGGCGTACGTGGAACACTTCTTTGATGACTGATTCCAATGCTTTCATAAAATTGAGTTAGGTCTTTGTTAACAAACTCAGTGGCATTGTCTGTTCGAATAATTCTAACAGTCTTGTTAAGTCGAACCTGCAGCTGTTTGATAAGTTTGATGATGACATTTGGAGTTTCATCCTTTGTCCTCAAAAACTTAACCCAAGTAAATCGAGAGTACTCATCAACAACGACTAATACATATTTCTTCCCATTTACGTTTGCACTCTCATGGGTCCGCAAAGATCCATATGAAGAGTATGAAGAACTTCCATAACTGAGTTTGCGTGTTTGGGTTTGTGGGCATATTTCATGCTTTTTCCCAATTGGCATGCTGAATAAAGATGATATTTTTCATACTGTAATCTGGGTAATCCTCTTACGAGATCCTTTCTAGACAAATCATTTATGCTTCCGAAGTTCAAGTGGTTGAGACGGCGATGCCATAGCCATGACTTTGTTTTAGAGGCTTTAGATAACAAGCATATTGGAGAAGATTTCATCATATCTTCGATAGAGATTGTGTATAGGTTTGTTCCACATTTTACTCTTAAAAGTTCCACACCATCAAGTTCTCTAACGAAACAAGTATGTTTTCTAAAAGCCACTTCTAAATCAGAATCACAGAATTGACCGACAGAAAAAAAATTATGACCAAGACCTTCAACATAGTATACCCGGGAAATTACACTATCACCAACCACATAATTTCCATAACCCATAATTGCCCCAAAATGTTCGTTCCTGAATCTAACAGTCCCGATAAATGTACTCACGAAGTTCATGAGCCGCGAGCGATCTCCAGTCATATGCTTGGAACAACCTGAGTCCAGGTACCACAGAACGATTTGAACGACCTACAGTTGAACACAGACAAGTATGGATGACTGGATAGTTTGGATCCCCATGTGAGAATGGGTTCCACTTGGTTAGAAAACGAGATTGGAACATCCACATCAGAAGAAGAGTCAATGAAATCATTAGAGGTAGATGCCGGGCTAGTAGTAACAGTAGATCTATTCAAAGTATGTTCACTTCTTAAAGGTATAGTTCTACCAGTAGGCATCCATTTCCTAATGGGCATTGATCTAGATAATTTAGGGCATAACTTATTAAGATTGAATTTACGGCCAGTAGGTATCCAATGATAACCTACATTACTAAATTTTCTTCCTGTTGGTTTCCAATGTTTTCTAGCCCTCTTCCACCTTGGTCTTCTGACCTTCTTAGCCTGTTTTCTAGTGTTAACATTTTTTACTAGAGATATAACAGAATTGTTCACATCATTCACAACACATTCATGATTAATACCAGAAATCAAACATTCATTACATGTTTTGCAAGAAGTAGCAGAATTCGAATTAATTACAGTATGCTTATAGCTAATACTAGAATCAACACGATTCATCTTATTCAACACAAACTTATTGTTCCTAGGGTGGTCTTCTACTTTCTTCCATTGATCACTCTTAGCTTGCGAGGTCCTATCTTGCTTTGTATTGCCTGGAGGCTTTGACCCGCTTGCCTTAGTGTCACTGATTACTCCTGTAGAGGGAATGAGGGGAACATTAGTTGGTTTTACTACTTTATGCATTCCTGATCTAGAAGTGCTGGGATCTGAAGTACTTGCAGGCACATCAAAGTTCACATGCTTGACTTTCGGCACAGAACAAGGCATATCATGGGTTGCATGCTTAACACTAGGCATAGAGCAAGGCATAACGACTTTATCGTTCTTACAAAAGGATTTAGGGCATGTTGCTCTTAAGCATTCTAAAAGTTCCTGAGATCGTTTGGCATATAAGCATGCATACCTAACTTCACTATCAAGTGGTTTATTTATGCTATCCTCTTCGACAATCTCACGGAGACATTCTAGACTATCCTTAAGGTACGAAAAATATTCTTGAAAACCAAGTTCATTATTTCTAAGGTGAGGAGGAATATATTTTACAGTCACAACATACTTAGAATCCGCAGATGCCTTTGATGCAACATTCTCATTACAGACAAGTGGCATTTTCCCTTTTACCTGACTTTTGAGATTCTCAATTTCCTTTTGCAAAGAAATTATTTTTTCATTGTTCTTGTCACGAGTGACTTTCATTGAATCATATAACTCTTTAAAGTGTCGTTTAACCTTTTCATTTTCTTCTAGAAAACTCTCATTTTCTTGCTGTAATACATTAATGATGTTTTGAAGATGAAAGTTTTGAGGCATTTGGGAGCCATTCACATTGTTCTTTTCACTCTTTAATTGTGAAATTTGGGTTTTCATCCTTCTGATCGTGTAACAGTGAGCTCGAATCTGTTCGTCACGTTTGTTTATTTCAAAAACCGCATCAAACTCAGGAACATGCGAGGATGTCTTGATATTTGAGGTTTTAACATTTTCTTTGAGATGTTGATATTTTAGTTGCAAATTAAAATGTTCAACTTCCAGTTTAGAATAATGTTTTACCAAATTATCATGATCATCCTATTCTACTTTATCATGCAATTTTGAATTTGTGGTTTCAAGCTCAATGACACGATCATGGGAAACTTTTAATGCAACAGTTAATTCATGAAATTGAGACACAGTAATTGAATAATTTGTAACAGTGTAGAACACATCTTGAGCAACACATTGAGAGATCAGATTATCATTAATGATGTGCAGATTCTTTATCTCTATTTCATTACTCTTAAGCTCACGTTCATTCATACTGACCTCAAATTCCATATCATTAAACATCTTTTTTATTTCTTTAATCTCTGTGTCCATTCCCTTTTGAAGACTCTCAAATTGTCCTTTAAGTTGTTTAAAGAAAGGCATGACCTCAGTTAAATAGCATTCTATAGTTTGTTCAAAACCCCTTTCCCCTTCAGTTATCCCAGTGGGTGTGATTCTCTTCTTACACGTTTTCTCAAAATCAACAAATAGTTGGTAAACGACATAAAGGCTGATTAAGGTCTTGCTATTAGTGGGAAGATTTCTAGGCACTAAATGCATTGGTGTATTTGGGGGATACACAGTGGCTGAAGGAAATTTCCTACAAGGAGGATTCTTTTCAATAAAATCATCAACTTTTTGTTTGTCCAGATCCTTTTTCCAGAAAATTTGTTCAGGGGTCAGTTGGGTCTGAGGTCTGAATTTATTAAAGGCAATCCAGTTATCCTTAGAATAATTTGGTGTTTTAACGATGATTTTATCTCTTATGCATAAGGGACTATTAAATTTATCATCTAATTTTTTTTCTAGAGACTTCTTCTAATTTTCTATCTTCGTCAGAGCACTCAGCACAAGTGGGTTTCTGTCTAGGCTTAAGAATCTCATTTCCATCATAGATTACTTTTTGAGCTGCTTTATCCTTACTACACGTCTTAAGATTTGGTTCATCTACAAGTGCAAAGCTATGCTTATCACTTAGAACTCTATGCTTAATGATCATGTGAGCAGTTTGAATGGTGTTCCCTTGTACGTACAATTTATTTTCAAGTTTGTTCTTCAAAGTTTTTAGGTTGGAAAATTCATTTAAAAGTTTTGATTCCTTAGCATTGAATTCTTGTTTAAGTACTTTCACATTTTCTTGAAGTTCTTGTTTCTGTTTAACAGTTTTGTTAAGCTTTTCTTGTAAGGAATCTAACTCTTGTTTTAACATTTCTTCCCTAAAATTGCTTTTTTTGATAATTGTGCGCATTTGGTTATCCATCTCCTGCTCACGGGTAGTCAATTCAAACTTAGCACGTTGTTCATATATAGCCACTTGTTATTTATAGGCATTTAGTTAAGAAGTAATAGAATCATTAGGGGCACATGCAGTGAATTCATCAAAAACATAGTCATCATTGACTGCAGAAGATGTATTACTTGGTACAATTTCACTTTCATTTTGTTTCACATATTGATCATATGGGAGAACATTGCTATTACCCATATTTTCAATATCTGATTCAATAATTTTAGTTGATTGTACTTTGTCATGCGTCTTTTGCACATCAACCTCATCGTATAGTTTTAATATCTCTGAAATGATAGATTCCCTGGAAGGAGTGGCTTGTTTTGGTAAAGAAGCCCTTGGAGTTACCATTGGTGAGATATTAGCCATGAAGATGGTCTGGGCAGTTGGTTTATCATCAACATCTGAATCAAATGCGTCACAGTCTGTGACTTGAAATGCATTGGGATTGTTTTGACCCATACCCTGCACTGGCTGTTCATCCACATCAGCATCATAAGTTCTGGCATTTCCCTCAGCAAGAAATAGTAATTCTTCCTCATTCAACATAGCTCCACTGTCTTGAGCTTGCACTAGCAGTATCTTGTCCCTGAAGTACTCTGCATTTTGTGGACGTTTTGGAAGAATGCAATTCCTTGCGATGTGTCCTTCTCCACCACAGTTGTAACATTTAATGGGCTTTACTTGACCTTGAGCCATGTTCCTTCCACGATTTTGATTACCCATATATCTACCACCACCGCCAGCATTCCCATATCCAGCACCAACATTCCCATATCCAGCTCCAACATTCCTATATCCAGCACCAACATTCCCTTGCTCATTATGTGGAAGGTATGCATTATGTCTTCCTTGCACATTTTGCACCACTACCTTTCCGTTTTTAACCGTAGCATGATTGTGAAGATTGGATGTAGTTCTGATATGATTGTTGGTGTGCGGGGTGAGGTTCAAGTTTTGCTTGACCATTAAAGCCAATTGATTAACAAGATGTTCCATGAATGTGTCTGAATCTGGAGGCTTATACCCTGGATCTGGAATGAGTTTGTGATTACCATTACCAGTTGGTATCACTTGAGATGCTTTGGTGGTTATTCCTACATTTGTGTAGAATGCAGTTGAATCATTTGATGAGCTTGCATCACCATAATTGGTTTTGAACTTTTCCAGGATCATTCGTTCAAACATAGCATGTTTCTCATTCTGAAGCAAGTACGCATACAATTGCTCATAGTTAGTGTGCCTCAAACCTTTGGTAGCTTGACTGAAGTGACAAATTTGTGCCATTCGGGATTCATGTTGTTCACAAACTTTGAATTGAGTTGAATATTTGGCATAGTCATTTTGATATTCTTCATGTCATTCACGAGCTTGTGGAACCTCACGTAGTATTCAGTGACATTTTCCCCTGGGTTCATCTTAAAGTTCTCAAAATCATCATACAGTTGAGACTCTCTGTCTTTTTTAGTTAATTCTGAACTAGAGAGAAGCATCTTGACATTGTCTCTAACTGCTTTGGCTTCATTGTTGTGATTGGTTAACTTGTAGATGTCCTTTGGTAGACCCTGAAGTACAATGTTTGAGGCCCTAATATCAACATCGTATCTCTTTTTCTCCTTATCAGTAAGTTCATCATATGTCTTTGGTCTATCCAATCCTAATGTCACTGAGCCATCAACAGCAGTTTCAAGTATGTCTCTAGTAGTCTCAACTTGGTACGATCCTTCATCAATTGATTTGAGAATGTTAACCCCATTTTCCTTACCCAAGCAGTACAATCTGATTCGTTGAGCCCATGAGTCATAATCAGTTATGTCTAACATGGGTGAACGAGTATCTGATCTTGCAGCTTGAACTTCCTCAGCTACAGAAGAGATGATTGTAGGCACGTTGGTAGACATGAGTACAGATTATACGGGATTTTTTAACTCTTTGATTAAACCGGGAAATAGAATCTTTCACGAGATTTTACTAAATCAAGAGAAAACCGTAAATCGTAACAATAAGAAACAATAAGTCTTAAGAGACAAATTGCTCACTTGTACCAAATCGCTCAGAATGACAAATCGCTTCAGCCAGCAAATCGCTCAAACCAACAAATCGCTTAAAAGGAAAAGTCGCTTAATAAGACAAACCACTTAAACAATCAACTCGCTTCAATAAACAAGTTGCTTAAACATACAAATCGCTTAAACCAACAAACCGCTTAAATGACAAGTCGCTTAACCAAGATAAATCGCTTAAACTAACAACTCGCTTAAATAAACAAGTCGCTTAAGCTGACAAATCGCTTCACCGCACAATTCGTACAAGTACGTCCACTGATGATGTACCCTCCGAACAGCTCGAAGGACACTCCTCCGAGACGTGTCGAAGCCCTTCTATTCGAAGGCCCAAGTTAGGATTCCAGAATATCCATAGGCGTCAAACCATTCGTTATCACAAAGGTTACCTCAGGGGAATTCGCCATTCGAAGCCCTTAGCCCTTCGGGGTACGGTTGACGAAGGAGTAATGGATAGGAGAACCTCCTGACTTGGTCAAACCCACGATCTCCCTCTCTTTCCTGGCTTCCCCCCCAAGGTTGAGAATGTGGGTCACTAAGCCATAGCGGTTACCCACAATCATGGGACGCCCCCATGATCTCCGACATTCGCGCAGAAGTGCCCCTAACCCTGTTTCTTCCACTATAAATAGGTTGGACGGGCAATGGATTATGGTATGCTCATTTCACACTCATCTATTTACTTACATACACTTATACAACCATAACTCATACTTACTCTCACGCCGGAGGTGGTTCGCAGGGTCCTACCCCTGCGTAATCACTTAACGTAGTGTCTTCGTATTTCTTATTCTCAGGTGAAAGACAAGTCTTGGCTGGAACATACACCCCTCATACCTTTGATCATCATTGAAGCCTGGTAGTGCAATCTATTATACGATCAGTGGCACCATCCGTGGGACCACTACCATTAGTCCCGTAATCACCCAGTCTTAAAACCCTAACCGATTACGCTACCTTTCCGGCATGGATCCAGGAAGGGAAGATACACCTCCACCAGGTTTTTCTACCCTGGTCCCTCTCAACACAACTAACACCGATAATCTTGCCCCCATAACGGCCTCAACCTTCACCACACGATCTCGTTTGGAAACCACTCCCGTACATCACGCCTCAACATCCGCTAACCCTATTCCAGATATTAGCCCCGCCTTCGTTGAGGCTAACTTTGAAGCCTTAGAGTCTTTACTAAGGGCTCATAAGAGGCCGGTTCGCAACACTGAAATGCGAGGAGAGCTGGAATACTCCAGTGAGGAGTATGACGAAGAGATTGAAATAGAGGAGAGGCCTCGACCGATTAGCAGGGGACGCTCGGCCCTAGGAAATGGTTCTCCTTCCATCAGAAGGCCAAATGGAAGGACTGTGGGTTTTGAAGAAGGTCCCGAAGGAGATCCGGGAAGATGGGAAAGAGTGCAAGGTGAAAGAAGGAGCGAGAACTCTAACGGAGGAAGCAACTCGGTAGGGAACGGAGGGGTAAACCTACCCCCTCTCCTAGCTGCCCATTTAGGGAGAGAAGGGATGGGGGCTCCGATACCTCCCTCGTATGTTTTGAGTGTCGGAGGCCATCCTCCATACTCAGGTATGAATCAATTACCCCCTCCGGGAATGAACCCCTATCTACCTACTCAAACCTATAACACCTACCCTCCGAATGGTTCTCTCCCCAACCAGAGTTACCAGCAAATGCCCTATGGACACGTTCCTACACAGTCGATGGGTGTAAACCCTTCATACTAACCTTCTACGGTATACCCTGCCTACACACAGCCATTTCCCAACCCATATAACCCTACACCTATTTATCCATCTCCATACAACCCATACTACACCGAAGCCTCTGGAGCTTGTACACCTTTCGTGAAGTGGATCGAAGACTACCCTCTACCTGACGGTGTAAAGATGCCCACTCACATAGGCACCTAAGATGGAAAAGGCGACCCTGATAACTTCTTACACTTGTTCAAAGACGCTATCAAGATGCAAAAATGGGTCATGCCCGTAGCATGCCACATGTTCACTTACACGCTCCGAGACTCCGCGAGAATATGGTGGAATGGACAGAAGTTGGGAAGCATTGTAAGTCTAGACGACCTTAAGGCTAAGTTCCGATCACACTTTAGCGAACAAAAGAAGTACACCAAGACCCATCTAGCCGTGCACACCATCAAGCAAAGGGACAACGAAAGCACAAGGGCCTTCGTTACGAGATACACCGATGAAACTTTGAAAATTCTGGGTTTGCACGAAGATCAGAGGATCTCAGGTTTTGTACATGGCCTCAAGGACGGACCCATTTGGGAGCCGGGTGTGGCATGGGCCACAACCGATTTTGTTTCACGAAGTGTAAATTTTTTGAAAAAATGTCATTTTTTAATACGTGCAACCCCCGATTATATATAGTGCTACTTCATTTTATTCCAAATCTTATTTATGTTTCGAATTTTAGTATTTATGATCGAAAATGTTTGTACAAAACGTCCCTTAGAAAATTTGTGCAACACCCATTCAAAGTTTCTGGGTCCGTCTCAGCTGATGGCCTTCGGACGCGAAGCTTGGTGGAATTCCTGTCCACCGATCTTCCCATCACTTACAAGGCACTGATGGAAAAGACTTACACTTGGATTGAGTCTAAAGAAGTAGCAGCAAACGAGGCTCCGATAGAGCAAAAGGAAGCTTCTGACAAGTTCTCCCGAGGGTCCTCCTGGGAAGGATCCAAGAATAAGAAGAAGAACAGAGACCGCTTCACTCCATACAACAAAGGTTCGAACCATGGACTCTTGGCGAACTTGGTCAAATCTCCCAGGGAGATTCTGGCTACCGAGAAAGCCGCAAAGTCCTTTGATCCACCACCTCGGATGTCAGCACGAAGCAAAGCCAGGGATATGTCCAAGTACTGCCATTTCCATGAAGACCATGGACACGACACAAACAACTGCAGAGAGCTAAAGAAGCAGATCGAAGAGGCGGTACGATCTGGATAATTAGCACACCTGGTTAAGGGCATCAAGAAGGGAAAAGACAAGTTCTCCGATACCCAACTGGGTGAATGGAAGGGGAACAAGAAAGAGGCTACCCCTACAGAGGCTCCGATACTAATGGTACACATGCATGATCCAACCTTGAAACGGAAGGAAGCAGACGGGGAGCTGGGAAGCGTAAGAGAAATAACCTTCCCTTCCATCCTGGGGCAAACACCTTTGACTGACCCCGTGGTCATCAAGGTGCGAGTCTCAAACAGGGAGGTAAATAGAGCGTATATGGATTGTGGAAGCTCCTGTGAGATCATTTATGAGCATTGTTTCCTAAATCTTAAGTCATCCATACGCTCACGAAGTGTGGACTCGAAAACACCACTGGTAGGGTTCTCCGGTGAACACTCATGGCCCATGGGAGAAGTACCGTTAGAAATCACCATAGGCGAAGGCCCCTTATCCCGCATGGAGACACTCACCTTCGTCATAGTCAGGTCAGATTCTCCTTATAATTTGTTAATAGGGAGAACAACTATGCAAAAGATGGGAATTGTTGTTTCCACCATACATGCTGCTATTAAGTTCCAAACCCCCTTCGGAGTAGGAACTGTTCATTCTAATTATGGGACGGATAAGGGTGTATATGGTGTCAAAAGGATCAAAGAAGAATCGGAGGAGCCTCCGATGGCAATTCTAAGCTGCACAGATGCGGAAGAGCGAGTTGTAGTTAACCCTAGCCACCCTGAACAAACGGTGGTAATAGGCAAACAACTCCCGGCGAATTTCAAGGCGAAGCTCACAGAACTGTTACGGACTAACCTTGATATTTTTGCTTGAAAATATTCTGACATGACAGGGGTACCAAGAACATTGCTGATAGACGAACAGTCATTCAGAACGGAGGATAAACTCAATGAGTACAAACACATTGAACCAATAAAACATAAAAGGAGGAGCCTAGCCCCCGAAAGAAATGTTGCATCCTGTAAAGAAGTTGATGAACTCACACAAGCAGGCATCCTAAGGGAAGTTAAATACCAAACTTGGGTAGCCAACCCAGTAATGGTCAAAAAGAGCGACGGAGGGTGGCGCATGTGCGTTGACTTCACTGACATCAACAAAGCATGCCCGAAGGATTGCTACCCCCTACTAAAAATTGACTGGAAGGTAGAATCCTTGGCAGGCTTCCGGCTAAAATGCTTCTTAGATGCCTACAAAGGGTATCACCAGATCCAGATGGCAAAGGAGGACGAAGAAAAGACAGCATTCTACACAAGAAAAGGTGTCTACTGTTACAGAAAGATGCCCTTCAGATTAAAGAACGCAGGGGCAGCCTACCAACGTCTCGTAGATAAAGCCTTCAACAAACAGATAGACAGAAATCTCGAAGCATACGTTGACGACATGGTTATCAAAAGCAAGACGGAGGAAGATCTACTCCTCGATGTACAAGAAACCTTTGACCAGCTTCGGGCGATTAACATGAAGCTGAACCCTAAGAAATGCTCCTTCGGTGTCGAAGAGGGGCAATTCCTAGGGAATTTGATTACTAAGCAGGGGATAAAGGCTAATCCCTCCAAAGTCAAGGCAATTACAAATCTCCAAGCTCCTAAGTGTCTAAAAGATGTGCAAAGTCTGAATAGGAAGCTGTCTGCTCTAAGTCGATTTTTGTCGAAGGGGGCTGATAGGTCCCTACCATTCTTCAAAACACTCAAAGGATGCGTTGATAAGAAGACTTTTCAGTGGAGTCAGGATGCAGAAGCTTCCTTTCAGAAGATGAAGGAGTTCATCGAAATCCTTCCAACACTTATAGCCCCAATCAAAGGCGAAGTGTTGTTCATGTACTTAGCATCCTCAATGGAGAGTATTAGCGCAGTCCTTATGGCAGAACGAGACAAACGACAGATCCCCATTTACTTTGTCAGCAGGGTCTTGCAGGGGGGCGGAGATCAACTATACAACATTGGAGAAGTTAATACTAGCCCTAATCTACGCAGCAAGGAGGCTCCGGTGCTATTTCCAGGCCCATCCGATCACAGTCTTAACCGACAAGCCATTCAAACAAATCTTGTCGAAGCCTGAAAAGTCTGGGAGGGTGGCTAAATGGGCTATTGAACTTGGAGAGCACGAAATAGAGTTCAAGGGTCGAAACTCTATTAAAGGGCAAATTCTCGCAGACTTCTTGGCAGAGACACCTTCCGAGCCAGACGCAAAAAAGGAAGAGCCCAAAGCTAAACTCACTCAAGTACTTGATGACTGGAAACTTTATACAGACAGAGCATCCAGCTCTGATGGTTCTGGAGTAGGTCTAATGCTGGTCAGCCCTGACGGGAAGGAGCATACGTATGCTCTTCGTTTTGAGTTCGAAGCCACAAACAATGAAGCGGAGTACGAAGTCCTGCTAGCAGGCCTCCGATTAGCTAAAGATATGGAAGTCAAAGCTCTCACTGTTTTCGTAGACTCCCAATTGGTAGCGAACCAAGTGATAGGCTCCTATGAAGCAAGGCAGCCCGTCATCAAACAATACTTGGAAAAAACAAAGGAGATTGATGTGCTGGGTGTGTACAAGTTTTAAATTTATAAAAGGTGAGTTACCAATATTACCAATAACACATACGAGCAAGTATACTCGTCCGTTATAGCAAGATTATGAAGGTAAGTCGGGATCGTTCGTAGGGATTTGAGTGAATCTAAGCACAAGTTTGAATTAACGGAGTCTATCCAAAACATATAACAAAGCAAATAGATATAATGAAATTTAGATGATTAAAAACTACACTTGCTTAAACTAGTTTCATATCATAGATTAATGTGATTGTGTTAACCTCTTAACATGTTGGTTATGATAATTAGTTAATGTACTAATCTATTGTTCTTACAAGTTAAACTTTGAACAAGAGTTTAGTTCATAAAAAACAAGCATTAAGTCTAGCCAATCAATTCAAGATCAATTCAAGTTTCATAAGTCTACATACATAAACTTAAACACAAAAACATCCACTTGTTCATCAAATTTCTTAAGAAATGGTCAATACAAAAGGTAACCATCATAGACAAAAGGCTACAATTGATTCTCAACAACTAATCTTACGACCATTTATATGTTTCCAACCAATCCAATTTGATAATCAAAAAGCGTTTCTATTACAACCACACCTTAGTTCCTTTGTATAATCAAGAATAATGGGTAAAAACAATCATCCATAGACAAAATGATTATGACTAGTTGAATAACAATAAGTTCTTCCGACCCCAACGATTACTATCCATTAGCCAAACTTGATTAACAAATGTCACTATGAAACTTTAGCACAATTGGATCTTAGAATCAACTTGAAATTGAATTAAAACATGTTAACACAACTACTAACTAATCATATGATAATCAACATCATTTAAGCAAGTGCATAAAGAAACTAGCCACTCATAGCAAACATAAACATAAACTCAGAACTTTGAACATTAGAAAACATGATTAAAGGTCTTACAATGATTGAAATGAGATTACAAATGATGTAGTATGTGACAACTCGTAATTTCAGGTCATTTTACAAAGTTTAAAATTTTCACTATTCATCTCGGGAACTTACTATTCACCGGTTACTATTCAAAATTTTACTATTCATCATTTTCGGAGTCAAAGTAATATTCTGAGAACGTATTTCAAAATGTTACTATTCACGAAACACTATTCATTCCCAGAGAAAATCACTATTCAAGTTTCACTATTTCATCGTTTATCGTAAACTAGGTTTACGAGTATCAAATTCGCGTAACCTTAGTGGTTTAGCTGCGAATTCATGAACAATCATCAAGTACATTTCATGTAGACTAGGTTTAGTCTACATATCATTAGCATCATTATCATCATATTAGTTCATGCATGGTTTTGCATTTATCATTAAACGTATAATTTCATATTAAATAAACGCTATCACGTAATAAATTAATATGAACAATTGATCCGATACTTCCAAAAGTTATCCCGATATATTTTTATACTCATATTAAGATTATAAAAATATTATTAATAGTTTACCCGGTGTTTTAAATTTATTTGGTATATAAATTGTTATATTTATATAATTACGACGGTTTTCGTAAATACTACACAATAATTATCATTTCACTCAATACTTGTGAGAAATGTATTTTTATAATTTTTATGATATCGATATATATTATTTTGTTCCGTTAAAATTTATTTCTAGCTAATGCTATCTCAAATATTATTTTAACTTATAAATTACAAACAATACTTAAACAATTATACATGTACTAATACAAAATACACTAACTTTGTTTCGGTTTTATCCTTGTCGACCTAACAACATGACTCAACATATTTGGACACCAAAATATCAACTAGCTTTTACACCTAAACCTATACTTGTGATATTTTAATTATATACAAGTTTTTATATTATTCTTCTACACATACAAAACACTAACTCAAGGTGTAAAATAAATCCTCTCCTCCCCTTTTCTCTTGAAGAACCAGCCAACCCAAGACACCATGAAGAAACCATTAATTTTTGAAGTTCAAGTGTTTATTTAGTTCCATTAATGATCTTGTTAAGGTTTTGAAATAAAAACCTCAAGATTATTAAGCATGCTTTGTTCAAAAATTCATAAATCATTCAAGTAAGCATTTCATGATCTTCATAACTTTTTCATATTCATCTTTATGTTATTTCATCATTTTTGCAAGAAAACATGCATGTTACATATGAATTTATACCACTTTTAATGTTTTTATTACTTATTATGAAATATAATCATCCTATAAATTATCCCTTGAAACATATCACTTTTGGTGATGACTAGGAACCCATGACACCCTAAGAAGGTGTATGGTAGGATTAGAATAGCTCCGGAGTTGTTTTGGATTGGTTAGAATAGATTTTGTGCGAGAAAAACTCATTTCGACAAGTTTACTTAAGGGTCTGTCCATATTTTTGAATTCTGGAATTTTCGACAGTAGATAAAAATTTTTGGGCTAGATATTTGGAAAATATACTTTAAAACGAAAACGTGGCCGCTTGAACGGGTTAAAACGGAGCTATAACGAAAAAGTTATGAATTTTTCAAGTTTGACGACGAAAACTATAAAATTCTGAAATTTCAGCATACTACTTCCACTTTGTACGAGTCAAAAATGAGTCTTAAGCGTTATAAATTGTGTCGAATTATCAAAAATATATTAGTATACTTTAATACGAAGCTAAGGACATATAAAACGTAGAAAACGGATTTGTAACGATTAAATTACACGCGTTTGCACAAAGTTGCCGTAACTATATTATATAAGAAAAACTAATATATTTCTATTAGACAAATATTACGGCCACGAAGGACCATGTTGAGGGTCGTTTTTAACATGGATGTAGTACTTTTTATAACATGATGTCTTCTAGTAAAAGTAAGTTCGCCTAGCATATTTTCCAAAATGTCCAACCGTTTGTCAATCGGAGTTGTAATGAATAAAATACGGTCACTTAACCTTTGCCGAAAACCATCCTTAAACAATATTTTTGGACGCAAGTACCATACTTAACTTATATTTTTCTCCATGATCGAGACCTCTAGGATGAAAACTTAAATGCTAAAACTTTGAGATAATGATACAAACTTCCCAAAACCGTTGAGTTTGTTTTCTAACACTCGACGTGCACCATTTTACGACTAGCTTTTCGAGGCCGTTTATTCACTTTCATGAAATTGTCAAATGACATTATTTTACGACGAAAAGTTATAATTTCATAATAAATCATTAAATGACTATCGTAGGATATCATTTCAACGTAAATACTTGTAAAGTATTTTAAAATATAACGAGATGTCATAAACATATATTTCGACGATAAATTCTATTTTCAAAAACGTACAAGTGGTATAGGTTACATGTGGATTTGCATGCACGACATTGTTTCATGATTTACATTAGAGCATATCATTCATAATAGGTCGCGCTTAGAGATTGCGCCGCATTTCAGTGTATCCACTCTTGTCGTCATTATAATTGCATCAAGTGAGTCATAGACCATACTCTTTTAACTGTTTTGAATTACTTTTGGAGGAGATACATGCTCAAATATTTTTATGACAATCATGATTATTTGCAAACTATATGTTTATCTGAACTGAATGTTTAGTCATATTCTATATCATAAATCATTGAACTAAATGTCTTGGAATAATCATTGAACTAAATGTCTTGGAATAATCATTGAACTAAATGTCTTGGTATAATCATTGAACTAAATGTCTTGGTATAATCATTGAACTAAATGTCGTGGTATAATCATTGAACTCAATGTCTTGGTATAATCATAGAACTAATGGTCTTGGAACAATTTGAAACAACACTCATATGTGTTATGTCAATTAACTATTAATACATTAAGTTACGCACTATTATGTGAATTCATTTGTCATCATGCGCTTGAACATAAACTATACACATTTTGGCAATGGGTTGTAAACACACAGGTTGCAAGTTTTGTATGGGCGGAACTTGGAACTGAGTGGATTTTCAATACCTTTGTTGCATGAACATTTTCTAAAGGTTTTTCATTTCAACACAAACTCTATGAACTCACTCAACCTTTGTGTTGACACTTTTTAGCATGTTTTATCTCAGGTATTTAAGGCATTCACTTCATGGCATGCATATGGACATATCACAGAGTCGTGGTGACGACGCGTCACACATGGTATCTATACACTTTAAAAACATCGTTTGGCTTGTATCAAACTTATTTACGCACATGTTGATTTTCATTTGGGACCTACACTTTGTAAACTCTGATTATTTTATTAAATCAAACGATGTGTTTTCCAAACGACACTTTAGGTCGTTCAATATAACTGTGATTGTGATGCTATGACAGTCAATCCCCAGGAATTCCATTCCGCTGCAAAACAGGTAATTTGGGGGTGTGACAGATTGGCATCAGAGCTTCGGTTATAGAGAACTAGGTTGCATCATTGACCCTAGACTATAACTACATCATCATAGCATCTCATCATTTCATCATAAGTTCATAGTCACTATACATGCGGTTTCATACGCACATTTTGCGAGTTATTTACTTTCATTTCAAAATCGATTGTCACATAGATGCCTTCAAATACCCATCCCATCGTACTCACATCAGACATCAACGTGGAGAATGCCCTGTCATTCCCTATCACAATTTTTACATCAGTTGACTTAACACCGATAACATCAGATGAAGAGACTGAACCTTTTAGGAAGTCGAAGTTGCACCTACACCATCACGACCACCATTGATTCACTATAGGATCGGGACAGTTTTATCATTCTGTTGGGACAGATCATACCATTTGGTAGAACTCATAGGCTTAGTCCTAATGAACCTATTTTCTTAACTCACCACAAGGATTTCCATTATCATCATTGCCATCATTTTCATCATCATTGTCATCTAGAGTACCATCCGTGCCATCACATCTCATAGACACTACACCATCTCATAGGTTTGAGGACTGTGAGAGCTCTAGGGCTATTGCCACTAGACCGCCTACTGCTTTTACACTTGAGACATGATTAGACTACCAACAGGAACAGATAATAAGTACCTTTCTAGCTAATGTAGGCTATGTTTGGCACACAAGATTATGAAGAGATTATGCTTATTTTTTCAAAAAATAAGCTACTTCAAAAATAATCCTTGTTTGGCAACATAACTTATAAGAGATTATAAAAAAAATAATCTCTCATAATCTCTGAAAATAAAAGGTTACTTCATGTAGCTTATAAAAATAATCTCTTTTTATAATCTTTTTCAGCAACAACAACAGCACCAGCATCAGCAACAGCACCAGCACCAGCACAATCTATTTTTGCCAAACATACCCGTAATCTGTATCATTTATTATCTCCACGATAATCACAACCTTTGTTCATTTCATTCCTATTCCAATTGCCCAATTTCCAATCATTTCGCGACAATACATCACTATCTTACTAGGGGTTAGGCCAACTTTATTCTTGACCAATTAAGAGACTATTACCATTTTATGAGGTTCTCCCATGTACCCTACAAATTATTCAACAAATCATATTTCAAGTTACTTTGCTACTACTTCATAACATTATTTCACTTAATTTTATTTCAAGCTATTCTACACCATCTTAGAAACATGGTTTCATAAAGTTTTAAAACAAGTTGTTTTGTAACCACCCTATCAATTGACTTTCAGTTATTTTATCAACTATTTAAATACCATCATGCGAAACGATTTTCATGTTACTCTGAAAGAAAAATAAAAAAATAAAAAAATTATTGAGCTATTATCTTACAAAACAAAACGTTGAATACCATCTAAAACTTCAGAGAAACATAATACCATTTCAACAAAACCAAGCATCACATCATTTGTCCTCGATTATACATAGCCTGATCACCTATGTATAATTCAGGAAGAATTATGTCATGAAAGTAACAAGCATCATTCAAATCTCTTAAAACAATCTTCACTCAAAAGCAAAGCTTTGTAATCAGATAAATTGTTCATAAACATTTCTTTTTGTTAACACTCTATAGAAGCCTACGCCATTCATCCTTTACTCAACCGATAAGTTAGAATTTGCCGAGTGACCTTTTTAGGAAAGGACTTTCTATACCATTTACGAGGAGGATTCCTCGATACAAGAAAACAATGAAAGTATTTTGGAACTACCCGCAAGGACTAGAAGTATATAGTAAGATGATTCAAAACTCAACAAAAATCTTAAGACATCACGAGACATTCCGAACCACTATTTTGGACTAGAAGCCCAATTATATCATTTCAAAAGCATCAGTTGGACTGAGTTACAAGATTCAGTACGAAGCGAATACACACTAAGCAACACTATAGGGAGAAACCAAGTCTTCTAATCAAGACTACAGAACATTTCATTAAACATGACCTCAACAATATGTGGACTTCCCTACAATGAGTTTCCCTTAAAGGAAAATTTGGTTAAGTTAAGGTTATCGATATAAACTTCCCCTAAGGCATTGTGTTCTCTAGAAATTCCAAGTAACCTCACTTCTATATCAAGAGATGCAACAGGTTTGAACATATCGGACAATCAATGACACTCCATCTACAAGTGAAATTAGAACAAACATTCTTTGACATAGTATAAGCTGATATCTATGTCTATGCTAGCATGATAACAATCTAGGTGATGAACTATTTTAGAAGCACTCAATATTGGAACAAATCTTGAAAATCAACCACTACACCACAACATTTAAATATTTAAGGTTGTGTGACTTGACAACATATAGCATGGAAACACTTTGATAATCAAACAATAAACATTTTAGTCTTGGAGACTAAGCACCTTAGGCAAGGAAGACTCAAGTCATGACATTCGCTAGAACTAGAAGCGCGAGGAATCACAACTTTTACCCATAAACTATTCTTTTCAATAATGCCCTTTTCGACAGACTTGACATTTTGGAATTTGTCATGAGACACATGGTGTCAATTTCAATTATACCTGATATAAGCTATTCGATTCACCTTAGCCTTCTGACAATCATTTTAAGATTCCTTCGGAATTCACTTGGACATTAACACTGCCTATTATCCTCAGCTCAATGGTCAGAGCTAGAAAACAATTCAAACATTAGAAGATATTCTCATAGCATAGATGATTGTTTCTGGAAACGATTGGGTAAAATCATTCATCGTCGAACAAGTTCCCTTACAACAATAGTTATTACATGAACATATTGATTACACCGATTGAGGCACTCTAAGGTTGAGGTGTCAATCACTTATTCACTGGTCAAAATCAGGAAAGTCCAATTCATTAGTCCATAACTCATTCATGAAACAAACAAATAAATTGTACAAATCAAGAATCAGTTACAAGTAACAACATATAGCTAGATAAGCTACGTCGATATACGACGCAAAATATTAGAAGTATGTTCCATAAGTCGCAAACCATTAGAAATTCAAGTTGGCAACAGATTTATGTTCAAAGTCTCGTCTTGGAAAGACGTGGTACGATTCAGAAAAACATTGGACGACCCAATGCGACTCAAATATACTCACCTTTTCACAAGTAACACCGTATAACCTAACATGGACTAAATTCAGGGACTGAATTCCTTTTTGGATGGGCGAATGTGACAACTCGTAATTTCAGGTCATTTTACAAAGTTTAAAATTTTCACTATTCATCTCAGGAATTTACTATTCACCGGTTACTATTCAAAATTTTACTATTCATCATTTTCGGAGTCAAAGTAATATTCTGAGAACGTATTTCAAAATGTTACTATTCACGAAACACTATTCATTCCCGGAGAAAATCACTATTCAAGTTTCACTATTTCATCGTTTATCGTAAACTAGGTTACGAGTATCAAATTCGCGTAACCTTAGTGGTTTAGCTGCGAATTCATGAACAATCATCAAGTACATTTCATATAGACTAGGTTTAGTCTACATATCATTAGCATCATTATCATCATATTAGTTCATGCATGGTTTTGCACTTTTCATTAAACGTATAATTTCATATTAAATAAACGCTATCGCGTAATTAATTATTTTGAACAATTGATCCGATACTTCCAAAAGTTATCCCGATATATTTTTATACTCATATTAAGATTATAAAAATATTATTAATAGTTTACCCGGTGTTTTAAATTTATTTGGTATATAAATTGTTATATTTATATAATTATGACGGTTTTCGTAAATACTACACAATAATTATCATTTCACTCAATACTTGTGAGAAATGTATTTTTATAATTTTTATGACATCGATATATATTATTTTGTTCCGTTAAAATTTATTTCTAGCTAATGATGTCTAAAATATTATTTTAACTTATAAATTACAAACAATACTTAAACAATTATACATGTACTAATACAAAATACACTAACTTTGTTTCGGTTTTATCCTTGTCGACCTAACAACATGACTCAACATATTTGGACACCAAAATATCAACTAGCTTTTACACCTAAACCTATACTTGTGATATTTTAATTATATACAAGTTTTTATATTATTCTTCTACACATACAAAACACTAACTCAAGGTGTAAAATAAATCCTCTCCTCCCCTTTTCTCTTGAAGAACCAGCCAACCCAAGACACCATGAAGAAACCATTAATTTTTGAAGTTCAAGTGTTTATTTAGTTCCATTAATGATCTTGTTAAGGTTTTGAAATAAAAACCTCAAGATTATTAAGCATGCTTTGTTCAAAAATTCATAAATCATTCAAGTAAGCATTTCATGATCTTCATAACTTTTTCATATTCATCTTTATGTTATTTCATCATTTTTGCAAGAAAACATGCATGTTACATATGAATTTATACCACTTTTAATGTTTTTATTACTTATTATGAAATATAATCATCCTATAAATTATCCCTTGAAACATATCACTTTTGGTGATGACTAGTAACCCATGACACCCTAAGAAGGTGTATGGTAGGATTAGAATAACTTCGGAGTTGTTTTGGATTGGTTAGAATAGATTTTGCGCGAGAAAAACTCATTTCGACAAGTTTACTTAAGGGTCTGTCCATATTTTTGAATTCTGGAATTTTCGACAGTAGATAAAAATTTTTGGGCTAGATATTTGGAAAATATACTTTAAAACGAAAACGTGGCCGCTTGAACGGGTTAAAACGGAGCTATAACGAAAAAGTTATGAATTTTTCAAGTTTGACGACGAAAACTATAAAATTCTGAAATTTCAGCATACTACTTCCACTTTGTACGAGTCAAAAATGAGTCTTAAGCGTTATAAATTGTGTCGAATTATCAAAAATATATTAGTATACTTTAATACGAAGCTAAGGACATATAAAACGTAGAAAACGGATTTGTAACGATTAAATTACACGCGTTTGCACAAAGTTGCCGTAACTATATTATATAAGAAAAACTAATATTTTTCTATTAGACAAATATTACGGCCACGAAGGACCATGTTGAGGGTCGTTTTTAACATGAATGTAATACTTTTTATAACATGATGTCTTCTAGTAAAAGTAAGTTCGCCTATCATATTTTCCAAAATGTCCAACCGTTCGTCAAGCGGAGTTGTAATGAATAAAATACGGTCACTTAAACTTTGCCGAAAACCATCCTTAAACAATATTTTTGGACGCAAGTACCATACTTAACTTATATTTTTCTCCATGATCGAGACCTCTAGGATGAAAACTTAAATGCTAAAACTTTGAGATAATGATACAAACTTCCTAAAACCGTTGAGTTTGTTTCCTAACACTCGACGTGCACCATTTTACGACTAGCTTTTCGAGGCCGTTTATTCACTTTCATGAAATTGTCAAATGACATTATTTTACGACGAAAAGTTATAATTTCATAATAAATCATTAAATGACTATCGTAGGATATCATTTCAACGTAAATACTTGTAAAGTATTTTAAAATATAACGAGATGTCATAAACATATATTTCGACGATAAATTCTATTTTCAAAAACGTACAAGTGGTATAGGTTACATGTGGATTTGCATGCACGACATTGTTTCAAGATTTACATTAGAGCATATCATTCATAATAGGTCGCGCTTAGAGATTGCGCCGCATTTCAGTGTATCCACTCTTGTCGTCATTATAATTGCATTAGGTGAGTCATAGCCCCTACTCTTTTAACTGTTTTGAATTACTTTTGGAGGAGATACATGCTCAACTATTTTTATGACAATCATGATTATTTGCAAACTATATGTTTATCTGAACTGAATGTTTAGTCATATTCTATATCATAAATCATTGAACTAAATGTCTTGGAATAATCATTGAACTAAATGTCTTGGAATAATCATTGAACTAAATGTCGTGGAATAATCATTGAACTAAATGTCTTGGAATAATCATTGAACTAAATGTCTTGGTATAATCATTGAACTAAATGTCGTGGTATAATCATTGAAATAAATGTCTTGGTATAATCATGAAACTAATGGTCTTGGAACAATTTGAAACAACACTCATATGTGTTATGTCAATTAACTATTAATACATTAAGTTACGCACTATTATGTGAATTCATTTGTCATCATGCGCTTGAACATAAACTATAC
Organism: Chrysanthemum seticuspe; assembly: GCA_019973895.1. Classification (NCBI taxonomy): domain Eukaryota; kingdom Viridiplantae; phylum Streptophyta; class Magnoliopsida; order Asterales; family Asteraceae; genus Chrysanthemum; species Chrysanthemum seticuspe. The sequence continues at coordinate 80,636,672 of BPTQ01000004.1, forward strand.
ACATTTTGGCAATGGGTTGTAAACACACAGGTTGCAAGTTTTGTACGGGCGGAACTTGGAACTGAGTGGATTTTCAATACCTTTGTTGCATGAACATTTTCTAAAGGTTTTTCATTTCAACACAAACTCTATGAACTCACTCAACCTTTGTGTTGACACTTTTTAGCATGTTTTATCTCAGGTATCTAAGGCATTCACTTCATGGCATGCATATGGATATATCATAGAGTCGTGGTGACGACGCGTCACGCATGGGATTTATACACTTTAAAAACATCGTTTGGCTTGTATCAAACTTATTTCCGCACATGTTGATTTTCATTTGGGACCTACACTTTGTAAACTCTGATTATTTTATTAAATCAAACGATGTGTTTTCCAAACGACACTTTAGGTCGTTCAATATAACTGTGATTGTGATGCTATGACAGTCAATCCCCAGGAATTCCATTCCGCTGCAAAACAGGTAATTTGGGGGTGTGACATAGTAATGATGCCTCAAGTATTGGTGATGACTTCTTGATGGTTTGACCTCCAAATGATGACTTCTTGGACCTCCAAAGTTTCCTGGAACTTAATGGACGAATTTAGGCTTTGAGAGAGTAGTAGTGGTGGTAAGATAGGTGTGAGAGAAGATCTCTCAAGTTGTGGTGTATGAAATGAGGTTGCAAAGGCCTCTATTTATACTAGAACCAAGGCTAGGGGTATTTAATGCTCAACTTGGTCTCCAAGGAGATTAGAAGGGCCTAGAATACATGTAGGAAGGGACTAGAATCGTTTGGAACATGATTGGAACTTGATAGGACTCTTATTGATGAAGAAATGGCAGAAACAGGCCCTCCAACCGAATCGGTTGGGCTCCAACCGTTTCGGTTGGTCTTCTTGACCATTCTCCAACCGGATCCGGTTGCGGGGCTCGACCGATCGGTTGGAGCAAAATCACAAAAAGTCATAAACATAAAAGTTGTAGATCTTTCTCTTAGCTTTCTGTGGCCGCAAACCGTGGGTCAAACGGAGTCCGTATGCAAAATTTATGGCAAAAATGGTGAAGGTGTGTCGGGAACAACGAGTCTTCCAATATATCTTCGTTTAAGCTTCTTTTCTTCATTTCTTTCTTGTTTTCCTTCTTGAACTTTATTCTTGAGTCTTTGGACCACTAACTTGATGACTTTATCTTCTCGAATATACTCCACAAGTCTTGCTTTGGTTGGGAATTCTTCATATATGGAGAAATCTTCGTATATTACTTCTTTTTCCGTCTTTTTCTCCACTTTCCTGTACTTGGCTACAAATGAACTAGCAAACGCACTTTGATACGATTAAGCAACAAAAGTATATGATTATAACCAAATAACATACATAAAAACACGGATAACGCTACTAAAAACATGCACAATTTGAGCGTTATCAAATTCCCCCACACTTAAACTTTGCTTGCCCTCAAGCAAATCTAGGAAAAACATCCACTGGTACAAGATCGTGATTATGAAAAATGTGATGCAAATAAACCAAGTATAAATACGAGAGAGGATTCATCAATTATGCTTTATAAAGGTGAAACATCAAGATGTTTGACAATATCCAATGATTTTCTTGCATGATTAACATTTCAGAACACCTCACGAAAAAGGAACAAAATATAATTCACTCAATCACTCATTTTTAGGGGAGTAACAAGATAAATCACACTCATTGCTCAGTCATGATTAGATTATTACCATAAGCTTGTACAAGAAACAAAACTCCACCAATGTGGCGTGAGCACCAAGTAAAAACATCTAAAGAGGGCTTTTATTCGGGTTATAATGATAGGCTTCGGGTGAAGGGTATGGATAAGGCACGGGAATGTTAATGAAATTGGTGTTAAAATAAAAATGAAGTCAAGTCTAATTCTCGTGTTGCTAGCTACCAAACATTCCACGAACCAAATAAATAATTATAGCTTCAATTTCTTCTTTTCCGTTTTCCACAGCTTTTTGCTTTGCCATGACAATTGTTCCTCGATCATAGCTCATTGGCTATTTTTTTTTTTTTTTTTTTTTTTTTTAACATAAACTCATGGCTCAATCAATCAATCACATAGTATGTGGTACTCATAATCATTTGAACAATCTTCACTTTCCAAGCGACTAGCAACCAACCGTTTAGACATTGATATGGGATAGGCTAAGGTTTAAAGTGTAAAATCTTTTTGTATTTTCTGGGTGAAACAAAAATGAAAAGGATGACTCAGAGGGTGTAACTAGGGGTATCTAGTGCTAAAAATGAGCACTACAAATGGGTCCATGTGGGTGGTTAACTAACCAATGTGGCTAGCTAATAAATTATTAAATGTAAAATGGAAGGCCATTTGGGTTAAATCCTAAAGCGCCTCTTTATCACACGAATTCACTTATATCGCACGAATGCAATCTCACTGCGGTCTGGTAATGATTTACAAGCACAAGTTCTAGAATAAATAAAATCACCGGCACACTCATAGCAAAAGATCCAAGCATAAAAGATGTATGCTAATAAGAAATAGGCTCAAATCTTCACAATTTAGTGGAAAGGGTATAATATGTGCTAGCAAATGTTTATCGATCCCAGAATGGATTGCAATAGTAATCGGAACACATCTCAAAGTTTCAAATATTACCAGTTTTTACCAGTGGTTTGATCCAGTTATTCTAATAGATAATCCTAAAATTGTGAAAACAACTAGATCACAAGGGCAAACAAAATTTTAAATTTAAGCATGAAAACTCTAATTTTTCCTATTCACCCCCCCCACACTTAAGTTAGACATTGTCCTCAATGAAAAACGAACTTCAAAGTATAGAAATAGGGAAAATAGAGATGAAACCAGATATGTCAACGAGTTTATCAGCTTAAAATTATTTCTTCATTCCTAGCGTCCACTGGAGAAATCATCACCTGCACACTCATATAAACAAACAAAAGGTTTTATTAAAAGGATGGCACCCCCCACACTTAAGTTCAACCAAAGGTTAAAACTTTGGGGAGTGACCATAGAAAATCAAAACACACACGGGTTGCCTCCCGAGAAGCGCTTATTTTATTACCGGGTCATCAGCCTGACTCGAATCTTCCCCGGGTTAGGATACTTTGACCATACGGTTCAAATGGGGAATTTCAGCTCTTAAACGTTGAGGGTATGGAATCTTTGGTTTGTACTCCACAATGGATGGGAATACATTTGATTCTTTTGGTTTGACCAAGTGAAAATCCCTCTTTGTTATCTCGAACATTTGGTCGATTTCATTAGAAATAAGGACAGGTGGCTGATCTTTATGATTTTTCGGAGGATCATCGGACTTTCCACTCCCGGTGAATATTGCATCCACATTCTCAAGGTGAGTTAAAGGAGGTGGCTTAGTCCTACCGTTTTGATTTAAAGAAACTGGATTTTATGGTTCAGACCATTTGTCTATCTTTCTTTCCAGTTCTCCGTTCCGGTTGTCACTGATTTTGTTGAACTTCTCATCATCAACATGATTGTGTTCAGGACCTTTTAATTGCGTCATTGGGATATGCATGGTGCAATCCTCAAGAAAAGGTAACACGGTTGGTGAGTTAGACATGATTTGGTTCAGATTTGGCGTGGTTGGAATATGCTCGGTCTCGTCCTCTTCGATAAATTCATCCTCACCCTTATCGTTCTCGTATTGAATTGAGGGTGGTTTGTAGACAAACTCATGTCTAGAGTTGGAATCTGTGGTGTAAGGAAGAGATTCAACGTGATGGACTTCCTGTTCCTTACTTAATCTTTCTATCCTCCTCTCCAAGTCTTGGCTTATCGCTTGTTGGTTCCTTCTTCCTTGATCGAATTTATGTTCCAATTCAACCAACAGGTTCGTCATATTCTCATTGGCTTTTGTTTGATTGGCCATCCACTCTCTCATCATCTCCTCCGGTGAGGTTTTAGGTGAATTGAAATGTTGTGATGGATGAGGTATTGTATTACATGACTGATATCGAGGATATGTATGGGTTGGGTTGTGATATGGATAGGAGTACGAATTTCTGGAATTTTGGTGGTGATAGCCTCCGTGATATCCTTCATGTTGGACTAGGTTCGCTTCCATGGGATTACACATCGGCGTGTCATCCTCAGCATCGTAGTTTGAAGCGTGGTGATTATTTCGCAATTCCATCATCTCCCTCCGTATGCTTATGAATTGAGTATCGATGTTTGTTGAGAGAGCTTCCAATTTCTCGATCAATGAGGCATGATCGGTATTGATGTTGCTTTTACCGGCGGAAACAACGGTTTTCAGATTGGAATCGTTCGATAGACCACTTCTTGTGAAGATAGCATTGACATATTCATTTCTTGTTTGTGGTGGACGGTACGTCTTATCATTTGATGGTTTTGGGTTGGATTGGGTATTACTTGGCAATGAACCAGATGGTCTAGAGGAATGTTGGTCAGAAAATCTGCCAAACTTGTTTTCAAGATCTTGGATAGATGCTTGATGATTTTTCTGTCCTTGCTCAACTTTGGCTTTGAGATTGAAAATTTGATTTTTGATAAAATCGTTTGTAGATTTTTGAGCAGCCACGAATTCTCTCATGGTTTTCTCGAATTCAGTTTCTTCCATCTTTTTGTCGGGATTTTGTGGTGGTGGATCGTCAGTTCGTGGTTGAGAATCACGGTTGTCATCCCTTGGTCGGCGATCTTGCCAATTTCCAGAATTTCGACCGTAATAATTACTACGATATCCTCCTCCACGGTATCCTCCTTGATCATAACTCGCTTCTCCTTCCTTCGGTCCACCCATAGGTTTATCGTCACACTCGGACGATGGATGATTTCCTCCACAATTGTTGCATCCGTCTCGCATTTCCTTCATTTCATCTTTGATATCTTTGTACTGCGAGTCGATTTTTGAGGTTAACGCTTCCATCTTTTCCATGAGTTTTGAGGTATCGGTGTTTTCGACAAAAGCAACGGTTTTTCGGAGAGGTTTGGTTTTGGAATCTTTGGACCAATCAAGTTTGAGAAGTACTCGATCTTCGAGCAATTGATGTGCATCGTTGGGAGTCTTATAGAGAAAAATTCCTCCAGCATCAAGGATGCCTTGAGAGATTTCATCTAGTCCATGGTAAAAGATTTAGATAATGGTTCCTTTTGATAGCCCATGTCCATGACAACTACGAAGCAAATCTTTCATTCGAAGCCAAGCTTCAACAAGTGATTCATTTGGGTTTTGGTTAAAAGCACGAATTTCTCCCATTAATCGATCAAACATGGCAGGTGGAAAGAATCAGCTTACAAAAGCTTGCCTCATCTCCTCCCAAGTATTGATGATTCCTGGGGTTAATTCATTGTACCATACTTTAGCATCTCCGGCGAGTGATGATGGGAAAAGTTTGAGTTTGATGGCATTGATATCGGTGTCGCCATAACGGAACATGCCGCAAATTTCGATGAATTCGGCAATGTGCTTGTGCGGATCTGCCCGCGAACAGCCATCGAATTGTCGGTCTTTGATCACAGAAAGGTGATGTCCCTTCACGGTGAAGTTGTCACCAAGATTGACAGTAACAATAGCACTTTCGGGTGTTGGTGCTACGGTTCGGTTGGTTCCCCACATGGGTTGGTCGTCCGCCATGGGAAAAGGTAAATTGGTGAAAAGGTTGTGTTGGTCCAAATAATTGAGAAAATCTTGATAAAAATAAAGAAGAATTTCATTAAAAATGAAGAGCAATTAATACAAGATTTCTCAATACCAACTAGACTACATGATAACATCCTCAACTTTTTCACGGGGATAATCTCGGTATATTATCCCCATTGAATGACAAATAAACTCTCATTGATCCAAGCTATGCTTGTGTTTCAATGAGAGGATGATCCTACCAACTAATACTAAGTATTTTTGTGTGTTTAGGATACATACCTATCTATTACAATTACATACATTATATAGGAAAAGAATAATAGTACAATGGACAAAGACATGTGATGATGGTGACATGTGGTCCCTCATGTGATCCACCTTTATCTTTTGTGTCATACAATATTCTCACTTCTTTTGATAAAGTCTTATACTTGTTTGACTTCTCCTCTTGGAAGTTCCACCAAATATTTCAGTCTGTATGTAGAGATAGGCCTTCAGGATCACTGAGACATTTGTCAAAATCTCAGTGTCACTGGTGTTATTTATAGCTCATATATTTTACTCACTGACACCGTATCAGTAAGTAAAGAGTACGAAACAACACTCACTGATTTATTTTATCAGTGAGTCACTCACTATATTATTTAGTGAGTTAAGCTATTTTATTTTCAAATCTTGTTCAGGGTGATTGGGTCAATTTATTGGACCCAACAATCTCCCCCTATTTGAATATACAAATAGCCTAAGGTGATTGGTAAAAGGTATAAGACTGAGGGTTCAGTCTGAGGGTTCAGGTTGTTCAGTGACTGGGGTTCAATGACTCAGTGACTAGGTTCAGTGACCCATTTCAGTAGGTTCAATGCCTAGTTCAGTGAGTGGAGGTTCAGTGAGTGAGGTATCAATAATCTAGTTCATTGGTCAGTGACCAGGTTCAAATATTCAGTGACCTCCCTCACTTTGACAGGTTTGTGTGGTTCAGTGTGGGAGGGTTCAGTGTCCTCATTTAGACCCTGAGGGACCTGGTTCACTTTGATTCATCAGTGTCCACTACCCTCTTACATGTTTTGATTCCAATGATACAATTAAGGACCTGGTTCAATTTGATACATCAGTGTCCATTGTCCACCCTCAGTTACAATATGAATTTCCTAGGAAAGTGATAAAGCATTACATTTCATTTTAGGCTAAGCCTAAAGATATTGCACTTAATGACGCCACCAGGGTCTCTGGTTACCAGGTCTTCGGGTTCTCATTTTTTCAGTGACTCGGTTTCAGTCACTACGAGCTCAGTGGCTCGGGTTTCAGGGACATGGGTGTTCAGTGAGACCATGTACCATTGATGTTTTTCCATCACCCAACAAACTCGATTCTTTCAGGGACACTCTTTTTCAGGCTCAGCCTGACAAGCACTCTTAAACATCTTTGATGTTTATCACACCCTGATTCAATTTCAACCCCATCATGCTCAATGACTTCAGGTTCAGTGTCAAGCTTTCAGGGACGCACGAGCTCAGGAACTCGCTTGGTTTTCATACTCATCCGTGTTAGTCCTTTTCTGGTTCAAGTTCATTACGAACTACTCATAAACACTTTGCTGAGTCACAAGCTCACTTAGCTCTAGCACACTGATAAACACAATTATCAAAATTCCCTGATAAATCTAATTTATCAGTCTCCTTGTACCATCATTTTTCAGCCCGTACGCACACCCTAAACCTCCTTTTATGTTGCTATTCAGGCTACGTCTGAAAACTAATACAACATAAATAAAATCACTCACTGATGCACTAGCTCAGCCCGAAAAACTCTAATCAGCCCGAGAACTAGATTCACGTTATTTAACTTAGCCTCCTTCTGCTTTAAGTTAAAAACCATTTCCATCTTAACACTGATAACCTCGAACCATGGCATCAACTGAGTCTTACACCATATAATCCTACAGATAAATCCTTATCAAACTAACACTTGTAATTCCAAACATCGATTCGACTCGAACCCTTTTTTTAACATCACAGCCGCTCCCTCTTTACTACCTCAAACGCACCATCTTCTTTTGCTGAGGGTAACTGTGGTTGACTTTAAAGAACTAACAATCACTAATATTTGTCCAATATCCACTACGGTCGTTGGTAGTGTGACTACAACAATCGCTATTTTGCCGGAGCTCTTGCCGGAGATACCGCAACTGCCATCGATTACTTTGTTTTGATGATGGGTCAGTGATGGGTTTTGTTGGTATATCATGAGTGGTGATTTGAGTTTTGGTTATCATTGATTTTTATGGATCTGTGTGGTGTGTCGTTTTTGTGGGTGTGGATTTGGTTTGGGAAGGTGGATCTGTGATTTTTTTAGTCTTCGAGAGTTGTGAGGAGTGTGTTTTTGTTTTATTTTTTTGATAGATGATAAGGTTTGTGTGGCTAGTAGTGGGTTTTTGGGGATGGGTAAAGTGTTATTTAACTGATTATTTCAATCAGTGAGTATTTTGGTGATGTTTTTGTCATTCAGTCAGTATCAAGTGTCTTTCTCCCCTTCAAAAATTGCTATTACAGTAGCAGTTTTTGAAGGTTCACACTTGATTTTTTGACAATGAAAAATGTTATCATGAGTCATGAACGGATCTGGATCATGAGAATAATCCACCCGCTCTGATACGACTTGTTGGTCCAAATAATTGAGAAAATCTTGATAAAAATAAAGAAGAATTTCATTTAAAATGAAGAACAATTGTTACAAGATTTCTCAATTACCAACTAGACTACATGATAACATCCTCAACTTTTTACGAGGATAATCTCGGTATATTATCCCCATTGAATGAAAAATAAACTCTCATTGATCCAAGCTATGCTTGTGTTTCAATAAGAGGATGATCCTACCAACTAATACTAAGTATTTTTGTGTGTTTAGGATACATACCTATCTCTATTACAATTACATACAATATATAGGAAAAGAATAATAGTACAATGGACAAAGACATGTGATGATGGTGACATGTGGTCCCTCATGTGATCCACCTTTATCTTTTGTGTCATACAATATTCTCACTTCTTTTGATAAAGTCTTGTACTTGTTTGACTTCTCCTCTTGGAAGTTCCACCAAATATTTCAGTCTGTATGTAAAGATAGGCCTTCAGGATCACTGAGACATTTGTCAAAATCTCAGTGTCACTGGTGTTGTTTGTAGCTCATATATTTTACTCACTGACACCGTATCGGTAAGTAAAGAGTACGAAACAACACTCACTGATTTCTTTTATCAGTGAGTCACTCACTATATTATTTAGTGAGTTAGGCTATTTTATTTTCAAATCTTGTTCAGGGTGATTGTGTCAATTTATTGGACCCAACAGGTTGTAAACAAATTTGGCTTCTATGAGGTTATCAAATGGTGGGTTCGGTACTCTTGGTACACGATTTTCCAATGGTATGAAAAGTGTTCTTCTTCTTCTTCGAATCAATCGTTCGGGGTTGGTAAGAGGTGTAATTGGTTCAATTCCCGCTGCTCGAGTGTTCATACAATGTCCTAGTGATTCCAGGCAATATCTAAACACACGGACAAACAACGAAAACAGTTTTTTATGGGTCAGAGTAGGTAACAGAATCGGTTGCGGGACGCGACCGATCGGTCAGACTAGTTGATTGATGGACAAACTCGTAACCGATTCGGTTGAGGGGCAACCGGATCCGGTTAAGGTTTCTGAGAAATTTTTTTTTGGGTTGAATCGACTTTGGGAAATTCAAAAACTTGTTGAAACACAATAAAATCCCCGGCAGCGGCGCAAAAAACTTGATGTGCTGGGTGTGTACAAGTTTTAAATTTATAAAAGGTGAATTACCAATATTACCAATAACACATACGAGCAAGTATACTCGTCCGTTATAGCAAGATTATGAAGGTAAGTCGGGATCGTTCGCAGGGATTTGAGTGAATCTAAGCACAAGTTTGAATTAACGGAGTCTATCCAAAACATATAACAAAGCAAATAGATATAATGAAATTCAGATGATTAAAAACTACACTTGCTTAAACTAGTTTCATATCATAGATTAATGTGATTGTGTTAACCTCTTAACATGTTGGTTATGATAATTAGTTGGTGTACTAATCTATTTTTCTTACAAGTTAAACTTTGATCAAGAGTTTAGTTCATAAAAACAAGCATTAAGTCTAGCCAATCAATTCAAGATCAATTCAAGTTTCATAAGTCTACATACATAAACTTAAACACAAAAACATCCACTTGTTCATCAAATTGCTTAAGAAATGGTCAATACAAAAGGTAACCGATCATAGACAAAAGGCTACAATTGATTCTCAACAACTAATCTTACGACCATTTAGATGTTTCCAACCAATCCAATTTGATAATCAAAAAGCGTTTCTATTACAACCGCACCTTAGTTCCTTTGTATAATCAAGAATAATGGGTAAAAACAATCATCCATAGACAAAATGATTATGACTAGTTGAATAACAATAAGTTCTTCCGACCTCAACGATTACTATCAATTAGCCAAACTTGATTAACAAATGTCACTATGAAACTTTAGCACAATTGGATCTTAGAATCAACTTGAAATTAAATTAAAACATGTTAACACAACCACTAACTAATCATATGATAATCAACATCATTTAAGCAAGTGCATAAAGAAAGTAGCCACTCATAGCAAACATAAACATAAACTCAGAACTTTGAACATTAGAAAACATGATTAAAGGTCTTACAATGATTGAAATGAGATTACAAATGATGTAGTAATGATGCCTCAAGTATTGGTGATGACTTCTTGATGGTTTGACCTCCAAATGATGACTTCTTGGACCTCCAAAGTTTCCTGGAACTTAATGGACGAATTTAGGCTTTGAGAGAATAGTAGTGGTGGTAAGATAGGTGTGAGAGAAGATCTCTCAAGTTGTGGTGTATGAAATGAGGTTGCAAAGGCCTCTATTTATACTAGAACCAAGGCTAGGGGTATTTAATGCTCAACTTGGCCTCCAAGGAGATTAGAAGGGACTAGAATACATGTAGGAAGGGACTAGAATCGTTTGGACCATGATTGGAACTTGCTAGTACTCTTATTGATGAAGAAATGGCAGAAACATGCCCTCCAACCGAATCGGTTGGGCTCCAACCGTATCGGTTGGGCTCGACCGATCTCCAACCGGATCCGGTTGCGGGGCTCGACCGATCGGTTGGAGCAAAATCACAAAAAGTCATAAGCATCAAAGTTGTAGATCTTTTTCTTAGCTTTCCGTGGCCACGAATCGGGGGTCAAACGGAGTCCGTATGCAAAAGTTATGGCCAAAATGGTGAAGGTGTGTCGGGAACAACGAGTCTTCCAATATATCTTCGTTTAAGCTTCTTTTCTTCATTTCTTTCTCGTTTTCCTTCTTGAACTTTATTCTTGAGTCTTTGGACCACTAACTTGATGACTTTATCTTCTCAAATATACTCCACCAGTCTTGCTTTGGTCGGGAATTCTTCATATATGGAGAAAACTTCGTATTTTACTTCTTTTTCCGTCTTTTTCTCCACTTTCCTGTACTTGGCTACAAATGAACTAGCAAACGCACTTTGATACGATTAAGCAACAAAAGCATATGATTATAACCAAATAACATACATAAAAACATGGATAACGTTACTAAAAACATGCACAATTTGAGCGTTATCAGAGATGCTGGAGAGCTTCGACTCCTACACCATCCAACATGTTCGTAGGAATCAGAACAAGAAGGCAGATGCACTGAGCTAGCTAGCCTCTATGGCCTTCGCTCATCTCACCAAAGAGGTACTTGTCGAAGTCTTACCTGAAAGGTCCATCATTTGCAAGGAAGTTGCAGACGTGGTTCACGAAGAAGGAGAGACATGGATGACTCCCATCAGGGAATATCTGATAAGCGGTCTTCTCCCCGAAGATCCCAAGCTAGCAAGGAAAATTCGGGTTAAGTCCCCACAGTATCGGCTAATAGGGCAAACCCTATATAGAAGGTCATTTCTATCACCTTGGTTAAGATGTGTGGGACCCAAGCAGGCTACGAGTATTATCGCTGAAGTCCACGAAGGATCCTGCGGCCTCCATGCAGGACCCCGCTCAGTTGTCTAAAAAATAATGAAGTTGGGCTATTATTGGCCTTCGATGCACAGGGATGCGGCAGAAATCATTCTCAAATGTGAAGCTTGTCAGATACTCTCAAACGTTCCTAAGATGCCGAAGCAGGACATGACAAGTGTGACATCCGCATGGCCCTTCTCCCAATGGGGTATTGACATCGTAGGACCTATGCCTATGGCTCCTGAAGGAGTCAAATTTTTGCTGGTGGCAATTGATTACTTTAATAAGTGGGTGGAAGCTAAGCCTTTAGCCTCCATTACGGGGAGACAGATCGAGAAGTTTGTGTGGGAGCACATTGTGTGCAGATTCGGAGTGCCCCACATAATCATATCTGACAATGGAAAGCAGTTCGCTGAAGGAGTCTTCTACGACTTCTGTCAAGGGCTCAACATAAAGCAGTCTTGGACATCCATCTACCATCCACAAGGTAACGGAAAGGTGGAGGTTACAAACTGAGACATCGTCAAAGGGATAGAGAAAAGGCTGGGATGAACTCACCATGGATGGGTAGATGAACTCCCTCAAGTACTATGGGCCCATCGAACACACCCTAAGACAAGTAATGGTGAAACCCCCTTCAGCCTAACCTACGGAACAGAAGTGGTCATCCATTCGGAACTAAGTGTACACACGGAGCGTGTGGCAACGTATGATGCCTCCCAAACTGATGAAAGGATCAGGGAGAACCTGGATCTACTAAAAGAAAGAAGAGAGATAGCCTCCATCCAAGAAGCAATGCACAAGCATAAGATCGAAGGCTACTATAAAAAAAGGGTCAGGCCTTCCACCTTCAAGCCTGGGGAATATGTGCTATGCCTCAACAGTGCAAGAAAAGCAGAATACCAGGGAAAGCTGGGACCTACTTGGGAAGGACCTTACATGGTAGCTGAGGCCTACGGCAACGGAGCCTACAAACTGGCCACTCTTCTCGGAGAACCCATCGACAGGACATGGAATGGTACGAACCTTCGAAAGTTCTATGTTTAAGAAGTACTTTTAATTTTTCATTCTTGTAATTAGAAGCTTCTCAAGGGAAAGCAAACATTATTGGTAGTTGTCTTAGTTTTCATTTCAAGAATGATGTAATCCTCTCCCAATTCAATGATAAATAAGACATTTCCTACAAATCTCTTAAGATTTGTTCAACCAAGTCGATTATGAGTTTCAATGTCAAATAAAAGGGCATAAGGTGTAATAAACGCCTCATAATTTAAGCCTACTAAAACATTCACTTTAACTCTCCTTGTAGTTAATGGCACTTGTGAAAACATATACAAAGTCATATTACCTAAAGGCTTTGAGATAGAGTGGGTCACGACCCTCTGTCAATGATCAAATTTGGTCATTATACTCTTGGTGTTGAAATTTACACACAATGAGGTTGTTTAACCTTAGGATGTAAAAGTTAAGCGTCGGAAAAATGGCGTAAGAGAAGTTCACAAGACAAACACAAATAATAACTAAGTGTGTAGAGGTACTCCCCCACACTATACCATTCAAAATTACGTTGTCTTTGGCCCAAGGCCATGCATCACAAATATCCAAATTGTTTAGAGAACCAGACAAGCATTGTCAAATAACATAAATTGTTTTAAAGGGTACATGCCACCCTTGAAACCAAATTATTGCCAACATGGCAGCCTTCATTTATGCTTTTTTGGGGATGGAGTGAGGGATGGTTGAACTGAGACAGGTTTGGTAGACATTGTTTTCTTGGTAGGAGTCGTAGGCTTGAGCTTGCGAGGCTTCTTGGAAAGGAGGTCTTCTAGTGGTGCCATAGGATCTTTGGTAGCTTCAGTTAGGAAGAAGTACTCTGCTGTTGCAAATGCATTTCCTGCCTCATCATACTCAGCTTTTGATGTGGGACGGTAGCATTCAATTTTGGAGAGGTCTACGGGTTTTCCTGTTTTCGCAGCCTCCTCCAACGCTAAACACCTCCCATGAAAAATAGCTGATTTGATGACCTTCCACATTTGTGCTCCCAATTCATCACTATGATAAAGTTCCATGGCTATATACGGCACCCCCTTATATACAACCTCCGCACGATCCTTTTGCAGCATTTTGTATCTCATCTGCAAGCCATCAATCTCCTCCTTAGCTTCACTTCCACCTCTCCAAGCCTAGATCTTTCACTCTCTAAACCAACACACTTCGCTTCAAGCACAACATTTTGACCAACGAGAGTCACTATCCTACCCTCTTCCACTTTAAGTCTCACAATTTCAGTTGTCAACTCTGCAACCTTTTGACGAAGGTCTTGAACGAGAGGATTCTTCTCAAGGTCCTTCTTAATCTTATCACACTTGGCCTCCAACTTTGCATACTCCTGATCCCTATGTTTTCCCCTTTCCAACATGACATCCATCTCCTGTCTAGCCTTGGTCACAACCCTAAGCAACTCTCTGGTTCTGCCATTTAAGTGATTATCCAACACTGCATGCCTCGCTACACCATTGTCATGCATATCACAAAGCCTTTCAATGGACATATTGTCCAGCAAACCTTTCCATTGAGGGGGGGGGGTGACATGATCCACAATCCAGTGACAAGCCAAAGCATTGGGAAGCTCCTTCGTTTTTGGAAGGCCTGCGACCAATACAATGTATAAGGGCTAAGTTAATTTTGACAATTATCACTTCACATGTTTTATAAGGAAAAACTGCTTACCATGAACCTCCACTGATTCATCTGGTAACTCAAAGGCTGACTTCACAAAATTTCTGCCTTCAGCAATCTTCTGCTTCACAGCCCTCGATCCGGAGGCGGGGAGGGGATTCTTCCTTTCGCTGGTTGACTTAACCGCCTTGCAAGCTGTTCCTTTTCGGCTTTACAACCTGTCACTATCCCGGTGGAACCTACAACCGGGACATCCTCCTCCGCAGGATCATCCGAGTCCGCAACATTCTCAACAAGCTGAGAAGGACCCTCCAGTGCAGCTTGTGGGGGTGCCGATGAAACAGGCTCCGGATTCGGAGTATCCACCTCATTGTTATTAACAGATGTGGAAGGAGAGCCAACACCGTAAGACTCTTCGGCCTTATCCGCTGGCATGAAGCTCAAGTCTTCATCCAAATCTTGGTACATAAAGTTCCTGAATGACATCTCTGCAAAAAAGAAACAAAAATAAATAAATATCAGTGCTACATTGGTCCTACTTTACAAGAAGTAGAGAAACATACTTTGTCCATGGTACATGATAACAGGCTTCTTGGTAGACCCCTCCCAGCTCTGGGCAATCCCAGCCATGTATAACATTGGCTTGGGGAATACTTGCACATCAACAGGGTATCTAGCCAAACGCTGATAGCAGGGATCCCTTCGCACATCATATGGCAAGGGGTCATTGTACCATTTTGCATCAAACATATATTCCTTATTCAGCAACTCTGGATAGTTGGGTGGGATAAAAGTGTTTTGCACATAAAAGAAACTGCCTTTCCAAGCTGTTATGTTGGTGTATACTCTCCCAAACAGGTTCGGCACATCTGCCTCAGGCCTCGTAGCCAAGGTTACCCAGTTTCCCCCAGGATACAAATTCAAAAAGCCCCTTAACACATTTAGAGTTGGTTCATAGCCGTATGCTTTACACATTACTATAAATGTGGTCAGTTAGGCTAAACCAAATGGGTTGAACCTAGAAATATGCACCTTGTAGTATTGCATAAACTCTAATATCAGTGGGTGCAGTGGAATCCTAAGGTTGGAATGGCTAAATGCATGTGTGTATAGCCCTACGAAACCTTCAGGAGCATCAAATATACCTTGATTAGACTTAGGCAACATGATTTTATACTCCAATGGGATTGGATAATCGGCTAGATGATGGCGTAAATCTTGTGCAGTTAACGTACTTTTTTGTTGTTTAATGATAAACTTGGAATCCATTTTTTTTAAGAAAAAAAACATACAAACGAGAAGGGTTGTTTACCTTTTTCGGAGCTATGGCGATCAAATTTACTGCGTGTAGAAAGTGAGGGAGAGAGTAAAATGTGCAAGGGTTTCAACTACCCCTTTTTATACTCTCTTTCGCCTCTCTTAAGCACCGCATACGTGTCCCAAAAAATTACTCTTATCCGATTTAAATTGTTTTTAAATTTTAAAAAGAAGTCTTTTGGTCTCCGGGTAAGATGGGGAATTGTGATTCCTGTAGCGGGCAACCGAAAAGTCTAGTTAGCATTAAATGCGCTAAGTTAGGCGCATATTTATCTTCTAATTGATAAGCTTAGCAGTGAACGGGTATTTTTTCGAAGCATGAAGTCGAAAGCAATGCCTCTTCGCTCATATGCATCACTTTCGAATGGGGGGCTTGATGATGTACCCTCCGAACAGCTCGTAGGACACTCCTCCGAGACGTGTCGAAGCCCTTCTATTCGAAGGCCCAAGTTAGGATTCCAGAATATCCATAGGCATCAAACCATTCGTTATCACGAAGGTTACCTCAAGGGAATTCGCCATTCGAAGCCCTTAGCCCTTCGGGGTACCGTTGACAAAGGAGTAATGGATAGGAGAACCTCCTGACTTGGTCAAACCCACGATCTCCCTCTCTTTCCTGGCTTCCCCGCCAAGCTTGAGAACGTGAGTCATTAAGCCCTAGCGGTTACCCACAATCATGGGACGCCCCCATGATCTCCGACGTTCACGCAGAAGTGCCCCTAACCCTATTTCTTCCACTATAAATAGGTTGGACGGGCAATGGATTATGGTATGCTCATTTCACACTCATCTCTTTACTTACACACACTTATACAATCATAACTCATACTTACTCTCACGCCAGAGGTGGTTCGCAGGGTCCTACCCCTGCGTAATCACTTAACGTAGTGTCTTCGTATTTCTTATTCTTAGGTGAAAGACAAATCTTGGCTGGAACATACACCCCTCATACCTTTGATCATCATCGAAGCCTGGTAGTGCAATCTATTGTACGATCATCCACTAAATAGACAAATAGCTTCAATATGCGATTCTTAGTCAGACACACATCGCTTCCAACCAGGGACAAACCGCTCGTCAGAAACTCTTATCGAGACACAAATCGCAACGATTAAAACAAAAAACAACACCACTTTTCAATCCAAAAACAATCCAACCAAAGTGATTCAAGCCATCCAAATCAAAGCCAAAACACTTATAATGATTCTAAACACAAAAGTACAATCAAAATCCAAACTTTAACACTAGAGATGATCCAGATGATGCAAATAACTCTAACTCTTTCAAACCCAAAAACCATAAAAAAAAACCACTAGAAAGCCAAGAACATGTAAGATGAATGATCAAACCATGGCTCTTGATACCATTTGTAACATATTGGATTTCATAAACACATCAAATAATATTTAATAGGGGCGTATGGGTTGGGTTGTAGAGAGAGAAAGTAGAGAGAGAATTGGGAACTTGATGAAACAAAGAAAAATGGTATTGAAGCTCCAACCCTCTACCTCGGGAGGTAGAGCGTATTTATAGTTTCTTACAAGACACGCCACCTACGGGCTGTGGATCAGGCATACAGTGGGTAAAGATCCGTCCTTCCTCCACGGTGTTACATAACTAACTACTTATTAACATAACTTGACTACGACTACAAGCTTTCTAACGAATACATGTACTTGAGGTAACCGACACTTAAACTAATGGATTTTCTAAATCCTAACATAAATAATAGCCGGGAAATTGACGGATTGTCACAGTCTGCCAACCTTAAAAACAATCTCATCCTCGAGATTCAGTTTGTTTATACTACAGGCATACATTCTCATGGTTCAAATTTTCTCAATCTCGAGCTTTGCCCTCAAAAGACTCTTAGTTGGTGAATTTTCACAACTTGTCGACCAGACCGGTCATGTGTTTAAGTTGTGTAGGTTGAGTAACAACTTGAATTCTAACTTAATTTTCGCAACTCATCAAACAAGAACTGTCACTGGATCAAGCTAGGAAACAAGTTGTCAGAAAGAGATGGCTTCTCATCTATGTAAGAGACCTTTTGAAAGTTTGGCTAAAGTTTGAAATTGTTTAAACCAATCAAATCAACTAATAGTGGGGTGCTCAGATTAATGAGAAGGAAAAAATTAAACTAAGGCTCATGATGCAAGGTTCTACACTAATAAATGCCATAAACTAGAAATAGAAGATACTGAATTAGAGTAGGTGATCAAAAGAATGTACCCGTTACGGTGCTTGTGTCTTAGCGATCTTCCTTAGTGCCCAAGAAGTATGCTCGACCCTGAGCTGGGCTGACATTGCCTCCACGGTTTGGGTTACCTCCATCAATTGCTAAGGCGAGAGTCATGTTGTCGTGCTCCGACTTCTGTGACCTATTCAACTTAGGACGCGTGTTCCGGAGGTGGTCCGGACTTCTACACTCGTAGCAGGTTGGCCTTCGTCTTTGGTTTCCATTTCTGTCTAAGCAATTTCGATTAAGATGGCCCATCTTCTGGCACATGTTACACTTTGGGCAGTGATAATGCTACACACGTCGTTCGGGGTCAAAGGAACTTCCTTTTCGTCGAGCAAGTTTTTCAACACCCTAGGCAGTGAACCTAATCGTTGTAGTGTAGTATTAGGGTAAGCCACGAGAATTGATATCGTTATCTAGGGGAATAGGAATGCTAGTGAGAAGTTACTACGCTAAGGTTGGGGTTGAGGAAGATTATTTTTTATCTTTTTATGTTTTTTAGGAAATGGAAATGTACGAATCTCAGGGTTTCGATTTGGGGGGTTGGTATTTCTACCGATTACTCTACTTATCTAATTATCTAATCTAGTGGTGTATGTAATCTATGTCTAATTATTGTGTGCTAGTATGATGATTTAAAGATGTGTTTACTTAGGTTTTATTACTCCTTAATTATCTCCTATTGACGGTTGAATTGTCACGTCCTTATTCTTAATCGCGTTGTGTGTCTAAGGTCGTAGGGTATGCGTTTATCCCTAACTCTTTGAAACTACCAAAGGTTATCGCCTACAAAATCTCTAGGATTTATAAACTTAACGCTAAGGTACTCTTCGGATGGTTTAGCCTACAATGACTTTAGGTACTATAAGTTAAGGTTCAACAAATATTAATCAAGCATTAACTACACAACGGATGACCTATCACAATACTAGATCATTAACAATTAAGATAAGAGACAACCAATCAATATTCAATAATTATGTTTCATATCTCCTAAGCAAACACACAAGTAAATTAGCCGGACATGGGGAACATGCAAGCATACACACAATTAATTGAAGACATAATTGAATCAATGAAGTAAAACACTTATCTTGATGTAAGATAGGGTATGGAACCCTAAAATACTGTACAAGATAGCCTTGGTTCGGTTTAGGTTTTTACTCCAAAAATCTACACACTGAAAACTAAAAAATTCGAATTCTATATATAAGATTACAAATGCGATGACGTCACCCTTTGATTTGTGATGCTGTCGGGTCGCCATCATTAGGCTTTCATCTTGGCCACGTTAGTCTTGCGACGGCGTCACCTTATGCTCGTGACGCCGTCCCCTTCAGTCTCTGACGTCATCTGGATCAAATCTAGGCAGTCTGAGTTGCGACGCCCTACTCTTTTAAAACCTGAAGCCGTCACTTGTAAATGAGCAATTTGGCTTCTGATCCGTCACAAAATTTGTCCGATGGTGTCACTGTTTTGTGCCTGACGCCGTCCCCTTCAGTTCCAGCAGCCTGAGTGTCTCGATTCTTAACTTTGGCCATTTTCTTCGTATATTCTCGCCTTTTCGTCCGAATAAGTGTCATTCCAGCATTTTGCCTTCAAGATACCTAAAAAGTGAAAAGGAACGATATTAAGTAATAACGGATACAAAAGTGATCAAATAAGGGCTTAAACGACCCCTAAAAAGGTACATTTTAAAACCTTATCAGGCAGTTTCCTATGTGTTGGAGGTTGCATCGAGTGCACTTGGGATGTGGCCCTGTATACCCTCTGCGTTCCTGAGTCATCGCTCCATAGTTTCTGGTCATTTGTTGCCTCTTGTCTTGCTGGTCCTGGTCTCGGTTTCCCTGGTGATCCTTCTGTCGCTTTCGCCCATTGTCGTTTGTCTTTGCTAGTCCTCCAGACCTGATCACATCATTAGTCAAGCGGTATGCCATCCCTACAGCGGCTTGCAGAGTAGTTGGGTTAGATGAGGTGAAATCTCTCCTGATCTTAGGGATCAAACCCCAAATGTATCGATCAATCAGTTTCTCCACAGTAGAGACCATGTAGGGAACCATTCTGGTCAGCTCATGAAAGCGGGCTGTGTACTTGTCAACTTCCACTCCCACCATCATATGGTTCCAGAATTCTGCTTCCAGTTTCTGCACTTCGTCCTTCCTGCAGTACTCCTCAGTTAGTAGCTTCTTGAATTCTTCCCAAGATAATCCATTTGCAGCTTCTCTCCCTCTGGTCTGTAGCTGGTTGTTCCACCAGGTCAGTGCTCAACCCTGAAGCAGGCCTATAGAGAACTCAAAATTATCTCCCTCAGCACATTTAGTGATGCTAAGTTTCGACTCAACATTCTCAAACCATGATAGCAGGCCAATGGCGCCCTCGGTGCCATGAAATTCCTTTGGCCTGCATGACCTGAAGGTCTTATAGCTGCATCTGTGGCCATTGGTCGAGGTACCAGCTCCCTCATTGGCTCGTCCTGCATCAATGTATGCGACAATCTGAGTGAGGAGATCCGCCAATTCAGCAGCACTGTCTCTCGGGGCTTCATTGTTGAT
Source organism: Chrysanthemum seticuspe (assembly GCA_019973895.1). Classification (NCBI taxonomy): domain Eukaryota; kingdom Viridiplantae; phylum Streptophyta; class Magnoliopsida; order Asterales; family Asteraceae; genus Chrysanthemum; species Chrysanthemum seticuspe. Next base: position 80,657,152 of record BPTQ01000004.1, read on the forward strand.
GCTTCCTGAACGGGTGTTCCTTGTAGTCATGATTCTATAATGGGCCAAAACATTTGGTTGAGTGAGTGATACAGGGACAATGGTGGATGATGTACGGGATGGCGACAGGTAGTGAGTGTAATGTGATGGGAACAAGAACGTGCTTAGCCCATCGGGTCATAATATAAAGCAAAGAAGGAGGCATAAATAAAGTATGTATAAGGTATAGTGAACAATTAAACATGTCATGCATACTCACACTACTAATGCAGTTCCAGGTGATCAGACTCTTTAAGACTCGACCAAAAAGATCCGAGGCAACTAATACCATCATTGTATGATTCATCCTGAATTATGCATAGGTGTAACTAATTTAAGAGTAACGATGCAATGCTGGTGCTAGTCGACTCGTATGATGTTCAGTGTTTTAAGAAAAATTTCTTTTGGGTTATAGTTGCGATTTTTATTTTATAAAAACCGGTATTAACTATAACCTTCGGCTCTGACACCAATCTGTCACACCCCGCCAGAGGCGGAAACGAGAGGTGCAACATAATCAATATACATCGCAAAGAGATATAGTACAATACCATAATTTAAATTTAAAGAAATATCGTAACATTACAACAAGGTTCTAGCCGACATTGGCAATTGAAACATAAAGTTTGACTTCCAAAAGATAACATTTTACTACATGACGACCCAGATAACTTGTGAAGACTCCTTTATTTAAAATGTTCATAATATAAGCTAAACAACGGTATCCTGAAATGCATGCGAAAACGGGTCAACTATGAAAATAGTTGGTGAGTACATAGGTTTTATGAGACCATTTTAAGAAACTCTGCCTGCAAAATGTACTGTCAACTTCCTATGTTACAATCCCCGCCCATACAAGACTTGTAACATATAAGTTCACATACATTCACATATTATAAGTCTAGTAAACAATGCACATATGGTCACATTAATGCCTCGTATATGATAAAGTATGCGGCAAAGCCCCTAAAATAAATAATATGCGTTCCGTAGATAGGGGAACGATAGGTTGGCCGACCTCTAATAGCGCTATCCATACTACCTACCGCTCCGCACAAGGGAGCATTACGAACGGTACGTATAATTGGAGTGCGAACGGCAAACCAATCGGGGACTAACAATGCGAATGTACGAACAGTACATCATAACAACTATTATATACTATCAATTAATGACTGCTCCGAACATGGGAGACTCGGCATTGCTCCAAACATGGGAGACTTTAGGTCAAAGACGTACGGTCCATCAGGTTCAAACAAGTCATAAGTCTAAAGGTTCAAATATATCAAATGGTCCAATTTAATTCATAATTTAGAACAGAAATGTAATTTAAAATTTTAACTTCATGCATTTCACCCCAAATAAATAAAACAGTAAGAAGGAGGGGGCTGTGAATACTCACCTTGGAAATTAGCAGTCTAAAGCAGGAGTCAAAATAGAATTATTGGATAGCACCCGGCACCCGGCACGCGACCTAGATTAGTTTGGAAAATTTAGTCCATAATTCTAGTTTAAGACTCCAAAAATTTTAAATGATTTTAAAAGTCTTTTTATGTTGTTGTTGCTTGTGTGGCAATGATTAATGTTTAATATAATTGATCGGCTCCCAAACGGTCAGGTTTCATCACACAAGCTAACCACTTGTGAATGGTCAACCGTAATAAAAGCCAGACAGCTTGAGAACGCAATGCAATGAAGATCTAGAGGAGTATAGTGTTTCCCCAGGTCGTTAAGTCCCAACGAGCTGTGCGACTGAATAATCAAACGTATAGTGATCGGGTGAATTTGAACGGGAAAAGGGTTGTGATTGATACAAGATGACAGAGGAAAAATGAAAGAAAATTAAAAAGCTAAATTATATTAAATAAACGCTATCACTATTTTTAAAATTATGTTTTCTTGATTTTTCTTTTATAAATTTAAATTAAAAACTACGTAACATACAAAAGAAAATGTGAAACTGAAACAATATTAATCCTAAAAATATAAAAATGAAATTTTTACAAACCTAATGATAAAAGAAAATTTTGAGAAAAAGAAACTTATTTTTATGACTATTTATTTAATTATTATTAATTAAAAACTAATTTTACCTATTTAATAATACCCTAAAATATAATAAAATATAAAATAAAGCTAGAAAAGTGAAATTATGACTTAGAAAAATCTAAAATAACTAAATAGAATTTTCAAAACTAATTTTGTATTTTTCTGAATATTTTTCTATTTTCTATGAATTAAAAACTATTTAAAACTAATTAAATTGCTAAAAATTACAAATTTAACTAAGAAAAATCTGGAAAAATATTTTTTTGACTTTTTATATTTATCTTAACCTATGAAAATTGAAAAATTATTTTTTTGAAGCTTTTCTGAATTAATTGTATTAAAGGCTAATTTAAAAGGCTTAAGAACTGTTTTAAATAAGGAAAAATAGCAAACATTGATGAAAAATTATGAAAAATTCAGGAAAAGTCTAAATTAATATTCTGAATCTAAGAAAAATATAAAAATAGTAGCTTATGTGTGAGAATATGGAACTGCAGTGACAAGGGCTTATAAATAAGCACTCAAAATAAGCTAAAGGTACCAAATGAGCACCAACTTATCACAGAAGCTATAATAAGCTAAAACTACTAGAAATGAACTAAATTCAACTAATCTATACTACTGAAATGCAAACTACAAAGATTTGGTGATTTAAACTTAAGTGCCAAAAATAGTTTTTAGCTACTACTTTGTAGCTTGAAAATAAGCTACTCAAATAAGCTGAAACTCAAAACCAGATGTTGGAACCTAAAGTAGACCTGGCTAGCTACTTAAAAACCAAAAATGAGCCTGAGATAAGCTCAAATGAGCTTTTGACAAGCTCTGCAAGAACTGTGCAGACTCAGTTAAAACTGAGTCAGTGCACAGGGCACTTTTGCCCTATTTGACAAGCTAATTTGAAGTTTATAGAAAATTACTAAAATTCAACAAAAATCATTTATCCAACCTTGACCAACTGAACTTGTAAAACCCAAAATTTCACTTAAATTGATCCAAGAATGAATCAATTAAAAATCACCCAAGTTGGGTGAAAACTGAGTTTTTCAATTTTTTTGACTTTTAACAGTTTTGATAACTTTGACCAAAATGAGATTTGAAACCAATTTATGGACTGAGATTGATGTTTCAAACTAAAACAAAGTTACATAAAGCTACTCTACTGAATTTTAAGCACAAATCAAACTTTTGATCTTCAAATTTCCAACAGTTAAGAAAATGAAAACAGATTTGAAAGGATTTTGACTTTGAGCTAGTGCAGATGCAATATGATGACTAAGATGATTCAAATGGACCTAATTGAGACCGAGTAGACAGATTTTAAGTACAAACCAAGGCTTGAGATCAAACAAGCTAACTGATCCAAACACACTTATACCACTGTTTTGCTAACACTCTACTTAATACTTTTATTCTAACACTTAATCCTAATCAGTCATTCAACTAACACCTAAATTATGCTATTTCACCAACAAAAACAATCAAATGAACAATAAGCTTAAAAAATTAGATTATGACAGATATGGATGTGTGAAACTCACTTGTGTCCACAGCCACTATGGCTTGCCAAGAATCAAAGAACCACTATCCTACCTTATCTCATTAGTCTGGATTGGAAGCAGCTGCAGTTGGTGGTCCAGAATTGTCATTAGTCTGAGGTTCATAATATTAATTAAACATCGGATCAAACAATTTCTTCAAGTCTTCTTCTGATGGAGGTACATATGGAGCTGTAGGGGAGTGATTCTATACAAGAGAAGAACTAATGGGACTAATTGATAAAGGTTGAGAAGCGGGTCCTGAACTGGATTGTCCTGGAGCCGTATGCTCAGACAGCTCATCAAACGTGACATGAATAGATTCCATGATGTCTCGGGTTCTTTTATTGTAGATTTTGTAACCCTTCCGGTTTGGTGCATAACCAACGAAAACTCCGATGTCCGCCTTAGGTTTCAATTTACCAAAATCTTGACCTTCATTAGTAGGATAGCATAAGGCACCAAACACACGTAGAAAAGAAAGATCCAGTTTTCGGTTGTGGAAAACTCTGATGTCCGCCTTAGGTTTCAATGTAACATATTGGTTTTCACTAACACGTAATCACACATACATATGGGTTGAATTGTATATGTTTTAGAGAGAGAAGTGGAAGAGAGTTGGGAACTTTAGTGAGACAAAGAAAAATGTATTATGAAAGCTCCAACCCTTTGCCTTGCTAGGCAAAGGGTATTTATAGGTTCATACATGACACGCCTCCTATGAGCTGTGGATTAGGCATACAGTGGGTAAAGATCCGTCCGTCCTCCACGGTGTTACTTAACAAATTACTTACTACACTAAATGACTACGACTACGAGCTTTCTAACGAATACATATACTTGAGGTGACCGACTCTTTAATTACCGGATTTTCTTAATCCTAACACTGGCAGACTTAACTACTAATTCTAAGCCTACCGGACTTAACCTTTATACTAGCAGTATTAAGTCTGGTTACATAATTTCCAACAATCTTCCCCTAACTTGATCTTCACTTGTGAACTTCAAGTTTCTTTCTTTTAAGCTTCATGAGGATGTTGCAAAGTATCTTCTTGGAATTATGTTGGGATGCAGTTCTTTGAATCTTCAATATCAGTCTTTGCAACATTTGTGAGACAAGTACCAACACTGTATTGTTGATCTTTTGTTCTTTCCAGCAACATTGACATTTTGTACATCAATTTGTAAAGTTTCATGCTATTCTCATCACTTCCAGGTGTGTTAACTCCTGTGAGAGGTGAATCATTGAAAGTTTATGGATTTGATGTCTCTTTACCATGTAGCCATAACTCTGGAGTAGCCAATGTTTTGGTGTTTAAACCATGGTACATTGATAACCATATGATTTTTAGCAAATCATCAGCTATCAACGGATTTGACTTGTCTTTACCAAAAGCCCTACCCTTTTAGACTAGTTAATTCTTTGGTGTATTCATACCTTGGTGAATTAATAACCAATTATGGTTTTCCACTGCCTTTACCACAAGCCATACTCTTGTGAGCTAGCCAACTCTTTATCAACACATATATGGTGAGTTGATTACCATAAAATTTTTGGCAAATTATCAGCCATAGACGGATTTGAGTATCTTTACCAGAGCCTTTTGCTCATGGATTAGTCAGTCCTTATGTTGATTAGGCATGGTGGACTGATAAAAATTTGTTGTGTTGGTGCAGAGCACCTTCACCAAGTGAAACCATCTCAAAAACCATTTTAATTTATCAACCTTTTAAAATAGACTCAATAACACTTGGAAAATTCTTTCAAACACTTAAAAATTATTGTTGTTGAGCTTTTGATTCAATTAATTTCAAAAGCTGATAACAAGCATCATCCTTTACTTCACCAAGAAGCTTCTTCTCCAATATAGCCCTGCAAACCCTGTTTGGAAGTGGATATTCCACTTCTGTTAGCATATAAACTATTGCAGATTCTAATTCTAAACAATGAACCTAACAAGTATGACAATATCTCCATTTAAACACTTGTTCTTGACAGGCCAACTTCCACATTTCATCACTAGCATCTAGTGTCTCAAACATTGTCTTCAAGTCACCCTAGAGGACTCTTTCATACTACTCTTCAGGCCTTTGATCACCATGCTTCTCCATCATAAGCTGGTACATTGTCTTCAAATCATCCCCGGAAATATCACTTAACAAAGCAGTAAAATTCACATAAATATTGTCAGTGTAGTTTTCCCTTACTATCTGGTAAACCCCCTTTTTCCCAGCTTTGATGATCAGAACTTTGGCTATCTTAGCTGTAGGTACTGAGCCTTCAGGAATGGAACCTATGGTGAACTCTTCAGATGAGGGTTCATCAACTTTGTCTTTCATATATTCATCCACTTCCTTCTTGGTCTCAGTCTTATCCTTCTTTACTCCTTTCTTTGCCTTGTATTTCCTTCTAGTCCATTTCAGAACTGGTTTCTCAGGCTCTTTGTCCTTCTTCACCTTTTCAGTTTCAGTAGCCTTTTCAACCTCTGGAGTGGTAGCAACTTCTTCAACATCTCCAGTCTTCTGCTTTTTAGCTTCTTTTGGTTGAAGATTTTTTTGTTCCAGAGCAGGGAGATCTTGAATGTTGAATTGCTGTAGACATAATTACCAGCTCCTCATTATCTTCACTTTCCTCAGGAGCTTGAGTGTCAGTACCTAAACTATTAGTTCTTCAGAGGAACCTGCATTTGGGTTAGCTTTATTGTCCAAAGTCATATGTATATAATTCATAGAATCAGATAGATAATCTATGTCAAACATCCATCTGTATCCTACTCCCTTCACATTTGGCTTTTCCTCAAGAAAATTCACATGTAGTGTTACTTCTACTTTCTTAAACACTAAATTGTATACCCTATAGGCCTTACTATTTAGTGAATAACCTACTAAGAACCCCTCATCAAATTTTCCAAGCACACTGAGGGTATCTAAGATTGTAACATGGCACCCAAATGGTCTTATGTAGCTAATAATAGGGATATGGCCAAAAAGATGCTCATAAGAAGTCTTGCACTAAGGTGTAGTCACCCTTACCCTATTGAAAATATATGAAGCACAACTAACTGCTTCTGCCCAAAAGGTGGTTGGTAAGAGTGAGTCAGCTAAATAAGTCCTAGCTGCCTCAATTAGGGTCATGTTCATTCTTTCTGTAACTCCATTCTGCTGTGGGTTCCTAGCACTACTGTATTCATGTTTTATTCCCTTGTCCCCACAGAATTCAAGCATACTTCTATTCTTAAATTCAGTGCCATTATCTGATCTAATTATCTTAACTTTATGGTCAAGTTGGTTTTCTATCTACCTAATAAAGGTATGAAGGATACCAGTAGTCTCATCCTTGGTAGATAAAAATAAAACCCAACAAAACCTGGTACAATCATTAGTAATGACAAGACAATAGGATGCATGATTTATACCCTTTATTGAGGTTGGTCCAAAAAGGACTATATGCAAGGTATGCAATGGGGTTGTAATGACCCTTTCTGATTTGGCCTTGCATGATGCTCTGTGCTGCTTTCCCTTATGACAAGAAACACAAGAATGGTCATTTTTGAAAACCTTAGAAGGTATAACTCTTACAAGGTTTCCTTTCACAAGTTTGTTTAGATTTTTAAAGTTTATATGACCCAACCTTCTATGCCATAATTTAGATTCATCAATAGTGGTCTTTGTAATCAAATAGGCAAAACCTTTAGCAGGTTCAGGTGTCTTCATATAAAAACTGTACATATTGTGTTGCCTTGAAACCCTAAGAAGGATCTGATTTTCATCAGGCATCTTAAAGTCTGAAGTCAACACAAAACATTCAGTTTCAGTAAAAAGAACCTTATGCTGCTTATCACATATTTGTGATATTGAAAATAGATTAAAATGGCATAGTTCTTTTACAAAGGACACATTATCAAATTCTAAAATGGCCTAGTTCTCTTCAACAATTCTAGTCCTCCTATTGTATACTCTAAAGGCTTTGCTATTTGTGGAATAGCCTAAAAAGTATCCATCATCTGCTTTTTCTTGAAACTTGCCTAGGTAGTCTATGGTATTCAAAATGGTAACAGGACACCCAAAAGGTTTTAGGAATGCAATCATTGGCTTCCTATCATGTAACAGCTCATAGGGGGTCTTGTTATGAGGCTTCACTACCTTACTTCTGTTTTGCACATAACATGCAATTTCTACAGCTTCAGCCCAAAAGGTAGTTGGTAACTTAGACTCTGACAACATTGTCCTAGCAGCCTCAATTAGTGTTCTATTTTTCTTTTCAGCTACACCATTCTGTTGTGGTGTTCTAGCAACACTAAACTGTCTTTCAATACCTTTAGCTGCACAGAATTGATTCATCACATCATTCTTAAACTCAGTTCCATTATCACATCTGATTACTTTGACCTTATGATTTACTAGATTTTCTATCTTAGTAATGAAACTCTTAAGAATCTCACCAGTCTCACTCTTAGTAACCAAAAAGTATACCCAAGAAAATCTACTATAATCATCAGTGATAACTAGACAATACTGCTTATGGTTCAAGCTTCTAACAAAGGTAGGTCCAAATAAGTCCATATGAAGCATAAACAGTGGTTGTGTTATGGTGTTTACAGTTTTGGTCTTACAAGAAGCTCTATGTTGTTTTCCTTTTTGACAGGCCACACATAGTTCCTTACACTCAAAAACCTTTGAAGGTAACCCTCTCACTAAGTTTCCTTTTACCAGTTTATTGATTGTTTTGTAATTGAGATGACCTAGCCTTCTATGCCACAGTTTTGACTCATCTACAGATGCTTTAGCAAACAAACATAAGGACCTATTAGGAAGAACATTTTTAAGATCAAAACAATATATATTTTCCTTCCTAGGTACCCTAAGTTGTATAAACTTCTCATCAGGAATCTTAAACTCAGGAGATAACACCACACACTCAGTTTCCACAAAAAGTACCCAGTTTTTCTTATCACACATTTGAGATACACTGAATAAATTGTACTTGAGTCCCTGTACCAAATAGACTTTTTCAAAGTCTAGATTCCCTGTTCTGATTGTGCCTCTGCCAAGTATCTTTCCTCCCTTTGGATCATTGCCAAATGCCACATATCCTCCATCATAAGCTTCAAAATCTTCCAAATTTCTTCCATCCCAAGTCATGTGCCCAGAGCAACCACTATCAAAAACTCCTTTATCTTTTAGCTCAGTTTGAAGATTGCCCTGCACATAAAATTACACAAGTTAGTTCCTCTTGTGGACCCAAGCCAGTACTGACTTGGGTCTGCCCTGTGCATCAAAATATTCAAATTTCTTTAGGTCCATTGATGCACAGTTGACATGTGGTAAAACCTTGGTCTTAGGCTTCCATTGCCAACTTGCTGAGGCCTTAACAGCAAAAAAATTATTTCCAACCACTGTATCAGTTATCACCTTTGGAATTTTTAAAACTTCTTTTGAATCAGTGGTGATATTTTGCTTAACAGTGGTTTGACACTGCTTAGCCGTGTTTACATTTTGCTTAGCAGTGGTTGGAACCCATTTAGGTGAAGCAGTGACAATAGATTTTGTATTCCCATTCCTCATCAGCACTGCTCTTGGAATCATGTTACTGTTAGGATGAGGGTTTGTTTTTCTTGAAAAGTTTTGATGATTTACCCTCCTCCAATTATTCCAAACTTGTGGTCTGTTTTTATGACAATTTCTCTGTAAGTGTTCAAAACTACCACACACAAAACAAGCCTTTTTAACACATTGAAACTCATCACCTAATCTGTTAGAAATTAGACCATTTAAGCTTCTTTGATTACCCCTAGGTTTATATTGTTTCATCTGGTCCCTAGGAATTTCCCTGTACTCTACAACTTTCTTGGTAACTTTAGCTCCAAATCTAGGTACAAGGTTGACTTGCTTAGAATCAACTTTCTTAACTGTCTCTATCTTTTCAGATTTAGTTGATTCAGTTCTATCATCCTCAGAATCTGATTCCCAATCTTCAATTATGGGAGCATCAGATAACTTATCAGAACTTATCTTAGGTGTTTCAATCTCTTCAACAGGTTTGTTAAAACTGAATTCACTACTAAATGACAGTTCTTTAGCAGGTGGTGCATGTTTCATCAAAGGGGGTGGTGGCATATCATTGTATCCTAAACCAGTACCATCTTTGAACAGTTTTTGACCTATTGGTTTCCTTACTAGATCAGAAGCATATTGTGTTTTAATCTCTCTGTTTTTAATCTCTCTGTTTTTAAGATCAATTTCACCACCTAGTATATTGATCTTTTCTACATACTCAAACTCACATTTAATACAGAATTTAGCTTCTCTTCCACACCCTCTAAACCAACTCTATATCCTAAGTTATCTAGAGTCAATCTCTCTACTTCTTTTCTCATACTCTCAGTGATAGCCTTTTGAGATTCTAAGTTATCAGAACATGATTTAAAAGAACAAGTAGATGTTTTAGAATCATTAGATACCTCAGAATCTGAACCAGAAGATGAAGCATAGGCCATTAGAGCAAAGTTATGCTCTTTTGAGGCTTCACTAGCAAGAAAAGCTGCATTTGGACCTTCTTCAATCTGATCACTCCAATCATAATCACCAAGTCCATCCTGAGCAACCAAAGCTGAAGAAGTAGCAGGCTCTTCTGTTGTCTTCTTAATGCTTTCAATTCTTTTAGGAGCTCGACATTCCCTAGCAAAATGACCTTTCTTCTTGCAGTTAAAGCACTCCATCTTGCTTTTGTCGAATCCAGCTCTCCTTTGACCATCATACCTAACATGTCTTCCAGTCCTTCTCAGAAACTTTCTTGCTTGGAGAGTCAGCATTGCCATTTGCCATTGAAGATTAATTTCATCAAGATCATCAGGATCAATTTGATCTAGATCTTGATTCAAAACATCAACACTGGTAGTTAAATCTGACAGAAAAGCACAAATTGCACCATCACTGACATTATCACTAACAGTGGTATTGTTTGCAATAGCCGTGGTTATACCATAAGCAGCAGTGGATACATCTTGTGAGCTTTTGTGATTAGTGGATACAAAAGCAATGTTTTGATTAGAAGAAGACGAGTTAGAAAAGTTATTCTAAGACTCATAAACCTTCAAGTTATTGAAGAGATTGTCTAGAGTCATTGTAGAAAAGTCCGTCTTATTTCTCCACACAATTGTATGAATAGCCCAATCAGATGATAAGCTCCTTATGAACTTCAAATTAATATCTTCTTGAAGGAACTTGTAACCCACTGCCTTCAGTTGACTGATAATTTTTTGAAGTATATTGTATGTTCCATCAATATTTTCTCCACTAAGAGCAGTGAAGGTTTCAAACTGATGCTTGAGCATGTTCATCCTTGACTTCTTAGTAGCTTCATTACCAGCAAACCTTAATTCAAGAGCATCCAATAATTCTTTAGCAGACTCATATTGATCAAAGTCCAATGCAAACTCATTAGGTATTCCCATGGAGAGAATACTGTGAGCTTTGATCTCCATCTTCCTCTTAGCTTTATCAGGTTCACTAATAATAGCAACCTCCTTACCATCCACACCCTTCAAAGGAAGAGTGTCTCCTTTTTCAACAACATCCCATAGAGCATAATCAATCATACGAATGTATTGCCTCATTCGCATCCTCCAGATTTGATACTCACCATGTTTGAGCATGGGCACTTTTGAAGCAGTCACCATGTGAGTTTCTTCAGACATCTTAACTTACTTGAGTAAAGATTAACAGACTTCTTCTTGGTTACAGTTTCTAGATCACAAGCTCTGATACCACTTGTTGATCCCAGTTGAGCAAACGATCTAATATAGAAACTGACTTGTAACAAAAGCTTATCAAGTATTACGCGGAATTTAATACTTAATCTTAAGAAGAAGAACAATTAACATTCAACACCTCAATATTATTTATTAATACGAATACTCTTACAGTATTAGGGTTTTGCAACCTTGAAGTGTATCGACCTTAGATATAAAACATACGTATATCTAGCCTAACCTAGGACCTCCTTTTATAGGCTAAGGAGTCCTATACAATATACAATACGTAACCTACAAGATAAATATCTTTTCCATATTTATCTAATACAATAAACTAACCGACTATACAAGACTAGCAGTGCTTACTATATACTATCAGTGGTTACATAATACTACTAGCTGCGGTTGTCTTCATCCGTGGTTACACTCTTCTGTCCGTGGTTACATCAAGCCTGTCCGTGGTTCCAGTACTTAGAGTAATTCTTTATCCAAGGAACCTAAAACCCAACATTTATGTTGTTTACCCTTCTTGCATGCCAAACATGAATGATCATTCTTGTAAGTCTTTGAAGGTAAACCTCTAACTAAATTTCCTTTGACCAGTTTGTTGATATTCTTGTAGTTAACATGGCCCAATCTTCTATGCCACTGATGTGCTTCTTCAGTTGATGCTTTTGCCACTAAACAGGTGGCCCTTCCATAAGAGTGAAGACTCTTCATGTCCAGACTATACACATCATTAGTCCTTGGTACTCTGAGTACTACCAAGTCATCAGCAACAAGTTTGAAGTCAGATGAAAGAATGAGACATTCTGTGTCAGTAAATAACACAGGATGCTTTTTATCACAGATTTGAGAGACTGACAACAAGTTGAACTTTAGCTCCTTCACATATCTAACATTCTCAAAATCGATTCTACCAGCTTTGATTGTTCCTTTCCCAGTAATCCTTCCTCCATTGGGATCATTCCCAAATGCAACTCTTCCTCCACTAATATTTCTAAAATCAGACAGAATCTCTTTGTCTCCTGTCATACTTCCAGAGCAACCACTATCCACAATAAGATGATCTTTAAGCTCCTATTCTGGGTTGCCCTGCACACAAAGAAAAGAGTTAGTAACTTTTAGGAACCCAAGCCATTACTGACTTGTGTTCCCCTTGTGGAGTTACAAACTCAAATTCCTTGAGTATGTAATTCCCACTATCTTTCAAATGATGATCCAAAATTATCTTTTGATTTTTAACATGTGGATTTTCAAAACTCTCTGGTTTTTCAACATAAATCTCTTTCACCAGTTTATTAGCATTTTCTTTTATCACAAAAACATTAGATTTACTTTTTGTGGAAAGTACTGTGTGTCCCTCAGTAATACCTTCCTTCTTAACCCATTCTGGTTTAACACGTGGTTCCTGTGATCTAGATCCCCTATGTGTATTGGAGTACCTTCTAGGTTGATAGTGAGATCTCCTAGGATTCCTATTCCAAGTAGTGTGATCAGTACCTTGTGTCTGAGCAGTACTTTGGAAAGTACTATGAGATACTGAAGGTTTTGAAAAAGGTCTTTTCTGATGTGGGTATCTATAATCTGGTGTGAAGTTTCTGTGATTAACCCTATTTGAATTATTCCAAACTGGTTTGTGCTCTCTAGGTGTGTGATTGGCAGATATGTTCTTTGGAAATTTGCTTAGGTATTCTGAGTGTCGATCACAATCTTTGATTAAATGATTAGGGCTATAACACACAAAACATAGTTTTTGACCCATATGTCCAAAGTGATTTCTTCTATGTCTATGCCCAAAATTATTTTGCCTTCTTGGTGAATGATAAAACCTGTTTTGACCAAAATTATCCCCAAAAGGTTTAGCAGTACTGTTTTGAAAAGGTTTTGCAGAAGGGACTGCTTGTTGAGCAGTACTTTGTTTTAACGGTACTGCTTTATTTGGAAGATTATCTTCAACAGTTTCTTTGGGTTTCTCAGACCTAGATTGAGCTACAAGCTTCTTCCTAAACTCTAGACTTTCTACTCCAAAACGAGAAACATCAGGCCTAGAGGGTTGATGACTAATGGGATGAGAGACAGCATGATAACTAGTGTCTTTCTTATACTCAGGTGGTGGTTCACTTATTGAGCCCTCATTACTAGATGTATCTACATAGTTAATAAGTTCATCATCACTAGTGGTTAAGTCCTCAAAATCACCATCATCCTGATCACTAGATTTGTTTTCATCTATGTTGCTAAAGTCCATTCCAAATCCTAAGCCTGTTCTAATGTAAGCCCTTCTCTGTTTTTCAACATAAGCAACATGGGACAAACCAGACTCTCCCCAAGCAACAAACTTAGCTAACAATTCATCTCTTTCCTTAGTCAATTTCTCAATTTCAGAAATTTTACAGTTTAGTTTCCATTCACTAAGTTTTAACTGATAATCCTGTTGTTCATATTTTTCAGCCCAAGCCATTTCATTATTTTCATGAGTTAATATTTTGGCTTCCATAGACTCTAAAGTGATTTGATAACCTGCTACCTCAGACCTAGCCCTAATACAATTATCTCTTTCAATCACATAATTGTTAAGCAATTTTAGATAAAACTCATAACAGTTTGAGCATACCTCAGAGATAGGAGACTGAGTTGGTGAAGTAGCCACCATAGCAAGAAGAACAGGATCATCTTCACTTTCATTGCTCCAATCAAATCCTCCAAAGCCATCATCAGATTCCAAAGCAGCATGTTCAGATTCTTCATCAAAAGCAGTGCTCCAGTCCAATGCTTCCACTGTGTCTTTAACTGCATCTTCCACTGCTACCATACAGTAAGTCACTAGTTCATCATCAAATTCTTCACTCCAGTCAACTTCTGATAGATTCTCTTGAGCAACTAAAGCCTTTGTTTCAGTTACTGGAATTTCTTTAAGCTCAAGTTTTGGCTTCTCAGATGTTCTGTTTGCTTGATACTTAGCAAACCTGCACTCCCTTGCAAAGTGACCAGTCTTTTGACAATTGAAGCATTCAATTTGAGATTTGTCAAAAGTTATTCCATGTTTTGGTTTAAAATCAATACTTTTGCCTGTCTTCTTCATGTACTTTTTGATCCTTGCAGTGATCATAGCAACTTGCCACCTGATATCAATTTCTTCAAGTGCATCTTCTTCAATCTGTGCTAGATCCTCTTCATAAGTGACAGGTAAGCTTGCTTGTTGTGCAAAGAAGGAGCACACAACTTCATCTGAGTGCAAAGTGGTAGATGGTGGGGCCTGCTGAGCATATGAAGGGGGATTGTAAACAACAGTACTTTGAGAAACAGTACTTTGAGGAGAAGCAGTACTTTTGGAAGTACTGCTCTTCTTTTCAGATGATAGAAAAGCAATACTGTGTGATTTGGAATTGGGTTGACCATTCATCTCATGTTCATACACCTTCAGTTGATGATAGAGATCATCAAAGTCCATGACATCCAATCCTTGTTGTCCTCTGATCATTGTAGCAATCACATGCCATGTAGATGGCAAGCTCCTTAGAAACTTCAAATTAGCATCCTCAACTGATACTTCTGCCTTGTATAACTCCAACATGTTGAGGAGATTTTGAAACCTATCATATGCAGCATCAAGATTCTCTCTTTCACCAACTGTGAAAGTTTCAAATTGTTGTTTCAGCAAATTTCTGTGCATCTTCTTAGAGGCTTCATTCCCTCCAAATCTGGTCTTGAGAGCAGCCCAAAGCTGCTTAGCATCTTTAGCATCATGAAATTTGAGAAGATGACCATCTGGAATGGCAGATAAGAGAATGTTTAGTGCCTTTTCTTGATTCCTTATGGTTGCTGCTGGTAAGACTGCCTTTGGTGCAGTTGGTTGTCCAGGAATGTTAATGGGTTCAGTAACAACTTCATTCCCATTCACAATTACATTCCATAGAGCATGGTCTATAATGGCAATATACTGCCTCATCATCATGCACCAGAGATCATATTCTCCCTTCTTGATGATTGGAATTCTGAGTGAGGTGATTGAGGGTGGTGGAACAGCTTCAGTCGACATCTTGAATATTGTTGAAGTAGGATTTCTTCCTAGTCAGAGTTTCCACATAAGCTCTGATACCACTTGTTGGATCGATATACTTTAATCAAACTAACTTAACTAGCTTGTTAAGGTTTAATAACCTCGGATAAATCCTAAGTTATTAACAAAGAAACACTGAGCAATCTTTATCAAGTACGCGAAATTTACTTAACAAAGCTAAGAAGAATAACTTTTATTATAAACTCTAAATCTGCTTATTATGCAGATACTCTAATACAACTCTAAGATAATCGAACTTTTCTCTAAAACACTAATTCGTAAACTATAAAACTCTTTTTGGAATCGTACCTCTAATGCCAATCTAGGAATCCTTTTATAGGCTCAAGGATATCCTAGTCGGTTTACAATATGTAACCTTGTACGACAAGTAATCTAAACATAGAATACAATTCTTTCCATAAACGAATATAACAGTTCTTTTGTTCTTGCAGTACTTTAACTTCATAGTGCAGTACTTTGACTTTGTCTTTAGCAGTACTTTGACTCTTTGACTTCTTCCAGTACTTTGCAGCTTACAGTACTTTCATATCTTCAGTACTTTCATATCTTCAGCACTTTCATATCCCAACATTTAGTTATTGTAAAGTGCGATGTTATAAGCACTATGTCATGAGCTTTATAGATTTAGTATCGAGGATGCCACCTCGGTCACATTTGAAGATTGGAGTTGGTAATTATGCCAACAGTTGGAGAAAAGGTAGTGTGCCCATCACGACGTCCTCTAATGACACATCTACCTAGTATTTCATGATCCGGTTTCTTGACTTCAAAGCTTGAACTTTGGGCGGACGGTAAGTGGTGATGACTTGGTTATAGATTTAGACTACCTGATTGTTTTTTATTTTACACCATTTATATATCCCATGTCTTATCCTACCCCTTTAGTCATGAAGAGTGTCTAGATGATGCAGCGAGCAATCTTTGGTGTCTTGGCCATGGATATGGTCATGTATCATTGATTTTTTCCACTTCGCCGTGACATGTTAGTACTGACGAGTCACCCCTTAACCTTTGTCGTGTCTACCCATATTGCCTTCCAGAATTGTTTAGCCCTTCACTCTAGTGGTGGAGATTTGTGTAACCGCCAAGCTTATGATAGAATACATGCTATGACTGTGCGATTGAGTGATCACCCATTAATTGACACTTAGAATAGTTGAGAGATTTGAGTGTTTTGTTTCCATTTTGTGAGGTGTTCGTCTTTTTAGGAATCTTTCTAATAAGGTCTACTTGAGGGCAAGTAGAGTTCAAGTGGGGGATATTTTAAAACATCAAATAGTCCTGAATATTAAGTGTCAATTTCCCCTGATAATGCTTGTAATTTATATCATTTATATGGATTTACGCTTGTTTTCCATTGTTTTCCACTTTCAGGTAAATTACGAGCATTGGAGCTAAAGAGACGCGGAATTGGAGAAATATCAAAGATTTATCATAGTATACTTATTTTAAAGAAGTTACGGTGTAACTCATCTCTCACATTGCGGCGTAACTAAAGCGTGACTCAGAAAACCAACTCATCAAAAGGTTACGGCGTAACTCTCCCCAAAGGCTACGACGTAACTATATTAGGTCAAATGAGGTTCCACGCCGCTGATAACTACGCCGTAACTATTTCATCAACTACGGAGTAACCTAGTTATATTGAAGACTACTGCGTAACTACTAATAAGGTTACGCCGTAACCAGCAGATCTAGTGCAAATTACGAGGGAATTGATGGTTACGGCGTAACTCTTATATTAGTTACGTCGTAACCCAGATATGGCCTATAAATACCCCACGAATTCCAGCATTTCTAATCATCCCATTCCACACACAACAACCAGAGAACGTGGGAAAAAGCCAAAGGCAGTTCTAGAGGAGCATACGGAGCTGTCTCCAAGGGAGAAATCACTCCCCTACGATAAGCATTAGCATTTTATCTTTTCTTTACTTTCGATTCATGTATTTCGTAACTCTGAATATTGAATTGATTTGTATGGTTAATATGAGCGGCTAAGCACCTCTTGGTGCTGGCCTAGTTATGATTCCTTAATTGTTTTGTTTGCGTTTACATTACTTCCGTATAATTATTTCTAAGTGTATGCATGCATAGTTTATTGGTAGCTACCCTTGTTTCGGTAGTTTTGAATGACGATAGAGGCCAATTTCCTAGGAGATATGAAGAAAATGACCCTAGGTGAGCGGACTGAGACGGGAAGGGTAAGATATGACCAACTGACGATCCTTTCTACTTGTGCGATTTGACCAACTGATCACCTACCGTTTGGATGAACTTAAGAATTAGGGGGTGAGTGTTTAAGTTGCTAACGCTCGGGCACTCACTATTATAAATCTAGCATGTAGCGGTACTTAATGACTTGGCTTAGGGGACCAGGAACAACAGGACTTATGAGGGGACACCTGACTTCTCCTGTGGTGGCATCTTTACTGATAGGTTAGGGCGAATTGACCAAATGCTGTCCTCTCGACTTTGACCCCACCTGAAGTAATTGGAAGTAAGTAGACGTAGACATTACTAGCTAGGAGGATTAACTAGGTTAGCACCACTCTCCTCTATTGATTTATCCTTTGCCTTTATTTGTTGTTTTCTGCTTTAGTAGTTTAATAATTAATTCCTTATCGAAATCATATTTAAAATATGTGACACCTAGACTTAGTAATAATCCAACACACATAGCTCTTGGGACGACCTCGGCTTTACCGACTACTACACCACATGCGACCGGGTACACTGCCCGTTAGTGCATTAGGGTAGACCATAGGTATAACGAGACTTTATAAATATTAAAACCTTGTCAGTAAAACCTGCATCAAACCTCTATATCTGACTTTATTTCAAACCCTAAACCAATTTTACTTGTTGAGCTCATTGTTGAATCAATTAATCTCCATAGGTTTCTAGCACTGTTTTGCCAATGGTTAACTATCTTTTGCAATTCTTCTTTATCTTTAACAGCTTTAATTTCAATTCTTCTATATTTCTAAGCTTTTCATCTTTTTCAAATATTTCATTTCCTAGGAATGTAAGTTTTTCATTTAAAGATGTGTTCTGTTTTTGTAAAGTGACAATTTGGGCCTCTAATTTCTTAACAGCATTTTCATAGGCCAGAAGTTTAACTTCTTGATCACCTAACTGACTCATTTTTTTTATCACAAAGTGTTTGCAGTTTATTATATGAATCAGTGCGAATTTTAGAGCACAAGGATACCTCACTGCTGGAGCTTATGGCCATGAGAGCATGATTGATTTCAATACCCTCATGAGTGTGCCGCCACTAGTTAATCACACCAGCTTCCAAAGTCAGCAACCCCATCTGACTCTTATCTTCCTTCTCAGCATGTCTAGGATAGAAGGAATCCCTTTTCTTTTCTTCATTGGCCACCTTTGTTGTGCACTCCCTAGCAAAGTGACCTGTGTTTTGGCACCTGTAGCAGTTAAGCTTTGATTTATCAAACCCTACTGGTCTCTTCCCATCAAAATTGACTCGCCTACCAGTCCTTTTTTAGAATTTCTTCATCCTCAAAGCAATCATGGCACACTACCAGTTTATATCCATTTCCTCCATCTCCTCATCTTCAATATGATCCAAGTCCTCATTAAGGATGTCTTCAGATTGATTAGAAAATAGTGAGTAGATGACCTTATCAGCAAAACTAATAGGACTATCTCCTTCCTTCACACCAGATGATGAAGTGGTGTAACTATCAGAACTAAAACCATCACCAGATTTAACTTTGTTTGTACTGCTCTTGCCTTGGGAAACAAAAGCAACATTGTTAGCACCTGAGGATGCCTTTGAACTTCCTTTGATGTCTTGTTCATAAACTCTAAGGTTATTGTACAAGTCATCTATTGACAGAGTGTCAATATCTTCTTTGATTCTCATGATCATCGCCAGATGTGACCATTCTTTGGGCAATGATCTGAGAAACTTCATGTTTGCATCCTCATTGGATAATTCAGAACCATGTGCTTCCAACTGTGATAGGAGTTGTTGGAATCTGTCATAACCTTTCTCCAAGCCTTCAGAACTGCTCACAGTAAAAGATTCAAACTGTTGTTTATAAACAGCTTTCTGCATCTTTTTGGAGTTAGCATTTCCTCCAAATCTTGTTCTGATTGCTTCCCAGATCTCCTTTGCATCATCCTTAGTATGGAACCTTTTAAGATGTTCCTTTGGAATTGAAATTAGCAAGAGGGTGATAGCTTTCCTCTTCTTCTCCACAGCATGAAGTAGAGACTGGTGGGAGAATTCTGATAACACCATCTTTCCCTTTGGATATTCTCTTCTTTGAATTCCCATTCTGGATCACCTTCTAGACCTCATTATCTACATACTCTAGATAATGTTCTATTTCCATAGCCCAGATTTCATACTCTTCCTTTTTCAAAATAGGAAGTTTGATGTTGGAAATGGTGGTTGTAGCAGGGATTCTTTGTTGTTATTGTTTCTTAGACTCTACTTCTGATGCTTAATAATCATGGTTAGAAGCCTCTTCATCACTAAGGTGATTTGAGAAATTATCAGCAGGTGCAGACATGTTCAGGATTTGTGAAATGAATGAGTGTTTTGGTAAAATGTGTTTCTTCTAATTCAGAGTCATTCTATAGGCTCTGATACCACTTGTAGGTCCAAGGTTATGGATCTAAGCAGCCTTGTAAGACAATAACTAACTTGGATAAATCCAAACTAATTATGTTAGGTCACCATATTGTAACACAAGCATCAATATGTAAATAAATAGAGTAAGAAGTGATTGGATGAACACACAAACACAACACACGTATGAAATGAGAATAGTTATGCGTAGGTATTATGAATGAAGTGAACAACCAACCTTCAAATGAAGGTTTACAACATTATTTATAGGGAAGGAACTAGGGCAACACACAAGTTCCCTTTCTTTCCTTATTGGGCTTGGGCAAGGCTTATGGGATTTCTACATAAGCCTTGCCTTTAATACAAACATAAAATCTTAATTAAGCAAACTATTACATGTTAATTACAAATACTTGAAATATAGTTTAGGAGTGATTCCAACAATCTCCCCCTAAGTGTTGGTAATTTATGACTTAAGTAATTTGAAACTTTGTTGTTGCTGATGTAATAGTTGCTTTGATGTCTTCTAACATTCTTCTATCTTGTGAGAAGAAGTGCCTTGATTCGAACAATCTCCCCAGTGTGAGGATCTTGTTTTCTTTGAAGTTTTCAGCTTTGACGTTTTCATTTATCTTTGTTCTTTGTTCTGGTGTGGATATGGTGATGTTATGTTGTGGTAATCTGCATCAGGTCTGCTTCGTTGCTCAGGTGTCTCCACGTCTTTCTCCAACATTCTCACACGCTCTTTGACGTTGGATTTCAGTGTTGATGTAGTTCTCTTTAGTCTTTAAACTTTGTAGATTCTTTGGCTTTGACTAAGAATCATTCTGACTTTTGTGTTGCCTTTCGAGAGAACTTCAATATGTGTTGTTGTTGGTATGAGCATGTGGAGAATCTGCACGATCATCTCCCAAGAGCAACCATAAGAAGAAAACAAAAGAATGGGTTAGTGATAAACACCAATCGATCATTGTGGTCATTTCTTAAAGACTTGACCACTACGATTGTTCTTCTGATGAATTTCTTGATTCCATTCACCTTGGTCAGGCGAATCAGCCGTCCGAATCCCATAAGGAACAGTTGGCATTACATTGAACAAGTTCAAGTAATGACCCACATCTTCAGGACTCGATTCTTGAAAGGAATCTCCTTAGCGGGATTTCCAGCACTTACAAGTTTGAACTTCGAGCGTGTTAACAGCATAGTGTGAAAACACATCTCTAATTCTCGCAAAGGCTATTCCTGAACTGGAGTCCCTCAAGTAGGATAACACGATGTACCGAAGTACACCTACAGTTCAGGTGAGTCGCTAAGGTACACCGAAGCATCACCCCACGACTGTAGACCATTTGAGACAACACTAAGCGTAACCCACAAGTGACTTGCTGTCTGGGCTATTTGATGTTGACCCTGGCAGGAGTTTCCATTCAATCACTGGGGATCACAGTTGTGAACCCCTCATAAATGTTATCGACAGATTGCTAAGATCTGTGTAGGACTCTAGAATAGTATCACTTGGTCATTGTCTCATGAACACCTTGGATTGTTATGAGTTGACATATTTAACCCAAAACTACTATAATGGTTATTTTTAACCTTTAAAGATTATTTATTTTATAATTCTAAAGTATTATATTACTAATTCGAGAAACGTACCAAATATAGAAATTTCTTAATTCGAAAAGTTTCTAAAAATGAAAAGAAACCTTAATATGAATATTGATGAACCCTAAAACTATGAAATAACTTTTAAGATATTAAGCGATATTTAATTCGTGTAGATTCGCTGAAGAAGGAGTAACTTCCGATCCTTATGTTTTCCGATATGGTTTCAATTACAATTTGAGGTACAGATATTCTATCCCTTTTCAGTAGGGATTTCTCATGACTTTTCGATCCTTGACTTTACTTCATTTATGATATTCCTTTGCAATGATTTCCTTATGCTATGATCCTTTTGATATGATTCTGACATAATCCTTTGATTTGATTCTGTTCGCTATGATATTCGTTTGTTATGATTATGAACTTCTGATTATGAACCTTATGATTATGAACCTTATGATTATGAACCTTATGATTATGAACCTTCTGATTATGAACCATCTGATTATGAACCTCTAATTATGAACTTATGTTATGGAAATCTGATATGAACCTTTGACTTCTGAACCTTTGATATGAACCCTTATGATATGATTATGCTTTGACACTTCAGTTTGATACCCAAGCCAAATATGTTTCCTAGTCATGGAGGTACCATGACCATGTCATTGATGCACCAATGGCATGACTCCAGTGTGTACGAGTGATGTTACACACCGTCCCCTTTCTGTTATATGTTTATGAGCTCAAGATATATGTTTGGCCACTATGTTTCTGCGGGGGCGTATGGATGCATCCTAGATATGTTTTGATATGATATGATATGATATGATATGATTTATATGGTGAATGATGTCGTGTGCAATACGTGTCTTCACAGTATGGGAGCTAGCTACTCCATTGGTTACTGAGATCTCCCCTCCTATTATATATGGTATTCCGAGGTCACCCCTCCGAATACAATGGCTACTTATGATATGATATGATATGTTTTCGGGCTCGTGGTAGATTTCTGACAACCCTTACACTTTTGATATACCTATATTGTACCTTCCGAATTCCCCAGCGCACCATAGTCTATATTAATTGTTCATTACTCAGTACCCTTATATGACTCCCTCTTACCAAGATATAGATACTCCATTGCATTGATCTGTCACACTCTCATTCCGTTACTTCAGACTATCGTTCCATTCACGTATCAGGTTATTACATGATTATTGAATTTGTTTATGCTTTTACATGTTTATGTGACTATTGGTTACCATGCTACGATATGATTAATATGTTTATATGTGATTCACATATTGTCATCTGATTATATGTTATCTTACCATTATGTGACCTCTTTGATATGTGTGGTGACCATGCTAGTATGTAATCGATTGTCTTGTATCTTTATTATGTATACTTCGTTCAGTTAATCTCGTGAACTTTAACTATCCGTTAGTATCCGTATCTGCTTATGGTTGACCTGCCATGTTTACATTTATGCTTATACTACTGTTGATTGGGTAAATGGTTTAACTTATGACGTCTGGCTTGTTAACTTGTTTAATTGCCCTGGTATGTCCATAGTTCATTTAATTATAGTGTTCATACTGTATTCCTACTTGTTACGTGTGACTGCCATGTTTTGACTGATGTTATGATACTTGTTATGTTTTCAACTAAGGGTTTTGACCTGTATGATTGCCATGCTCACTTACTAATCAATTGCTTCCGCTTGCCTTTAGATTTCTGTTTGACTTGTATGTCTTCCGATTTCCTAAATTGATTGTATGTTGTATATGTTGTGTGGATGCGACGTCTGCTATGCTTGCTTATGTGTCAGTACTTGTATGCCTGGTTTGTATGTGCTTGTATATTTGTCATCGATGCTTTACTTTGCTTCGTTCTCCATGTTATCTGTTCTTTTGGATATCTGCATAAGTATGTTCTGTAGGATCCTCCTTGACTCATTGTCCTCATTTCGCTGCGACCTTGTTATCAGTTTCCTTATTTCATTTCGTATTTATGATTTTATTTAGCTTTCGTTTTGTTATATCTGTTCACTGGGCTTTTTAAGCTCAGCCGCATTTCTTTTCCTGCGGCAGGTTTTAGGTTTGAGGATGGGCTTTGATGGGCTGAGAGTTGGACTATCTGAGTGGACCAACCCTAGTCACCTTATTATTTGGACTTACTTTGTCGGGCTACTGTTTTGAGATTTCCTTTTATTTTAGACATTTTGTATTTTGTAATTTTCCTTGTAAGTCGTTTGTTTAAATGACTTGGTACGTTATTCTTTAAGACTTCCGCTTATAAAATTTTAATTGTAAGTTCTGATATGACACCAGAATGTGACACTTCTACCCTTGCCGGGTTGGGGTGTTACATGATGACTCATGAGATGGCTCCGGGTCTTTTGGCGGCTCAGAAGTTCCTTTCGGGTTATGTTCAGGATTATATAGAATATAATCATCAACTTCTTTGCGAGCTTTAGCCTCTTCTTCAGCCTTTACCCTGGCCTCTTCTTCTGCTTCAGCCTTTTGCTTAGCCTCTTCATAAGATTTGGCTCGAGCTTCCTCGTCAGCTTTTTCTTTAGCAGCTTCCTCAATGTCTTTATCCGTGATCATCTCATCCTGTTCTTGTTCTTTTTCAAAGTCAAAGATGATTTGATCTTCTTGTTGTTGTTGCTCTATTGATTCGTGAGTGGTGGTACCAGTTCCCTTATCGGGTTGATTAACCGCATCGAGAACTGGTGTGGTTAGTGCACCACCAGTTGAACCTCCAGGGCCATAAGTTTGTTGAAGATTAAATTTCGTAGCAGCATGTTGTTGCCTGAGATGCTTCAGTGTTTTGCGGTAGTCTTTCTGCTCGTCCTTTGGTTCTTCATCTGAACTTTCTTCTTCTTCTTCAGTCACTGGAGTCTTACCCTTATCAGCTTTGGGACTTTGAGGTTTGTCAGTTGTCAGTTGTGATGTTGTGTCATCCATAACAGACTCAAAATAGTAAATCTCCTCATCAGTCTCAGTATCTTCGGAGTCTTGATCCTCCAATTTAAGTGCCGGTTTAGGAGTAGGAATGGCACCCTCAGATGGAACCTTTCTTTTTCGTGAAGGATTTCTCTTAGGATACTTATGGGCACTACCAGTGCTTGCTGCACTTCTTGCACTACCTGATCTCCTGGTCTTCTTGGCTGGGATGGCTGAAGGCTTTTCATCCATGAAACCGACTTTGCCTAATGTTACAGCTTCTTGATATCGTGAATACAATTGAAGGTTTTTAACATCATTGGTGAGTAGGAAGTCAGTCAAAACTACACCTTGCTTCTTTGTTGATGAGTCTTTGAATCTGACAACATTTAAGGTAGACTCAAACAACGCAGAATGTTGCTTGGGGTCATCGAGCCTCAAGGGAATGTCTTGATTATTCCCAAGTATCCTTTGGATCAACAACTTTGTATATGATGTAAGGGACCTTCGTGCCAGGCTTCATGAGGTAAGACATCATATCTTCCCAAATCAGACTTGCGAAGTCAATATGCATCTTGTTGACCTTGCCCCAGAAGATTTGTAGTTCCATGAGCTTAGGATGCTCATAACCGCTGTCTCTTCCAGAAACAGACTTGGCGATCATGATGTATAAAGTTCTCCATGGCTGAGGGATGTTCTTCAAATCGACTGAAGAATGTTTAGTAATGATCCCCGCAGCTTCATCATAGCCAATATCAACCATGAATCTGAGTGTAGCCTCTTCAGTTGGAGCAGGAACATACTCAGCAGGCTGGATGGCAGGGAGCAGAAGAATTGCTCATAAATAAGCAATTGTGATGGTGACTTGTGTATTGTTGAGAGTCACCGTGACAGCATCTTAACCATCAGCTTTCTTCATTGTGTGCCAGAACTGATGGATTTAGATTTCAGGAACAGTTGCTGAATTGGAGATAACGCTCAAAATGAACATGTTTTAGTAGCGTTATTGTTGGTTTTGTCTATGATAATCGGCTATATTTACTCATAACTGTTGCAAAAGTGCAAAAGATGCGTATTGTGTATGTGTATGTAGCCAGGTATCACAAAAGATAAAGAAATGAAGTTTTCATGCACGTTTGGAGAATTCCCGAGGAAGGAAGTCGAGTAAGGAAGCTCTTGGACTCAATGACTAGGAAGCGCAAAGATTTCTAAGTATCTACAACAAGTTAAGATCGAGTTTCGTCTTGGAAATCATCAACGAAAACAAAGAAAAAGGCGCAAATCAAGAAAAGTCAACAAAAGTCAAAACTGGGGGTACAAGAGGCGCCCAACCGTTCGGTTGGAGCCCGCAACCGATCCGGTTGGGCGAAGAGAAGAAGGCACAACCGATCCGGTTGCATGAACTGGAGTTACACAATTTTCATTTAATGTTGCCTTAACTCCCCATAATCATTGGAGGCCGATCATTTCCTATTATTTACTTGTGGAGAACGTTTTTAGCCAGTTAGTTATGGTTCTATGGCTCTATATTGAACCTAGACTTAGTAGTCTAGGTGTGACACAACCTAAAGTGTAATAGTTTACACCAAATCTATTACCAACCATTTTATTCATCCCAAAAGTTTAGTTATCACCGTAAAACGTCCAGGAGGTTGGAGCGACTCATTCTCATCCATTGTTTTGATCATTCGGAGTTATACGGTTAAGCTAGGTGATTGGAGGCGTGTGGTTGCTATAATCCACGAATTCTAGTTCTCGTAATCCCAAAAGTTTAGGTATTCTATGAAACTTGTTATGGATTTCTATTCTCTTGAGTTATTGGAATTACTTTGTTATTACTTGTGTTTTGTTATATTTATCATGGAGTAGTTCTTGAATATACTTATGTGTAAGGATGTAGGAAATCATACTAGTGTTCTCATATGTGATGCATGTATAAATGATCTTGTTTAAATAAGTTTGTTAGAAAAATACTAGTCTTGTTTGATTTGTCAGTAAAACATGTATTAAGAAAAAGGACCGAAAGGATTTCTCTTGTGTTTTATTCCAAAAAGTTGAGTGATAAACTAGTATGGGGATATGGTGATTGACAACCACCATGTTTACTTATTAAAACAAGACTAGAAACATTTTCATCATGAAAGGTCGAAAGATTCGTAGGAACGAGTTTAATAAGAACATTTTACAAACAAATGGATTTTCTAAAGTATAATCATTAGGATAAGGACCGAAAGGATTACCTATATGTTATTGTTCTTAAAATTATTTTACAAAACAAAAACCATGGTTTGGAAATCATTTGCTTATGATTTGTGCATCACATCAAGAGTTTACACCAAGCCTTCATGAACACTTACTATGATTGCCTATAGATTACACACAAGTATATGTTTCTTTATATTGAATTTCACTAAAACCATCATTTTTGGAGAGAGCCTTGACAAAGCTTTCTTGTTACCAATCTTTTAAAACAATTTCAAAAGCAAAATCGCTAGGGACGATCTCGACTTACCCACCTTTGCTATAGTGAATGAGTATACTTGCTCGTATGTGTTTATAGTAATAACCGGATAATTCGTGTTTATAAATTTTTAAAACTTGCACACGGTAAGCACATCAAGTTTTTGGCGCCGCTGCCGGGGATTTTAGATTTTTAAGTAATTTGATTTTGTTTAGATTCTGTAAAATTTATAATATTAACATTAGATTTCATAAAATAACGTAAAAAAATATTTGGTTTAGAGACTAACCGAATCGGTTGCGCGAGCAACCGAACCGGTTAGTGCTCTCGGAAAAGTTTTATTTTTGATTTTTATAGTTTTTAGTTTATCTAGTGTTTTGTGTTATAGTTTATAGTTTAATTCTTGTCATTTCTGATTTTTATGGATTGTCCTATAGATTGTTTATGCTTTTCTTTGTAATTTTTAGATTTTTGATATTTAATCATTTTTAGTTTTATTTACTTTTTAGTTAATTTTCAGTTTGTATGGGTTAATAGTTTTAATGAGTAGTTAAGTAGATTAGTTAATGTAGTTTTTGATTAATTAAATTAATTAATATTTATAATTAATAAGGATAATGAGTAGCCTCAATTAATTAAGAGTTTAAGTACAATTAATGATCTTTAAATAATTTATAATTAACAGGTTTTATTATTAAAAAAAATAATAACTTTTTTATTTTGGAAAATTGATTTAATCGTTCGGTTGCAGCCCGCAACCGGATCGGTTGGAAGTTTTGGTTAAGAAGTTTTACCACCAACCGAATCGGTTGGAGGGCCAACCGATTCGGTTGGAGCTCTCGGTAAAATTTTTTCTAGTTTTTCGATTGTGAGGTTTAGCTTGTGTTTTTAGTTTTGTTAAGTGTCTTAACTTGTTTAGTATAGGTTTCTGTAGTTTTCTTTTGTTTTACTAACTCTAACGCTAATGATTTGGATTTTTGTCTTTGGTTTTGTTTTGTCTTGTTAAATAGTTGTTATGGATAGTTTAAGCGGAATTTCTGAGTACCTACGTAACTTGGATGAGATGTTCAAGGACACCGGGAATTCGTTGGAGAAGATTGGGAATATTTTGGAAGAAAGTAAGAAGGACTTGGCTATTGATTCGGATAGTATGGAAGAAGTGGGAGAGAACAAGGTTCAACTTCCTAAGAAGGATAGAGTTGTGATATTCACGTAAGCACCACTAACGGAGTATGATTCACCACTTATGAGGTTCGGTACACCTTGTAGTGTCGAAGGGGTGAGTGCGTGGGACGCTCAACTAA
The DNA here is from genome assembly GCA_019973895.1 of Chrysanthemum seticuspe. Classification (NCBI taxonomy): domain Eukaryota; kingdom Viridiplantae; phylum Streptophyta; class Magnoliopsida; order Asterales; family Asteraceae; genus Chrysanthemum; species Chrysanthemum seticuspe. The sequence goes on from BPTQ01000004.1 coordinate 80,685,522, forward strand.
ACATGGCCTATAGTGAAAATTACATTGTGGAGAAAGTTCTTGAACAAATTGGCCATGTACGTTTGGATTACGAAGCTTACGGTAGGAGAATGGTTAAGAATCTAAAGTTAACATTCATGGTCATATTTTCGAAGCAGATTTTGTTGTCTTGGAGGAAGGAAATGCTGATGAGCCCAACGTATGTTTTGGCCAGGATTTTCTTGTGACGACCAAATGTCAAGTGGATTTTGCTTTAGGGGAGATGAGGATCAACATCACCGACTTGGAAGAGGAGAAGGGGGTGAATGAAATGCTTGTGGAATTATGTGCTAATATGGAAAAGGAGAATGTGGAAGTCGTAAAGATGAGGAAGGCTAATAGGAAGAAAACCTCATCCAACAAATTAACTCCTACCACATCCACCAACAAAAACAATGATTACACACCTTCACCACCCACTACACCAAACACCTTCAAACCTTTAACCCAAGACCAAAAAGAAGCTATCTTGGAAAACCTTGAACAAAAATTTCTCGAACTAAATGAGAAAAAGCCGGTAATTGAGGTACTACAAGATTATGTTCTATACCGCAAGAAACTAGATGCGGTGATGTTAGCAAGAGCAAGATTAGAGGATAAAGATCTATCGGAGGAGGATAAAGATAGGATTTTGTTTAGGGGTATGCCACGTAAGGAGAAAGACCCGGGAAATTTTGTTTTGCCAATTAAGGTTAACGGGACCACACCAATGTATGCTTTGGCGGACACAGGTTCGAGCGTCAATGTTATGCCCTATCCATTATTTAAGACGTTGGGACTTAGTAAACCACAACCAAACCACTCAAAACTTACCATGGCGGATAACTCCCAAGCAAAAGCGATGGGGGAGGTGAAAAACGTAAGGGTTCAAATTGGTTATCAACCCTACTGGGCCGATTTTCTAGTTCTAGACATTCCGGTTGATAAGAGTCTACCTCTTCTACTAGGAAGACCGTTCCTACGCACATGTGGTGCAATCATAGATATGGGTAAGGGTACGATGACAATCGATGATGGGATCTCAAAACAAACCTATTATCCCAAACAAGGGGACCAGTTTTGGAATTCATGGAAGATTTAGAATTGATGGAAGCGGACGATGACTTGACTTGTTTTGAAATTGGACGTGATGTCCATGGAAACCCGATGTATGGACCACTAGCTCCACCGTACTTTAATATTGAGGATGAGATGGAACGCACACTAGCGGTGGAAGCATTTTACAATCCTTTCAAAAACATCCTTTTTTACAAGAAGCTAACCGATTTCTTAGGTTCTCTACCGGTTCAACTCAAAAATTTAGAATGGGGGCCCGAGGGGTCAAGTGTTTACAAAAGAGAGGATGGAGACGGAGAATGGCACGTCAAATTTGATATACTATGCCCAGATGGGAGAAGATTTATAAGGAAGTTTAAAACTTACGAAACACACTGTGAATTGACCGGGAAATTTCTAAGTGAGGACATCTTAAGGCATGAGTATTTCGAGGAGTAATAAGGAGAAGCAAGACACCATAATAACAAGCAATTGTTTGCTTGATTTTCATGGACTTTTAATTTTATGCATTTAGGATTTCTTGTTTTTCATTTCATTTTTATTTCCTCTTATTATTTTGAAGTTATTTAATTAATGCATTTTGAGTTTTAGTTTAAGTTATGAGTATGATGATTTAGTTTTTGAGATTAGATGTTGTTGAAATTTCCAAATGGTTGGATGAATGTTGTGTACATCTTTAATCGAATTTTTGAGTAAATGATTGTTACTTGGAAGGTAAAATGCCCAAGAAAAGTGAAAAAGGCAAAATTCTGCAAAAATGCAAACCAAAACGGTTGTGTTCATAACTGATCCGGTTGCATGCAAGTATACATACCAAAAATTCATTTTTTCCAAAAAACACACACACACACTAATCCTCTAGCTGGGTTTTGCAAAATTCGACCATTAGAAGTTGTTTGAAGATTGTAAAAGTTGTAGAATATCATCATGGCACCTAAGCAAGTAAGCATCTGCAATCAATTAACTTAATTAAGGTTTAATTATAGCATTTGATTCGAATTACAAATTAGGTCACTAATTTAGGGGTTTTTGATAGAATTCGAATTAAGTTGTAATTCTTTAGGATTAAGTGGGTAATTGATATAGGAATGCATTGCAAAAAGAATTGTAGTGATTGATTCAACATGGAATGAGTATTTGATGATTGAATTTTCGTAATTAATTAGGTTATGCCATTGAATCAAATTAAGTTGCAATTGATGATTCCTAGTTGGTAGATGATGCGTTTTTAATGAATTTTAGATGCCAGATTGTTGATTAGAACAAGTAATTGAGAATTAAGGTTCAGATTGTTAGGTTCTAAGCAAGATGATCATGTGATGATTGGAAGCTTTGGAAACGAATTAGGAAAAATTTGAGGATGTGGGAAACATTGATGATGTTAGAATGCAGTCTAGGAGTGAATTGGACTCAGGAAAATCTAGTGGGAAATGGATTTGAAGGCAAAGCCTTCTGCAGCTTGAGTAACCGATCCAGTTGCGAAGCGCAACCAAACGGTTGAATAGAGGAAGCAGGTGGAACCGATTCGGTTGCTCCTCAACCGATCCGGTTCCACGTTCTGATGTGGGAATTTTCGAATTTTTTAAGTAGACCTTAGAGGCTTCTATGGACCTTTCCATTTGCTCTAACACTCTTATATTGACTTATATTTATGATTTCTACAGAGAAATGATGTAGGTTGTTCAAGTTCGACATGGGTTCCACTAAACCTGATTGTTGCCAAGTATTGCCAAAGGAACGCAAGGAAGAAAGTCACGTATAGCTTGAAGGCTGAAGCAAATGAATACTTGAAGTTCAAAGATCTCACCAACAAGGAGAAACATGCTTTCAGGGAACGATTATCAAAGTTGCAAAATAGGATAGCTTTGTTTCCAAGGGTGATTGATTGGGATTTGTTTGCCGAGTATGAGTGTGAAAATGAGTTGCGTAATATGATGCTGATGTCTTATGTCTATCCGGCTGATGGGGATTCGTTTGATGATTTGTCATTGGAAAGAGCATTTAGTATTAATAAAGAGGTTTATCATGAATGGTGTATGGATTTCTTTTCGACCATGTACTTTGTAAGAAAGGTCAATGTTCGAAACATCATGGAAGAAGTTTGTGTTTGGCTTAGACTTTGTGGGCCGGATCACGCCTACACTTTGCCGGATTTTTCTCTTGGCTTGTATGAACCGCATGAGGTAAAGCATCGATTGTTTGAAGCTCATTTTTCTAGGCTTAGGAGGTTTGAAAAATAATACCCTAGCATCCCCGCTTACTGGAATCGAGTGGGAGATCCTTCTTGTACTAGGAGGAATGATGCAACCATTAGGAATCCATTGATGAGAGTGCTACACAAGTTGATAGTAACTGGGCCGTTTCATAGAGTTGGAAGCAGGGACAAATGTCATAAGGCGGACTTGTAGGTTATGATGTTATTGGAGGAAACTAAGGATGGAAATGCGGCTTGGCTCATAGCTGAGTATTTGTCTAGGAGAGCCCCGGGAATTAAAGGTAATAACAACATTTGTGGAGGCCATTTTGTGACAAGATTGGCAAAGAATCTTGGGTATTACAATAGTAGTGAGTTGGCTAAGTGTGGAGAGCCAAAGTTTTGTGAGATTTGGAATGCAAATGGTTTTGGAAATGCTTTGAATAAGAAGACAAAAAGTTGGGAGCATGGATTGAACACAACAACAACAACCACAACCACGACAACAACAACAACAACCACCACAGCAGCAAGGAAATGTGCCAATGGGCAATATACCGATGGGAAGCGTGCAAACGGGTAAGTCTAGTAGTTTTGACTCAGGTTGGGGAGAGTGGAACCAACATTTGAATGAAATTCAGTGTAGGGAAGTTTGGAGAGATTCAATGATGTTGAGAAACAATTATATCAATGATTATTCAATGCCGATTTTTCAAAACATGGCTCAAGAAGCCAATTATGAGTTGCCACCCTACAATCTACCCAATGTTCCACTATATCCTTTCCCCTACACCTCTTATAATGGACCCTATCTGTAGAAAACTAGAAGGGGGGTTGAATAGTTTACCGATTAAAAACTTTGTTTTGAAACTTATTGAAAGATCAATTGATATTGATCTTAAGTGTGTTAATGAAATATGCAAGCAATATGTAATAAGTAAATAAGGAAAGAAATGATCAAACCACAACAAGTTGTTTATAGTGGTTCGGCCTACAAGGACTCTTTTTCCTTGCCCTACTCCACTCCCCGAGTCTCACACTCGAGAGTTTAACTTCACTAGTCAACAAGCTCCTTTCACCGGTGGAGAAAACCTTTACACTTCGCTTACACTATTTCCGACACTAAGCTAGATGTCGAGTTCTTTCCAAGGGTACAACTACTCCCACACACAATGTATTTTGAGGACTAAAATACTAACCACTCACACTCACAAGATTATGATGGTTTGATACAACAATGAAGTATGGATCAACACTAGATCATACAACACTAAACAAACAAGACTTCCAACTTCTCGTTGAAGCTTGAATATGACTTGATCTTCTTTGCTACAAAAGAGATCACTAATATGATATGAAACTGAATTAGAAAGGTTAGAGAGAAGATATGTATGAGAGTATGTTAGAAAGGGATAAGAAACTACTTGGCTTGGCATTGCTATTTATAGCCAAATTGGACAGGAGCGTCCACGGACGGCGGACCCCTTAAAAGGGTTCCGCCCGTGTACCAATTTGGTACCGCCAGTCTGACAGTCAAGATATCAAATCTTGCCTAAAGTCAACTCTATCTAAGTGAGATTGTGCAAGATATGAAGAGTACAAATCTTCACAAAATATCTAATGGAATCTTCCAATGATTTCCATGATGTAATACATGATGTCAAATATTGTATTACTATTAATAGAAATATGCAAATGCTTAAGTAGTGTTTGGTTTTAAGAACCTAACACATTCTACAAACTACTATCATACATAATGATTAGAGACATATCAAGATGTTACTAATCATAAATGTAAATGCTTGAATGATGAATATATTGTTTGAGAAAGCTTGTTTTAATATCTAATAAACTTGACAAGCTTTAAGCTTTTATAAATTAAATTTACTTTTGTCGTTAACAAAACTTAGGCAAAGATCAAAAATATAAATAACGTTTAATGACGATATTTGTATTAACAATCTCCCCCTTTTTGTTGAGGACAAAATATAAATTTTATTTTTATAAAAGGAACAAAGTTTGTACAAGAGTTATAAAAATATTAGTTTTAGAACTTGAAAAGGAAATGATAATACAAGTGTATGAAATTTGACTTTTTATGAAAGTCAAAGAATTCACTATTTGATGCATGTTGTTGAATTTTTCAGAAAGTCAAAGTATGCAGTTTGACCTTTTTAAGAAAAGTCAAGTATTATCAATGAGGGTTCCTGTTTGACTTTTAGAAAGTCAAATGTATGCAGTTTGACTTTTTCAGAAAAGTCAACTATAAGTAATTTCAAAGTTCTATATTTTCTCCCCCTTTTTGTCTCAACAAAAAGAAGAGGCTATGCGGAATGTAATGAGCCCGAGCTATTATCTCCCCCTTGTTCAAAGCTCCCCCTAAATTGGGTGCTTTAATGGGAAGATACATGGATTGTGAAAATAAAGCTACAAAAAAAATTGTTAGTAATAATGATCATTCACAAGCATTTCCAAACACTATGTAATGACACCAACAATGTAATAAACAACATTCATTAGTTAAAATTTTTCATGAGTAAAGATCATGAAAAGAGAACACAATGATGTGTTTCTAGTACAAGAAAATAAACATTATCCTAAGAAAGCAAATAAAAGATAGACTATTCTAAAACCATCCTAAAGTGATGGTGGATGGGAAAGAGCGTTGAGACGCTCAAGAATGTGGTTGAGGATGAACCTCATTTCTTCGTGGAAGTCATGGACCATAATCCGGGTCCGTTCCACGGTTTGACCCGTTTGCTCACAAGTTGAGCAACCATGCCTTGGAGGGTAGAAAGTTTGGGGAGGTTGTGGTGGTGGAATGGTGGATGTGTTGGTGGTGTTGGGGATGTTTGGAGTGGTCATGATGGATGCAAGCAAAGCACTTTGCATTTGCATTGTCTCACTTAAGTGAGAATCCACCATGCCTTTGAATTGGTGGAGGTTGTGGAGTTCGGCTTGAATCTCCTCTCTAGTAGGATTGTCATCCCACATGCACTCCGGAATGTCCTCAATATGAGGGGACATTGATGATGGAAGTGGATGATCCCCGTATAAAGGACCATGAATGTCCTTGTGAATGGGGTGGAAAAGGAGAGGTCTTGGCCCTAATGGGGCGTTTGGGTCAATAGATGACCGAGGTGACTCATGAGCGATTCGCTCAATAGTGCCAAAGGATGGCAATGGTGGTGGATGACTTGGCCTAGGAGGCAAGTCTTCCAAGTCCTCTAGGAAAGGATTTGGTGATGTTGGTGGAGTTGAAAATAACTCCATGGGAGTGAGAGTGGGAGACCTTGGTGAAGGTGGTGAGGGTGTTTTGGATGTTTGGATGGGTGCCGGTGGAGGTGAAGTAGGTGTTTTTGTTGGTGGTGGAGTGGTGATCACAATGTGTGATGAAGTGGGTGTAGCTAAGGTAAGATGTGTATCATCTCTAATGGGAGATGAGATGGTGAGTGGTGAAGATTCGGATGATGAGCTAAGATGAACAAAACAACAAGGCCTTACGCTCATTCTAGCGGTTTTCTTGCAAGGTTTTGGTGATGATTTAGTCATTTTTAACTTGGGTTTTTGATTTGCTAGATAGTAGTGAGAATGAAGAAGGTGTGAGGATGATCATGGTAAAGCCTTTCAATTTATAGAGGTAAGAAATTGTTGAGAAATGGTTTGATTTGATGTTGAACCATTGAAGAGATGAGGTTCCTAATGATTTGGAAGTGGGTTGAATGCTAGTCATATCACCCAAGTCAATCCATACAAAGAAGATGGAGTGAAGAAGAAAAGATATGCAATAAATGTGTTCTAGTGAGTGGAATTTCGTAATATTCAGATTACCCACGGATTTGAAGGTACCAAAAATTTGGTTCCTTCCTTTATGCAAAAGGGCTCCTTGGGTGGATTTTTCAAATTTTTGAATTTTGGTGGGAAATGGATTTCTTATATACCTTAGTGAATAATACTAGTTCTAATAACAGTATAAATTAGTTAAGATTGATTTATAAGTGATGGAAGATAATTTGGAATCACGAAAGAGTCGAAATTCAGAAAATTACCTGGAGGATCCACGGCACCAAAATCATACACGGACGGTACCCTAAAAAGGGTGCCGTCTGGTCCGCCTGTACAGGTATGGCGGTACCAAACTACATAAAGGACGGTACCAAAAATATGGTGCCGTCTGATCCGTGGAGTGCTGAAATATGGACAGAGTTCGTTTTTAGGTGTCGGGGAAATTTCCGAAACCTGAAATTATTCTCAAAACCTGTTATACTAAACATTTCTAGTTAGGAAAAGTAAATAACACATTTGTAAACATAGTGGAGCATAGATTTTGAGCAAGGCTTATTGATTTTCACAATATAGTGAAAATGGGTAAAATTTGATAGCATACTTGTGCTATCCCCCTGCATGAGATTGTTAGCATACACCATTGTTTCAAGTTATATTATCATCCTACATAATAAAAGCAACTAAATAGTATCAAACATTAACGATAATGCATTGTTCCAAACACTCCTTAAAGTACCCTTATTTGTCCAACTTCTTGTGAATCTTGTTCATCATCCTACCAAGGCACTTGAACATTCCCTTAGTTTGTTTGATTTCTGCTGATTCATTCTCAATCTCGGGAAGAGATGCGTAATACTCTTGAGGTGGAAGATAAGAGCTTGGAAGACCATCCTCGGAGCTATTTGATGATGATGATGAAGGAGTTGGAGGTTTAGCTCTCTTGCCTTTAGTCTTAGCAACTCGAGCATCACTCAAAGGTACAAAGATGTGAGGGATGAGTTCATAGTGAAGGTGCATCCCTTTTGGGGTTGGTGGAATTGGAGCGAAGTTTCTATAGAGACGGGTGAGAAGCATCCCGTATGGAAGAGCAACGGATCCTTGAGTTGGAATATCAATCATTCTCCTAGCTATGTAGTAGGCTAAGTTGAATGGTTGTCGGGTGGACAAGTTGTAGAGCATGTGGCAAAGACAAGCGTTTATGTGATCCCTATTCCCTATGGTGCTAATGACGTTGGCTCTAAGTAGTTCCTCCCATTTCTTGAATTCGGGCTTAAGTTCATTTAGCTCCATTCCATATGGATCTCGGTTTACCTCTTTTCCCTTTCGTGTAACTCGGGTTGTATCACCTTTTGGATTAAAAAGATGTTCACGGATGACATCCTTATTGGCCAAACGGGTTATGTAGGGAAGAGAGCGGTCATTGATTGTATCAAGAGCCATGAGTGACCACTTATCCGTGTAGACACAAGTTCCTCGGTTGGGAATTCCTAACACTTGAGCAAAGTTGCTTAAGGTGATGGTGTAGTCATTTTGGTTGATTCTAAACCTAAGACAGAATTCATCATCGTCTTCATCACTAAAGTCGGTCACACTAGCATAGAATTCTAACACAAACCTAGGACAAATTGGTTCATCGATGTCAAGAAGACAATCGAATTGAATGGCGGCTAGTTCTTCACGAAGATTAGTGTGCTCAAGGAAGGATGGGTGAATGGTTATACCCTCGTGGAAATACCTTGATTCTAGACCCCTAAATATTTCTACTTGTTCCTTGGTGAGTCATTTGGTTTTGTGGTGTTTGGGAATGTAGTTAAGAGTGTCTTTGTGATCATAGAATCTTGCGGCTACCATGGTTATTCCTAAGGACAAGAATTAACATGTTAAAAAAAATGAAAATAAATTTTAACGTTTTTGATTCTAGTGTGTGCCTATATGAAAACAATTTGGAGTTGCGGTTATATCGACTCATTTTATGCAAAAAATGGTTTTAGTGGAGTGTTTGGCAAATACCATGAGATAACCCAAATGCTCCTAATTCAATGTGGCTACATTTGAATATACCCGGGAGTGCATATTAGTTATGCAATACCTTTAGTATTCAAGAGCATGCAAGTGATGAAAATTCTAACGTTTCTATTTGTATTAGCAATGAAAAATGTTTTCCTACAAGTGAGAAGCTTTTCAAAACTTTTGACATGGGGTGTTTGGTTGTTTGAATAAGGCCTTATATTTATTATCTATCAATTAGTGGGAAACATGATTTGTTTATGCAATATGATAATGTAGTACCTAATTTGAATGACTAGTTATGCAATTTGCCAATTGAATTCATATTTGGTATAAAAGCATACATAAAACCCCATGTAATGATTTGTGATAGTTTTGTGCATAAATAAGAATCCTAGACTCAGAATTAAGAGATGAAATGTAGTTAGGATACTTACAATGATGTTATCTTCAGTGATTAGTGAGTGGGAAGATGACAATAATGAGCTTGGTTTAAGTTTTACACGTTTTGGTAAAGTGAGTTGTGAGGAAGAGGATGTTATGTATAAAGTTGTTTTGCTTCTGTAGACACCACGGACCAGACGGCACCAAATTTTTGGTTCCGTCCGTGTTGTCGTTTGGTGCCGTGGCTACAGTAGCAGATACAAGGCAAAATTGTTTTGGTTTGACTATTCCAATGTTTTAGGCTATGTTTATCCTACATGTTTGGTTCCATTAACCCTAAACCAAGTCTAAGAAGATTAAAAGGTTTTCGTTTAAGAGGTTTAGTAAGGATGTCGGCAATGTTGTCTTCGGAGGATACTTTCTCGATTGAAATGTTTCCTTTTTGAACATTGTCGCGAAGAAAGTGATGACGGATTTCAATGTGCTTTGTACGAGCATGTTGAACGGGATTCTTGCTGAGATCGATGGCTCCTTTGTTGTCGCAAAGTATCACAATGTCGTTGAGATGAATTCCGTAGTCTACGAGAGCTTGCTTCATCCAAAGAGCTTGTTGACATGCTTTTCCGGCCGAGACGTATTCGGCTTCAGTAGTAGAGATGGCTAAAGCCGTTTGCTTCTTTGCAAACCATGAGGTGAGACAATGTCCAACAAAAGTGCAAATACCACTTGTACTTTTTCTATCGACATAATCACCGGCATGATCCGAGTCGGCATACACTATGGTTTCTATACCCGTTCCTTTGGGATACCATAATCCTAAACACGTTGTTCCCTTAATATATCTAAAAATCCTTTTTAATGCTTCTAAGTGTGATGCCTTTGGGTTTTCTTGAAAGCGAGCACATAGACAAACACTAAACATAATGTCGGGTCTACTAGCCGTAAGATAGAGTAGGCTACCAATCATTCCTCTATATTTAGTGTTATCTACGGATTCACCTTCTTCGTCCTTGGTGAGTTTAGTGTCCGAGGACATGGGTGTTTTAGTTGGTTTGGAATCTTCAAGACCAAATTTCTTAAGCATGTCTTTTATATATTTAGATTGGTTAAAGAAAATACCATCATCTAGTTGTTTGATTTGAAGTCCTAGAAAGAAGTTTAACTCACCCATCATACTGATAACGCTACACGCGTCGTTCGGGGTCAAGGAAACTTCCTTTTCTTCGAGCAAGTTTTATAACACCCTAGGCAGTGAACCTAATCGTTGTAGTGTAGTAATTAGGGTAAGCCACGGGTATTGATATCGTTCTCTAGGGGAATAGGAATGCTAGTAGGGAGTTACTACGCTAAGGTTAAGGTTGAGGAAGATTATTTTTTATCTTTTTATATTTTATGAAAATGGAAAAGTACGAATCTCGGGGTTTGGATTTGGGGGTTTGGTATTTCTACCGATTACTCTACTATTATCTAATTATCTAAGCTAAGGTGAGGATAGTCTATGTCTATTTTTGTGTGCTCGTATGATAGTTAAAGATGTGTTTACCTAGATGCTACTACTCCCTAGTTATCTCCTATTGATGGTTGAATTGTCACGTCCTTATTCTTAACGCGTTGTGTTTTCTAAGGTCGTAAGGTGTGCATTCCCTAACTCTTTGAAGTCACCTTTAAGTGTAGTAAACAAAATCCACTAAGTCATTCATAAACTAACCTTGAGGTTATCTTTGGGTTTAGTAAACGAAATCCACTAAGTCATTCATAAACTATCAAAGATTTATCAAGTATTAAACACAACGATAGCCTAGTCGCACTACTAAGCCAATTACAATTAAGATAAGAGACAACCTAACAATAATTAACAACTAGGTTTCATACATCTAAGCAAACACACAAATAAATTAGCCGGACATGGAGAACATGCAAGCATACACACAAATAATCAAAGACATAATTGAATTAATGAAGCAAAGACTTATCTTGGTGTAAGATAGGGTTAAAAACCCTAAAATACTGTACAAGACACCTTAGGTTCGGTTTTAGGTTTTTACTCCAAAGACTCTCCACACAAATACTGAAAAATTCGGATTCTATATATAAGATTACAATTGCGACGGCGTCACCTTATGTTTAGTGACGCCGTCGTGTCGCCGCCATTAGGGTTTCGTCTTGGCCACGTTAACCTTGCGACGGCGTCACCTTATGTCCGTGACGCCGTCCTCTTCAGCTTCTGACGTCGTCTGGATCGCATCTAGGCCGTCTGAGTAGCGACGGCCTACTCTTTCACAACTAGACGCCGTCTCTTGAAAACACGAGTTTTGCGTTCTGACCCGTCACAATAATTCTCCGACGGCGTCGCAAATAGAACCTGACGCCGTCGCCTTCTACATTCAGCGACTGTGAGTGTCTGATTTCGACTTTGGCCATTTTCTTCATATATTCGCGCCTTTCTGTCCAAATAAGTGTCATTCCAGCATTTTGCCTTCACGAGACCTAAAAAGTGAAAAGGAACGATATTAAGCAATAACGGATACAAAAGTGATCAAATAAGGACTTAAACGACCCCTCAAAATGGTACCTTTTAAAACCTTATCAAATATCCCTACACTTGTTATTTGCTTGTCCTCAAGCAAATGTGCTTTTAGCCAATTAATTTATAAGTTAGGGGTCATTCAGCATTAATTCAAAACGGTCCACAACACATATAAGCCCCGCAAAAGTCATAACAAGCAAGGAAATTACATACTAGCACCTCACATTGGGTGTTTGGATACTCACATCTCTCTTAGGTGTATAAATGAAATATAAAAATATAGGAAATGGAAGATAAACACTCATTAACCGGTCCTAGTACATAGATTACCATAGGCTTGAGAATAGATCAAACCTCCATCGCTTTGGCGTAAGCACCTAGGAAAGACTATCAAAGAGGTCTTTTAAAGGGTTGTAACGTTAGGCTTACGGTAGGGAAATAAGGGTTTGGTGGGATAGGCTATTTAGTGGTGGTAAGTCAAAAATCTCTATGTTAACTGCATATGAAGAATGGCGTTGCTAAGCCAAGACTCGACACTCTAAACTCTAGATAACTGAAATAAACAAACATAAATTAAAAGATAGATGTAGGATGGTAGCCCGTATTTTTTTTTTTTTTTTTTTTTTTTTTTTTTTTACCTCTATTTTTTTTTTCTTTTCTCTTTTTCTATTTTTTTTTTTTTTTTTTTTTTTTTTTTTTTTTTTTTTTTTTTCATACACTTTTACTCTACCATCCTCTACGATAACATCAAAATACTAGGGATTTACAGGGACATCCCTACACTTGAGTTTTTATTATTCTAACACTAATTTGACCCGATTTGAAAAGATCAAAACACTTGGGGTACATTATTACGTAAACAAAGGGAATTTGAATTTAACGTTCCCTTCCCGTCATTTCATAAACTTTAACTTTTCCCATGAATCCCAATCGTCCCAAAACTGTATACAAAGGATATGACTCGACTTAGCAACTTATGCAAGTAACTAGATAATTGAACTAAGGGTTTAGGGTGATAACAAACATTTGCACTAAAAGTGAGTGCATAAGGGGTAGGCTAAGGCGATTTGGGTGTATATTTGGGGGTGGGGTGTAAACAATGCTCTTCATTGATATTCCGGAAAAACCGAAATATCACGAGAACCGCGAAAAGGATAGGCTCTGAGGGGTTAACTAGGGGTATCGTGTACTAAAGATGAGTACAACGCAAAGGGTGTGAGGGAATTACTCAACCAAAGTGGAAGAAGTAATTATATTACAGGTATCAAACAAGGGTTTATCCTAATGCCTCTTATCATTTAGTTATTCCTAACTACACAAGTGTAGCCTCACTTGCGATCTCGGAATGCATCACAAAACAAGTTCTAGAATCTATTATACTACCGGTTCACACTCTAAGCATTAAAGATGAATGCTTTAATTCCTACTAATCTAAGGGCGATCCTCACATTTTGGGTGGAATTTGGGTGGTAAGGGTTTTTTTGTGCTAGTCATGCAACTTCCTATCCGTGAGACGCTTTTGTTAAGACTAATGGCCCACTCCTATATGTCATAAAAAATTTTAAATTTGGTGCCAAAATTACCCTAACCGACATTTCTCATGGTTTATTACACAATCACAATTGGACAAAGCAAATAGTCAAGGATAAGCATAGTTTCAAAGTTCCCGTTTTATTTTCCCTCCCTACACTTAAACTGAACATTGTCCCCAATGTTCCCCGAAAGTATCAAAGTTATGATAAAAGAAGGTAATTAAAAACGAAAGAAACTAATACTCCCCTGATTAGCTCGGTAGGATCCGTGTAAAGTGGTGGTTAAATTCTTTTCAAGAAGAATTATTGCGTGAAAAGCTCCTTCCAATCTTATGTAACTTCTTCTTGACAAACTAAACCTGCACACTTGAAGAAAACAAACGAAACCTTCGCGTAAAATCGGCGGTAATAATATATATAAGACTCGATTTAAACTAGGATATAATGCTTGTGGAATGAATGTTTACAGAATTTCTAAGAAAATTAAGACCTGGAAAATTCCAAAAATTTATAAGTAGCTCAGAAAACGAGAAAAAGTAATCTGATGTTTTTACTCCTTCCTGACGCCGTCAGGTTTCAATCCTGACGCCGTCAGGTTATCCTGACAAAAACTGGTCTGCGATTTTCTGGAAAAATTTCTAGAAAATTTACATCTTTAGAATCTGGAAAAATTTCTGCAAAACATTCATTATGACTCGATACAAGCATTTGACTCGAACAAACAAACATATATATCTTTTAATTAATTGTTATTCTCATGTTTACGTTTCTTTTGAAAACGTGTGTAATCCTCCCTACACTTATCCCTTATGTAAAATACCTTTATATGTAATTAAGACGAAGTTAAAAACAAAATAAAGCATTTTTACAAATTTAAACATGAGGATAAATAATTAATAAAAGATATATGACACTAACAAGCAAACAATTAAGCATGGGTTGCCTCCCACGAAGCGCTTTTCTTTATTAAAGAGTCTTGTAGCTAGACTCGTAGTCGTGCTCCTACGTTTTCTCACCATCGCCCTCTTCATGGCCTCTAATGGGGGATTCCATGTTGTAGAAGTGCCCTAAAATGCGCTTCTCTAAGAGTTCATCTTCTCCCCATTCGGTCCTGTATTCCGGTCCTAGGCTCAAACAATCCTTGTAGAATCCGAAAATCTTAGCCATAACATAATCAACATCTTTCTCCCTATCCTCATCATTCCTATAATAGACCGATAGTTTAAGTTCCTTTTCATCATTAGAGAGTGATGAAAATTTCTCAATCTTAAACGGCATTTGGTAAGCTATGTCATCGGTCTTATTCTTGAACCGCACTACTCCTAATGAGGGGTCATAGGTCATCCCGGTGCTTTCTATGAAAGGTTTTCCTAAAATAACATGGGACAAGCTAGGGTCTATGGTCGTGCTAATATCATCCACAACTATGAAGTCCGTAGGAAACGTGAAACTACCTACATAAACGGGCAATCCCTTAACTCTACCGAGAAAATTGCAACTAACATTAGGATCATTAGGGTCTTGCCTAGTTGGAATAGGCTTCTTCAATATCCAATTGTAGTAGGTGCTAGTCATGATGTTGATTGGGGACTTGCGATCAATGTAAGCTTTTGCCACAAAAAGGTGTCCTATGACACATGGTATGTTAAGATTCCAAGGGTTCCCAAACTTAATTCGAGGACTTTTTCTAACATACATGTGACGGAGGTCACGCACTAAGTGAGGGTGGCGAGATAGTTCTTCGTCCGTAGGAAATTTGTTGAAATAGTCAATGTCTACTTCATCTATTTCCTCGGGTATTTCCTCATCCACTAGTGTATAGTCCTCTTCGTCATTTGTTTCATCAGGTTCAACTAAGGCGATGGTATTGACGAATTGGACATACTTTAGCTTGCTTGGATCCTTAATCTCTATGCCTGAAGGCTCGGGAGTTGAGATAGCACTAACCTTCTTATCACTATTAGCTATGGCTTTCAAAAGGTTGTCTATTTTCCTATCCATCTCGGCTTGTTGATTATTAAAGCGGTCCGAGAGCTTAGCTATTTGGGTTTCTTGGGATGTAACTAGGTTTTGCAACATCCCTTCGATGTTTTGTTGGTTAGGACCGTTAGGTGGGGGCCATGAGAAATCATTAGAAGTGAATTCTTTGGTTTGCCCCCAGTAGAAATCAGGCTTTCCTTTCCATGCCTCTCGGGTTTCATTGAAATTCCTAGGTCCGGGTGCTATAGGGAATCTTCCTCCTGTTCCATTAACACGCGAGGATGTGTAGTCAACAGAAGCGTGTTCGGGGGATCGGGTGCTATTGCGCGTGTTATGAGGATCACAAAACGGCTCACATGAAGAGGAAGCTTTGTTCACATGGTGTGAAGACTTAGGATTTTCGTAGGAACTCATGAGGAATTTAACCTGATCTTCAAGTTCGATCATCCTACGGTCGGGAGGAGGCAAGGAGATTGCCTTGACGGTTTTGGGCAGCTCACGGGGGTCATCCCAACTTTCGTTGTCATAGAGGGCAAGGTCCTCTATTATTTCCCATGATTCTTCTGCGGTGAGATCACTAAGTTTTCCACCGGCCGCTTGGTCAATGGATCGCTTAGTGGGAAAGTTGACATGATCATAAAAGATTTGGACTTGGAGCCAAAGATCAATGCCGTGATGAGGGACTTTGTGAAGTAAGTCCTTGAATCGGGTCCATGCTTCGTAGAGAGATTCACCTTGACGTTGTTGGAACATCAAGATGTCATTCCTAAGCTTAGTGGTTCTCCCCGGTGGGAAAAATTGAGCAAGGAAGCGAGAAGTAAGATCATCCCAACTTGAGATGGAGCCGGCGGGAAGTCGCTCAAGCCAATTACTAGCTTGGTCCCGTAGAGAGAATTGGAAGAGACGCAGGCGCGTGGTCTCCCGAGTAGTAGCATCAAGGTCGATGGAATCGACGATTTTGAGGAAATCCCTCAGATGCTGATTTGGATCTTCGGAACGAAGTCCATGGAATGCACATCCGTTTTGCACCAACCGGATGGTGTCGGATCGCAGGGCCGTAGTTTGGGCTTGGTCGGGAAGCTCAATGGTGTTCCTATAGCCTAAGTGGCTTGGTCTCGAGTATTCACCAAGAGTACGGGCTCTTGGCGGGTCATTTGGTGGTATGTTGATGAATGGTAGTGGGTTATCACCTTCCATGATGAAAAGTGATGGAATTACTAACAAAGGTTACGAAGAAGGGGGATAGACTAAGAGAAATCTAAAAATGAGAAAAAAGTTTACTTGATAGGAATCAAGCAAAGAAACCTAAACGAGGTGGACTACTAACTAGCTATTCTATTCCCCGGCAGCGGCGCCAAAAACTTGATAACGCTACACGCGTCGTTCGGGGTCAAGGAAACTTCCTTTTCTTCGAGCAAGTTTTATAACACCCTAGGCAGTGAACCTAATCGTTGTAGTGTAGTAATTAGGGTAAGCCACGGGTATTGATATCGTTCTCTAGGGGAATAGGAATGCTAGTAGGGAGTTACTACGCTAAGGTTAAGGTTGAGGAAGATTATTTTTTATCTTTTTATATTTTATGAAAATGGAAAAGTACGAATCTCGGGGTTTGGATTTGGGGGTTTGGTATTTCTACCGATTACTCTACTATTATCTAATTATCTAAGCTAAGGTGAGGATAGTCTATGTCTATTTTTGTGTGCTCGTATGATAGTTAAAGATGTGTTTACCTAGATGCTACTACTCCCTAGTTATCTCCTATTGATGGTTGAATTGTCACGTCCTTATTCTTAACGCGTTGTGTTTTCTAAGGTCGTACTGGTGTGCATTCCCTAACTCTTTGAAGTCACCTTTAAGTGTAGTAAACAAAATCCACTAAGTCATTCATAAACTAACCTTGAGGTTATCTTTGGGTTTAGTAAACGAAATCCACTAAGTCATTCATAAACTATCAAAGATTTATCAAGTATTAAACACAACGATAGCCTAGTCGCACTACTAAGCCAATTACAATTAAGATAAGAGACAACCTAACAATAATTAACAACTAGGTTTCATACATCTAAGCAAACACACAAATAAATTAGCCGGACATGGAGAACATGCAAGCATACACACAAATAATCAAAGACATAATTGAATTAATGAAGCAAAGACTTATCTTGGTGTAAGATAGGGTTAAAAACCCTAAAATACTGTACAAGACACCTTAGGTTCAGTTTTAGGTTTTTACTCCAAAGACTCTCCACACAAATACTGAAAAATTCGGATTCTATATATAAGATTACAATTGCGACGGCGTCACCTTATGTTTAGTGACGCCGTCGTGTCGCCGCCATTAGGGTTTCGTCTTGGCCACGTTAACCTTGCGACGGCGTCACCTTATGTCCGTGACGCCGTCCTCTTCAGCTTCTGACGTCGTCTGGATCGCATCTAGGCCGTCTGAGTAGCGACGGCCTACTCTTTCACAACTAGACGCCGTCTCTTGAAAACACGAGTTTTGCGTTCTGACCCGTCACAATAATTCTCCGACGGCGTCGCAAATAGAACCTGACGCCGTCGCCTTCTACATTCAGCGACTGTGAGTGTCTGATTTCGACTTTGGCCATTTTCTTCATATATTCGCGCCTTTCTGTCCAAATAAGTGTCATTCCAGCATTTTGCCTTCACGAGACCTAAAAAGTGAAAAGGAACGATATTAAGCAATAACGGATACAAAAGTGATCAAATAAGGACTTAAACGACCCCTCAAAATGGTACCTTTTAAAACCTTATCACATACTCATTTCAAACTCGTCATGCATGATTTTAGAGAAGTCATCACATAGCTCTTGACAAGTTGATCCGAATATAATGTCATCAACGTATATTTGAACAATAATAATTTGCGATTCCTTTTTCTTAGTAAAAAGAGTATTATCTACTAATCCCATAGTATATTTGTTATCAATAAGAAAAGTCTTAAGACGGTCGTACCAAGCTTTAGGTGCTTGTTTAAGACCGTATAATGCTTTCTTGAGTTTGAAGACATGATGTGGTTTCTCAAAGTCGGTAAAACCGGGAGGTTGAGCAACATGCACTTCTTCGTTAATAAACCCATTAAGGAAAGCACTTTTAACATCCATTTGAAATAATTTAAAATCATAAGCACATGCATAAGCAAGTAATATTCTAATAGATTCAAGTCTAGCTACCGGTGCATAAGTTTCATCATAGTCAATTCCTTCTTGTTGATTATAACCTTGTGCAACAAGCCTAGCTTTGTTTCTAGATACTACACCATTTTCGTCCATTTTGTTTCGAAAGACCCATTTTGTTCCAATTATAGTTTGATCTTTGGGTTTTGGAACTAGTTTCCAAACATCATTTCTAACGAATTGGTTTAATTCTTCTTGCATGGCAATTACCCATGATTCATCTTTTATTGCTTCATTTATGGTTTTTGGTTCAATAGTGGATACAAAACAAAAATGATTACTTTGATTTTGAGCTTGTGATCTTAAGGTTCTTTGATTAAGTTTTCCTATGACCTTTTCTAATGGATGACTTTTAGATTCTTTTATGTTGACAATTTCCTTATTTAATGGTTCATCTTCCTTGTTATTATTAATTTGACTTTCAATTATTTGACTTTCAACTAAGTCATCATCTACCAAAGGTGATGTCTTAGAGGGAGGTGGACTTTCGTCAAATGTTATGTTCAACGATTCCTCGACTATCATTGTTTCTTTATTTAGGACAATGTAAGCTTTACTAGTTTGAGAGTAGCTAAGAAATACACCTTCATAAGACTTTGGGTCAAACTTGGTGAGATAATCCTTAGTATTAAGAATAAAACATTTACAACCAAAGACTTTAAAATATCCTAATGTTGGCTTTTTACCTTTATAAAGTTCATATGGTGTTTTGTTTAGGAAAGGACGTATTAGGACTCTATTTAAAATATATGTAGAAGTGTCAACGGCGTTACACCAAAACTTTTGAGGAATGTTTTGTTCATTAAGCATTGTTCTACTCATTTCTTGAATTGTTCTATTTTTACGTTCTACTACTCCATTTGATTGAGGTGTTCGTGGAGCGGAAAAGTTATGTGTTATACCATTTGTATCACAAAAGTTTCCAAATTGAGTTTCGTTGTCAAATTCACGACCATGATCCGTTCGGATCGACACAATTTTGACACCTAGAAAATTTTGAATTTTCTTGCTAAGTATTTCAAATTTATCAAAAGCTTCATTTTTGGTTTTCAAAAATAACGTCCAAGTAAACCTTGAGTAATCATCTACTATGACCAAAGTGTATAAGTTGCCTCCATAGCTTCTTATAGCGGATGGTCCAAACAAATCCATATGTAATAATTCTAGACACTTAGATGTGGACACCATATTTTTAGATTTGTGACTACTATGTGTTTGTTTACCAATTTTGCAAGCGTCGCAAAAGTGTTGGTCATATTTTAGTTTTGGTAAATTCCTAACCAACTCTTTTGAAGATAGGTTTTGTATAAGTCTCATATTAGCGTGACCTAAGCGTCTATGCCAAAGAGATGAGCTATCGTCTAAAGTTGTTAAGCAAAGTTTGTCATTATATGTTTTATCTATTTTCATGACGTATATGTTATTTTTCCTAACTCCTTTAGCTATGGTAATACCATCTTTTAGTATTTTACTACCATTTTCATCAAATAGTACTTTATACTTTTTATCACATAGTTGGCTAATACTAAGTAGATTAAATCCTAACCTATCCACATGAGCAACATTTTCAATACTTAGAGAGTTATGAGCAATCGTACCTTTGCCAATGATTTTGCTTTTGAGATTGCTACCGAAAGTGACATTACCTCCGTCATACTCTTGGTATGATGAGAAGAGACTTTTGTTGCCCGTCATGTGTCGTGAGCATCCACTATCTTTTATCCATTCATCAGGTTCCAATCCAACTTTCAAGCATACCTAAGAAGCAAATAACTCAATCATTTGGTCCCCAATATCTCATGGGTCCGTTTGGGTTAAACATACCATTTATTTGATTCATGTATGGAAATGATGGGTAAGGGTTCCATGGCATGTAATCTGGAGTTTGATATGGTCTAGGAAAGTTTTGATTCCAACCGTTGTGTTGGTGGTTAGGTTGAACGTTGTGGTTGCTCTTAGGAAAGGGGCGTTTGGCAAAAGAAGTTTTATATCGTTGATGAGTAGTTTTTGATCAAAATTCATTTTTAACAAGTCCTAATCCTGATATAATGGCTGGTTTTAGTTTAACATTATCATTGGTTTTCTTTGTTACTTTAACAAATTCAGTACGGTCCGTATTGCGAACATTCTGTTCTGCTGAAGTACCCGCGGTACCATTTTGCACAACGGACGGAACCCTTATTTTGGTTCCGTCTGGTCCGTGCTGTACTGCAGCAATTTTGACAGAATGTTCGTCCTTTTCGGCCGTTTTGTTTTGACTCTTTGGAATAAATACTTCATTAAAACCAAGCCCATTCATATCTCCTGGTGTTTTATGGATTTTAACTATTTCATCGGCAAGAGCGATGTTTTTGTTAAACCTTTTAAACTTAGAATTATTTTCTATTAAAACTTCTTGTGTGAGCTTTAGTTTTTCTATTTCAAGATAAAGCTCTTGACATGATTTACAATCATCGTCATTCGCTTTTCCCTTTTCAAGACGTTTTGCTTTTTCTTTTAACTCATATACTTCATTTTCCAAAAACTCCTTTTTGGTTTTTAGAAATTTATTTTTAGTTATGATTTTTAGACTTAGCTCACACAATTGATTATATTGTTTTTGCAAGGTGTCATCATCTATAGAAGAATAAGAAGAGTCGGAAAGTACCTCATTTGACTCATGTGCCATTAGAGCGATCTCTTCCTTGCTTGATTCTTCATCGTCTTCACTATCACTCCAAGCACCACTTACAAAAGCTCGTTGAGTTTTGCTTTTAGGTGGCTTGGGACATTCTCCTATGAGATGACTTGCATCACCACATCTAAAACACTTTCTTTCACCTTTAATTTTCTTATCATCCCGATCTTTTCGGAATGGCTTCTTTTCTTCTCGAGGTTGTCTTACAAACTTTCCTCTTCTTCTAAAGAACTTCTTGAAATCTCTAACGGCCATGGCATACTCCTCATCTTCACTATCGGAACAAGATTCACCATCATCGCTTGATTCCGCCTTTGCTTTAAGAGCAACGGATTTGATCTTCTCCTTTCTTCCTTTGATGATCTCCGAAACTTTCTCCATTATCATTTCGTGAACTTTGAGGTTGCCAATTAGCTCGTCTAGTGACATTATTGAGAGATCTTTTGATTATTCAATAGCGGTCACTTTAGCTCTCCATTTGGGATGGAGTGCTCTAAGAAATTTCCTGACAAAGTTCTTACTACGAAAAGATTCATCAAGTGCTTTAAGTGATGTAATGATAGTGTTAAAACGAGCAAAGCCACAATCAATGGTTTCATCTTCAGGGATAACAAATTGTTCATATTGTTGAACAAGAAGATCAATTTTGTTATCCTTGACTTGTGAATTACCTTGATGTGTAACAATTAAAGATTCCCAAATATCTTTGGTGGTTTCACACATAAAAATTCTTTCATATTCTTTTCTAGGTAAAGCATTATAAAGCATCATTTTAGCTTCATTATTTTTAGCAACTAATTTCTTTTGTTCATCAACGGAAATATCCTTTGTTGTAGAACTAAAATCTCCTTTAACAATAATAAACCAAAGATCTATATCTTTTGATTTTACATATGTTTCAAAATGGTTTTTCCATTAGATAAATCCATTGGTTTCAAAGAGTGGTGGTATTTGCATAGATTGCCCTTCTTTAAAGTTTTCAGAATCCATGGATCGTTTCAAGTTTATAAAATACAAGTTATTTTAGAAATTCTTGAGCAACGAGGCTCTGGTACCAATTGTAGAAAACTAGAAGGGGGGTTGAATAGTTTACCGATTAAAAACTTTGTTTTGAAACTTATTGAAAGATCAATTGATATTGATCTTAAGTGTGTTAATGAAATATGCAAGCAATATGTAATAAGTAAATAAGGAAAGAAATGATCAAACCACAACAAGTTGTTTATAGTGGTTCGGCCTACAAGGACTCTTTTTCCTTGCCCTACTCCACTCCCCGAGTCTCACACTCGAGAGTTTAACTTCACTAGTCAACAAGCTCCTTTCACCGGTGGAGAAAACCTTTACACTTCACTTACACTATTTTCGACACTAAGCTAGATGTCGAGTTCTTTCCAAGGGTACAACTACTCCCACACACAATGTATTTTGAGGACTAAAATACTAACCACTCACACTCACAAGATTATGATGGTTTGATACAACAATGAAGTATGGATCAACACTAGATCATACAACACTAAACAAACAAGACTTCCAACTTCTCGTTGAAGCTTGAATATGACTTGATCTTCTTTGCTACAAAAGAGATCACTAATATGATATGAAACTGAATTAGAAAGGTTAGAGAGAAGATATGTATGAGAGTATGTTAGAAAGGGATAAGAAACTACTTGGCTTGGCATTGCTATTTATAGCCAAATTGGACAGGAGCGTCCACGGACGGCGGACCCCTTAAAAGGGTTCCGCCCGTGTACCAATTTGGTACCGCCAGTCTGACAGTCAAGATATCAAATCTTGCCTAAAGTCAACTCTATCTAAGTGAGATTGTGCAAGATATGAAGAGTACAAATCTTCACAAAATATCTAATGGAATCTTCGAATGATTTCCATGATGTAATACATGATGTCAAATATTGTATTACTATTAATAGAAATATGCAAATGCTTAAGTAGTGTTTGGTTTTAAGAACCTAACACATTCTACAAACTACTATCATACATAATGATTAGAGACATATCAAGATGTTACTAATCATAAATGTAAATGCTTGAATGATGAATATATTGTTTGAGAAAGCTTGTTTTAATATCTAATAAACTTGACAAGCTTTAAGCTTTTATAAATTAAATTTACTTTTGTCGTTAACAAAACTTAGGCAAAGATCAAAAATATAAATAACGTTTAATGACGATATTTGTATTAACACTATCCAAATCCATATCCTGGCTATGCACCATTTCCTGGCCCTGTGCCTGCATATGGTAGATTACCCGAAGTTGGAGGATCAAGCTATGATGTTGGAGGATCTTCATCGGGCGTTGCAAAGGAGAAGATGAAGAGGAAGGTTTACACAATCTTTGATGTGGAGGAGAACTATGAAACCGAAAGTGATGATGAAGAAGGTGATGATATGAGTGAGGATGCCGAATGATCGTGGATCATTCTTGATTTATGCTTTCAAAAACAATGGTTATTTTGTTGAACAATATTATCTCTATCTCGTAACTATTTCTTTAGGATGATTATCATACTTTGTTTATTTTCATATTTTTAGCAGCATTTGGATTGTTTGCTTGTTTTGTTTTGTGTATTGCGTATTTTGCAGTTTTGTTTGCAGGATGGATGTGACGGAAGCTTATTGTTGGTCAAATATTTGGAGTTGGATAACTCACATGCTTGCTTATGACCCAATATGCGTATTGCATATTCTATCCCGTGGTATCTCTTTGACTATTTCTTTTTCCCATTTTCTTTACTTTGAAGTTCATTTTTATTACATTGAGGACAATGCAAAACTTAAGTATTGGGGAGGGAAGAAAATAGGAAAAATGATACGATTTTTAATTTTTTAGTTTTTTTAGTCTTATTTTTAGGTAAATTTTTGGATTTAAGTAATTAGCCGGAAATCGCCCTTGATTGTCTAGCTATTTTCACACGATTATTGATATATATTAAAAACAACTTGAGTATTTCAATGGTAAAATGAGGTTTTTGAAATTTTTTGATTTGAACCAAATTATGGAAGTAATTTATTATGAATTTGATAGCATTTTCTAGCACGCATTATAGCCTTTTTCAACTTAATTGTGAGGTTTCTTTTTGTATAAAACACATCTTTTGTTTTATATTTGCTATGAGTGTGCCGGTGATTGTGTCGATTCTAGAACTTGTACTTGTTATGCATTACGGTTAAAATCACTCTCGAGTGATAAAAATATGTTCATGTGATAAGAGGCATCGTTGGATTTAACCCAAATGGCCTTCCATTTTACATCTGATGTTTTTTGCTAACCACATCGGTTAGTTAACCACCTTATATGGACCCATTTGTTAGTTCTCATTTTTAGCACTAGATACCCTTAGTTACACCCTTCTAGCCAATCTTTTGCATTCTTGTTAAATCCAAAAAAATACAAAAAGATTTTACACCTTAAACCTTAACCAACCCATGTCATGTCTATTGGTTTGTAGCTAGTTGTTTGGAGTGTTGGATTGTTTTTGTTGATTATGAAGAAGCTACATTTTGTCTATAGTGTGTACCATTCTCCAACAAAAACAAAGGAGACGTCTTTCTCATTTGTATTTTTGTGTTGTATGTATACACTAAGTGTGGGGGAACTTGAAAAAAAAGGGAGGTTATAGCCAATGAGCTATATGAAGAGTATTGATTGGCCAATGAGCTAAATTGAGTTATATATGTTTGGAGATCGATATGAGAAGAGGAGGAAGATATAATCATTTTCGGGATTGTGGTTTGTATGATGACTAGCAACATGGAGGTTTAGACTTGACTTTATTTTTTCTTTTTAACACCAATTTCATAAACAAAAACCATGCCTTATCCACACCTTTTATGAACCCAAAACCTTAACGTTATAACCCGAATAAAAGCCCTCTTTGATGAATTTATTTTCTTTGTTTTGATACTTGTACAAGCTTATGGTAAAAAGCATTAATCATGACTAGGCATTGAGTGATTTACATATACCCACCAATATATGAGTGTTGAGTGAATTCTTAAAATCATTCGTGAGGTGTTCTAGTTGTGTTATCTAAAGTATTTGGTTCATTTTTAAAGTTTTCACATATTAAAAGCAAATTAATGATTATTTCTTTTGAGATGATTTTTAAATTTTCGGAACCACAGTATCAAGACCATTGAAATCGATTTTGCAAATGTTAGACCTACTCGAGGGCGAGTAGAACTTAAGTGTGGGGGAATTTGATTACGCTCAAAATGAACATGTTTTTAGTAGCGTTATTGTTAGTTTTGTCTATGATAATCGGCTATATTTACTCATAACTGTTGCAAAAGTGCAAAAGATGCGTATTGTGTATGTGTATGTAGCCAGGTATCACAAAAGATAAAGAAATGAAGTTTTCATGCACGTTTGGAGAATTCCTGAGGAAGGAAGTCGAGTAAGGAAGCTCTTGGACTCAATGACTAGGAAGCGCAAAGATTTCTAAGTATCTACAACAAGTTAAGATCGAGTTTCGTCTTGGAAATCATCAACGAAAACAAAGAAAAATGCGCAAATCAAGAAAAGTCAACAAAAGTCAAAACTGGGGGCACAAGAGGCGCCCAACCGTTCGGTTGGAGCCCGCAACCGATCCGGTTGGGCGAAGTGAAGAACGCGCAACCGATCCGGTTGCATGAACTGGAGTTACACAATTTTCATTTAATGTTGCCTTAACTTCCCATAATCATTGGAGGCTGATCATTTCCTGTTATTTTCTTGTGGAGAACGTTTTTAGCCAGTTAGTTATGGTTCTATGGCTATATATTGAACCTAAACTTAGTAGTCTAGATGTGACAGAACCTAAAGTGTAATAGTTTACACCAAATCTATTACCAACCATTTTATTCGACCCAAAAGTTTAGTTATCAGTGTAAAACGTCCAGGAGGTTGTAGAGACTCATTCTCATCCATTGTTTTGATCATTCGGAGTTATACGGTTAAGATAGGTGATTGGAGGCGTGTGGTTGCTATAATCCACGAATTCTAGTTCTTGTAATCCCAAAAGTTTAGGTATTCTATGAAACTTGTTATGAATTTCTATTCTCTTGAGTTATTGGAATTACTTTGTTATTACTTGTGTTTTGTTATAATTATCATGGAGTAGTTCTTGAATATACTTGTGTGTAAGGATTTTGGAAATCATACTAGTATTCTCATATGTGATGCATGTATAAATGATCTTGTTTAAATAAGTTTGTTGGAAAAGTACTAGTCTTGTTTGATTTGTCGGTAAAACATGTTTTAAGAAAAAGGACCGAAAGGATTTCTCTTGTGTTTTATTACAAAAAGTTGAGTAAAAAACTAGTATGGGGATATGGTGATTGACAACCACCATGTTTACTTATTAAAACAAGACTAGAAACATTTTCATCACGAAAGGTCGAAAGGTTCGTAGGAACGAGTTTTATAAGAACATTTTACAAACAAATGGATTTTCTAAAGGATAACATTAGGATAAGCACCGAAAGGATTACTTATATGTTATTGTTCTTAAAATGATTTTACAAAACATAAACCATGGTTTGGAAATCATTTGCTTATGATTTGTGCATCACATCAAGAGTTTACACCAAGCCTTCATGAACACTTACTATGATTGCCTATGGACTACACACAAGTATATGTTTCTTTATATTCAATTTCACTAAAACCATCATTTTTGGAGAGAGCCTTGACAAAGCTTTCTTGTTACCAATCTTTTAAATCAATTTCAAAAGCAAAATCCCTTGGGATGATCTCGACTTACCCACCTTTGCTATCGCTAATGAGTATACTTGCTCGTATGTGTTTATAGTAATAACCGGATAATTCGTGTTTATAAATTTTTAAAACTTGCACACGGTAAGCACATCAATTGGTGAGCATATTGTTGTAGGGATGAGTCTTAAGAATGTCCACAGCAATGCGGCACGAAGATTCAGAGCAGGTGAAGTTATCAAAGTCCACTCTGAGGTTATTCTTGCCAATCTTCATTCTATAACCAGTAGGGAAAATGTCTTCTATTGTGAGTTCGTTTGGTGCGTTAACGTTTTCCATTGTGATGTCCATATTGTGATCTGAAAGATATTGAGCCAAAAGAACCAACATATTGAAAGACATTACGTTAGTCAAAAGTTGATTTTATTGTCCAATTATTGAATATGTGATGTTAATGAATGTTACGAGTCCAATGTCACTTGTTTGTCCAATAGTCCAAAGTTGATGTGATAAGTTACGTGAGTATTAATTTTGAATTTTAAAGTCCAAATTTTCACTCATACACACAACATTTTAACAATTATAGCTTATTAGTGACATTTTGGTCTTGTGACGTTATGAGTAACTTATTTACATGTTAGTACGAGTAACATTTCATTGGTAAAGTTAAATTTTAGGCTTAAGCGTAAGAATGTAAGCTTATGCGTAAACAAAGTGTGTCCATACGCGTAGACCTAAGCTTATGCGTAGGAGTCTCTCTTACGCGTAAAGCTCTTGGCATAAGGCTTACGCGTAAGCGTATGTGGGAGCTTATGCGTAAGGTTTACTCTTAAGAGTGAACCTTATGCGTAAGATCCAAGTTTACACATATCCTTCACAGGATACGCGTAGTCCCCATGTAGACCCTTACGCATAAGTGTTACGTGTAAGATTTCTCTTACGTGTAACCTCTACGCGTAAGGTATTCCTTATGCGTAGAATTCCAATCTTAACCTTGATTCTGATTTTGCACGCGTAAAACTTGAAATAAATTCATCACAACATTTCCATTAACACTTTTATTCAACCACTTTCATCCTCACATGGAATCACAATTGTTATCAGTTACGCGTAGATTTATCTTAAGCGTAAGGTTTAAACCCTAAATATTCAAATCCTATGACTAAGAGATTTCACCATGGAAATTTCACCAAAATAATTCTGGGACATCTTAGAAGCTATGTGATACTTTTCCAACAAGTTTTAACATCCAACACTTCAAGAATCAAAAGTACCCAATTTTAAAGAGTCTAAAACCCTAAATCTTAATTTCACCATTTGTAGTGTTTCTGGGTAAGATTCAAGAGTGTTATTGGTTAATTAAACCCATTTCAAACATCTTACAAGCAACTAATTATCCTTAAACATTCACAATGAAGAATACCCAAATCAAACGCATGAACCCTAATATTGAATAAGTGATTAAAAATGTTTCTGGTAAGATTTCTTGATGGAAATGGTATTAAAACATGATATTAACATTGCAAACACAAACCATTTATCAAAAACATCATTTAACCAAGAAAATCATTGTAAGCGTAAGAACAAAAGTTCTTTGTTTTGGAAAATCTAACCGTTAAAATTGTAGGAGTTTAAAAATGAATGTTAGAAATTGCACAAGGAAACATTTAGCACTTACAAATTAGATGTTTATAACACGGATTTGTGGTTTGAATTTTAGGCGTGGGATAAAGGTGGTTGGAGTATTAAATGTGTGAAATAAATGTAAAAGAATTAGGTGGAAGGTTTTGTAAAAAATAACTTTAAGCTTTTGACAATTTTGGCCCCTCCACCTCAACCATTTTCATCCATAGCCCATAACTTCCATTTTGGTTAAGTATGAAGTGTAAGTTTGTTAAGAAACTTGACGACACTCCCCCTCGCCTTTGAAAATAGAGACATTTTACAAATTTGAGTCCGAGGAGTGTTTAGAGACAAGAAATGTATCCACCATTATCAAAGATACAACCAGTTCTGGGTAACATGCAAGTACAAGGTTTTATGAAACAAAAATATTTATTTTCTCCCCCTCAACATTTGTTTGGGAAAATTGTGAAAAGTCTGATAGAACAAAGTGTTGACGGAAGCTTTGTACTTGCAATGTTTGAAAGAAATTAGATAGAAGAATATTTTTTGTATTTTATCAGATTTTATATTTTTCTATTTTTTTTTTGAAAAATTTATTTACAAAAGAGGTTTTGATGTTTGACTGGTTTTAAGATTGTTTTAAAAGTTCGTCCAGTTCCTCTAGAGTCAAACACCTCATGCCAATCCTATGGATCAACTCAGTAAACCTAGCAGGAGCTAAGGCTTTGGTGAGAAGGTCCGCCAGTTGGTATTCAGTACCCACAAAATATAATTCAATGGTACCCTTTTCCACATGCTCCTTGATGAAATGATATCAAAGATCGATGTGCTTAGACTTCGAATGTTGGACGGAGTTACACGAGATCGCAATAGCACTTCGATTGTCGCAGTACATTGGGATTCTGTCAAATACGTAACCATAGTCTTTGAGTTGTGTTCTCATCCAAATGACTTGAGCACAACACGTTGACATGGCTACATATTCTGCTTAGGTTGAGGACAGCGATGTACAATCCTGCTTCTTCGATTGCCATGACACCAGTTTATCACCAATAAATTGTAGAGCACCTGACGTACTTTTCCGAAAATCTAAGCAACCTGCGTGATCAGAGTCTGAAAAAGCTATTAGTTCAAAACCAGAATCCTTCGGATACTAGATCCCCAAATTAATGGTTCCCTTGATGTATCGGAGGATTCTTTTAGCCTCAGAGAGGTGAGTTTTAGTTGGTCTCGACTGATAACGGGAGCAAAGATATACAGCAAAGACAATGTCAGGCCTACTGGCTATTAGATACATGAGAGAATAAATAATACTTCGGTACTTGGTAGGGTCAACCAATTTCCCATGCAAATAAGCGTCTAGTTTCTTGGTATGTGCCATAGGTGTGGCACAGGTATCACAGTTATGCATTCCATGTTTGTATAAAATTTCAAGAGCATATTTGGACTGACTCAGGAAAATACCACGGGGTAATTGATGAACTTGTAGTCCTAGAAAGAACGTAAGTTCACCTATCATGGACATTTCAAATTGTTTTTTCATAAGTTTTGAAAAATCGTTTAAGTACTTTAGATGTGTTGACCCAAAAATGATGTCATCCACATAAATTTGAACGATTAAAATGTGTTCCCCGTGATATTGTATGAACAGTGTTGGGTCGACCGATCCTTTATTGAAATTATTGGTAATGAGAGAGGATGATAACTTATCATACCACGCCCGAGGGGCTTGTTTGTGACCGTAGAGAGCCTTGTTCAGTTTGTAGACGTGATTAGGGAACTCTGGATCAACAAATCCTTCTGGCTGACTAACATAGACCGTTTCTTTCTGTTTACCATTCAGGAAAGCAGTTTTGATATCCATCTGAAAGACCGTGATGTGCATGTGAGCTGCGAATGCCGGAAAAATCCGAACAGCCTCAAGTCTAGCAGCCGGTGCGAATGATTCCTTGTAGTCAATAACATAGACCCCTGATGGTTTTTCAACCAATTCCCATAGATGTTTAAACTGGTTAAGTTCTTCTTGCATGGATTCAATCCAATTGTCATATGTCACTTCTTCTTTAATCAGTCTGAAGGCGTTGTCTAGTTACGACTGGTTGATTCGGGTTTCCAATAATGTTCACAAGAGGATGGTCTCTAGTTACGACTGGTTGAGGGTTGATGTTGATATACATTCTGCAGATTAGGAGGATTCAAATGACTTGTAGATGATTCCGCAACATCAGAAGTGGCAATTTCATTTGCAAAAGGGTTGAAGAACGCATTTGGATCATAATATGCAGGTGGGGGTATGATAACATCAAATAGTCCTGAATATTAAGTGTCAATTTCCCCCGATAATGCTCGTTATTTATATCATTTTTATGGATTTACGCTTGTTTTCCATTGTTTTCCACTTTCAGGTAAATTACGAGTATTGGAGCTAAAGAGACGCGGAAATGGAAACATATCTTAATATTTATCACGGTATGCTATTTTGAAGAAGTTACGGCATAACTCATCTCTTACATTACGCCGTAACTATTGCGTGACTCAGTATGCCAACTTATCAGAGGGTTACGGCGTAACTCCTTCCAGAGGTTACGACGTAACTACATTAGGTCAAAAGAGGTTCCACGCCGCTGATACTTACGCCGTAACTGCTGCATCACTTACAGCGTAATCGAATTTATTGAAGACTACGGCATAACCACTCATAAGGTTACTCCGTAACCAGCAGATCTAGTGTATTTTACAAAGGAATAGAAGGTTACGGCGTAACTCCTATATTGGTTACGCCGTAACCCAGATCTGGCCTATAAATACCCCATGAATTCCAGCATTTCTAATCATCCCATTCCACACACAACACTCTGAGATCGTGGGAAAAAGCTCAAGGCAGGTCTTGGGGAGCATACAGAGCTGTTTCCAAGGGAGAAGTCACTCCATTACGATAAGCATTAGCGTTTTATATTTCATTTACTTTCAATTCATGTATTTCGTACCTTTGAATATTGAATTGATTTGCATGATTAATATGAGCGGCTAAGAACCTTTTGGTGCTAGCCTAGTTATGATTCCTTAATTGTTTTGTTTACGTTTACCTTTACTTCCGTACAATTATTTCTAAGTGTATGCATGCATGGTTCATTGGTAGTCACCCTTGGTTTGGTAGTTTTGAATGGCGGTAGAGGCCGATTGCCTATGAGATATGATCAACTGACCCTAGGTGAGCGGACTGAGACGGGAAGGGTAAGATATGACCAACTGACGACCCTTTCTACTTGTGCGATTTGAACAACTGATCACCTCTTGTTTGGATGAACTTAAGAACTGGGGGGTGTAGTGTCTAAGTTCCTAACGGCCGGGCACTCACTATTATGAATCTAGCATGTAGCGGTACTTAATGACTTGGCTTAGGGGACCAGGAACAACAGGACTTATGACGGTGTGCCTGATTTCTCCTGTGGTGGCATCTTTGCTGATAGGTTAGGGCGAATTGACCAAATGTTGTCCTCTCGAATTTGACCCCACCTGAAGTAATTGGAAGTAAGTAGACGTAGACATAACTAGCTAGGATGATTAACTAGGTTAGCACCACTTCTCTCTATTGATTTCTCTTTACCGATTTATCTGCTTTCATTTACTTTATTCTGCATTAGTAGTTTAATTAATTAAATCCCTATCGAAACCATCATTATTCTGTGACATTAGACTTAGTAATAATCCAACACAAATAGCTCTTGGGACGACCTCAGCTTTACCATTTACTACACTAGACACGACCGGGTACACTGCCCGTTAGTGCACTAGGGTAGACCATAGGTATTGCGAGACACTATAAATTTAAGACCTGGTCAGTAAAACCTGCATCAAGTTTTTGGCGCTGCTGCCGGGGAGTTATATTAGGATTGATATTAAGTCTTTAATTTCGTTTTAAAATTTTCTCACGATCATATTTCAAGTTTTCAGGTACCATGGAAGATGTTAACATCGATGACCTCGCTCTTGAGGAATATTTGGCGTTGACAAGAGAAGAACAAGGACCAGGGATTGTTAGGCCAGCTATAGCAGATGATGCTCAATTCGAAATCAAACCTCAATTCATGAGAGAATTGCGTGCAAATCCCTTCTCTGTAAGCATAACCGATGATGCCCATGAACATGTAGACAATGCCGAATACATTGTCAGTCTATTCAAGATTCCCAGAGTCTCACACGATGCTATAATGTTACGCGTATTCCCTATTTCTCTTACGGGAGCTGCAAAAAGATGGGTCGATCGATTACCTGGTGGGCCTGTCAACACTTGGCCTATCTTAAAAAAGTATTTCATTCAGAGATACTGTCCTCCATCAAAGACGGCTAAGCAATTGGAAGAAATTCATAACTTCAAGCAAGAGGGTGATGAAACGTTATACCAAACTTGGGAAAGATATAGCGAATTGTTATACAAATGCCCCACTCATGATCTCAACAGCCAACAAAAAGTGAACGTCTTCTACAAGAGACTGAACATCTCATCAAGACAAATGATTGATTCTCAAGGGCCGATTCCTAGTATGACACCTACTCTGGCTTTAGAAACTATTCAAAAAATGGCGGATCACTCTCACAAATGGCACATGGGAGGAAGCAACCGAAGTAAGATTGATGATATGGAAAGCCTTGCAGCAATAAACAACAAATTAGAAAGCCTTGGAAGAGAAATGAAGAAGCTCAAGGATAATGTGCATTCTATTCAAGTTGAGCGAAACGGGACTCCTCCCTCTAAAGAATGTTCCTCCAACGAAGAAGTTAAAAGGATCGGAGAAGTTAACTATGGAAGAGAATTCCCTTTCAACAACTACAATAATAACGGACCCAAATATCGAGAAAAATCCCCTGGGTTCTACACAAGAGTCAACAATAATCCTCCTAGACCTTGCCTTGAGGAAATAATGCACCGGCACATCGAAGAATCTACAAAAAAGGGAGATAGACTCAAGGAGTGGATGGTCAAAGTAAAGGAGGATACCAATATGAACCTACGTAACCAAGATGCTGCGATTAAGAACCTCGAGACACAAATTGGGCAATTGGCTAAAAACCTTGAGACAAGTAATGCTAAAGCCATGCCTGCAAGGCCATATTTGCGCAAGATAAAGCAAAGAAAGAGCAATGCACATCCTCTATCACTAATGATCTTTTAGGGATTAACTACCTAAGAGAGGATGATAACTCAGAAGACGACAAGATCCTGCCAAGCCAACTTCCTGAAAAGCAGCAATACCAGGAAAGTTTTCTTCTCCCATGCACTATTGGTAACATTAAAATTCCCGCATTAGCTGATTTAGGGGCCGGGTTAAACCTTATCTCTACCACTTTATTTGAAAAAATTAAACTTGCCAATTTAAAAGAAACAACTATTATTATTGAAATGGCTGATTCCTCCAAAGCTGTACCGAGGGGAATTGTAAACAATGTGCTTTTAAAAATTGGAAAATTTTTCTTCCCTACCGATTTTGTGGTTATTGACATGGGAAAGCAGGAGGCTTACAACTTGATTGTTGGAAGACCTTTTCTGGCCACATGTAGGGCTCAGATTAAGGTTTTTGAAAAAAAAAATTTCTTTGGGAACTGAACATGAACGAATAACTTTTAGTATGAAAGAGCATTTAAAACCAAAAATTGAAATTTCTAATAGTGTTGACATTGTTAATGTTCAATCGTTGGATCCAACTCTACACTCTAATCCTATTACTAATGATAGTAGAGAGAATATTGATAATTGTAAGCAGAAACAGGATAAATTTGTCCAAAGCATGAAGGAAACTCCGGATCCAAACAAACATTTTTGCAACTCGATGTCGACCGAAGATAGCAAGTCAATCACAATATGGCCACCGTTTACTCGCCCTCAAAAATGTGAAAGAAAGGCTAATGAATGGATATACCCTCATAAGAGAGAAAAACAGGATGTTGAATTAGCATTGCAAGATTGGTACAAAATAAAATTTGGAAACTCAAAAATCATTAAAGGACTGGTTAAGCAGTATAAGTGCAATCATCTCACTGACACAATAGACGGTACAAGATCCAGCATCAGCACTACTAATAGTATTATTACCGAAGATGATGACCGAGGAGAATCATGTGATAGATGGCTTTCACATAAGTTTGGAACAGATGGGATCAATAATTCTACAAGGAAAAAAAGGCATAACTTGATGAAAGATATTGAAGAAGTGGGGCATATCCAAAGGCCCCTATAGAAGCCTCGCGGCTCTGAGTCTAACTTAAAGACTCGTAAATAAAGAAAAGTGCTCTTTCGGGAGACAACCCTAATTATCCTTTTATTTTATTTTATTTCCTTTTCTGTTGGGTTTTGTGTTTTCTAACTATTTTTGCAGGAAACGAGGAACTAATCGCTGCTACAGTTGCTGATCTGAACAAAGTTACGGTGTAATTCAGCATGGTGATTACGCCGTAACCAACCTTATAGCAGCAGAATTCTTGACGCATTACCAATTACGGTGTAACACAATCTCAGTGGTTACGCCGTAACTACTCGCTTTGCAGCTCATTCCAGGTTTTGCCAGTTACGGCGTAACTCCCTCATAGGAGTTACGACCTAACTTTCCTCTGCTTTAATTCTTTCATTTTAAAACACAGTAACCTTGTATTAGTTTTTAAATGAACTTTGTGGGTGTGTTCCCTGTAGACCCTCACGAGACTTCACTCGTCCACTTGGGATACCAAGTGGTTTAAAAGGCTTGTTGCATGCGCTAAATGCAACCGTGATTCCTACGAAAGTGAGTTAGGTTTGTTTTTCGTTTTTCATTTTTTCTTTTTAGAATTATGCTTGTCGGTATTGTGATTTCAGGGATTGAAGTTTGTTCATGACGCTTATACGAAGGCACGTTTCTTTTTCGTGGGCCTTCTTCTTTATGGAGCAAATTTCAGGGAAGTTTTCGCTCTAATTCTACCTTTCTCTTCACCTTTATTTTAATGCCTAGTACAAAAGGGACTTGTACAATTCAAGTGGGGGGACGGGAGTAGAATTATCTCTTGAACCTTATTTCGCCCTCATTTTTTCTATTTTATTTTGAAAAATTATGCCATTTTTAAAATTTTGACATGTTTTTCTTAACCTAATTGGATTAGACCTTAGCCGAGCACATACAACCCTTGATATTATATGGTGAGATTAGCCTTATCCGTTTCTAATATTTTGCCCCAAATCCACCAAATTATGAGTGTGTCGGTAGCTTGTAAACTTTAGAACCTGGCCTTTGCATCATTTCAAGACCATAGACGAGGTATGTTGAGTTAGCTCGATGTATTTGGAATTTTCAGTTTTAGAAGGCAGTATTATAGGATTATCACCCAAACAGTCTACCATTGTGAGTCTATCGATTAGTCACCTCGGCTTTTTAACCCCCATGTGAAACCCTTTTGTTGCACTCATCTTTAGCGCAAGATAACCCTAGATACACCCTTCTGAGCCATTCCTTTCATTTTGTTATCCCAATATATTGTTTCGATACACCTTTACACCTTAGCCTACCCTGTAGTCTGTATTTGTAATTGGGAAGTCATCATTTGCCTTAGTTCAAGGTTCGAGTGGAAAGATTCGGAAATCACGCTGTTAATACAAATAAGCCATAAAAACGTTTATTTATATTTTACGACCTTCTAATGTTTTGTCGATAACAAACGTAAAATCATTTTAACGAAACAAATAGAATACGTAAATAGTTTGAGTTAATAGTTTCCTAACAAATTTAAGTTTTCACATAAAACACTAAAACACGTATAAGTGATTTTATGATTTAAATACATATGTACAACAACTAGTGTTTACATATTGGGTTAACATATACTTAAGCTAAGTATACTAAAATGGATAAAAACAAGTATATACTAAATGGGTAAAAACTAGCAAATGGTATTGACCCATAACCCATGGTTTTATATATACCACTTAACCAAGTTCATTATATCTAGAAAGAAAACCATGGATCAACCCATAACCCATGACCCATGACCCATAACCAAAAATACCCATGGGCAAAGAGGAGCGTTCCACGGATCCCTGGCTTTGTGCTAGCCGGATCCTAAGTGGAAAGGATCCGTGGGATCCGGGGAACAGTAGAGAATTTTCTCTATAAATAGAGAGCCATTTCTTCCTTTCTATTCATCACTTTACACACATACTTCCCCCAAGTATTCTAACCCTCTAACCTCAGATCCAAGTGATCTATGTAGTTTTTATTTTGTTTTTGTGTGATCTTCTAGGTTCCTCTTAAAGGAGAGATCACCACTTTTTGAAGACGTGCAAACTCAAGTCCATGAGTTGCCAAGCTTCGTCATCATCAAGACAACTAAGGTTCTCTTTTTGATAGTTCTTCCTTTCTCCATAGATGTTGGATTGAAGGCATTAGTGAAGAATGCCGAAAGTGTCAAGATGAAAGCATTAGTGAAAGATGTTCATCATCCGTGTCTAAGCATTATTGAAGAATGCTAAAGGTGTCAAGACGAAGGCATTAGTGAAGGGTGCCAAGCGTTGTGTCAAAGGCATTAGTGAAGGATGCCGAAGAGTCAAATCAAGTAGCATTTGTGTAGAATGCCTAGGTCGTATAATCGATGAGGTGCATCATTATACATATAAGTATTTGTGTATTTACAAGGATGGAGATATCCTTGATGGTGTTGTAACAAGGAGTAGATCTCCTTGAGATTAGGTGTTGTGTTGTGAAGGGTAGTAGTTCCTCCATAGTAATGGAATTAGGTGCTTAGCCTGGTAACTAATAAAGGGTAGGCGACGTTATGATAGGATTAGTTCTCCTAAGCAGTGAAAGAACTCGGTGGTTAGCCTAGCACCGTATAAAGGGTATGCGACGTTGTGTTAGGTGTGGTTCGCCTTGGTGTGAAGGAACTCGGTATTTAGCTTTGTACCGGAAAAAGGTTAAGCGACGTTGTGAAGGCTTCTCCGCCATAAGGAGTTGGTGTAGTGCTTACGAACTCTCGAGTAGGTGACTCGGGGAGTGGAGTAGGGCAAGGAAGGTATCCTTGTAGACAAACCACTATAAATAACTTGTGTCGTGGTGATGTGCTTCTTACTCTTTATCTTTCATTACACGTTTATATATCTATCTATCAACGTCCAACATAAACAACCAAATAGATTGACATAAGTCGATCTAAATATTTAAAAGGAAGTTTTAAATTGGTAAAACTATTCAACCCCCCCTTCTAGTTTTCCACAATTGGCATCAGAGCTTCGTTACCAAGTTTCTTAGAGTATGTTATACTTTAAAAACTTGATACGATCCATTTATGTTTGAAAACTACAAAGAAGGATTGTCTTTGTCACATTTTAAAAATTCATTATGTTGCTTATTGTTGGACAATGATAGAATGTTCTAACATTTTTTTAAGCATTATCCATACTTGAATTTGGAGTCACCAAGAAGATCATAAAGAATTTATCGAAACATATCTTTTCGCAAAAAGAATGTTTAAATATTCTTACAACATATATCTGGAGATTCCAAGAAGATCACAAAAACATCTAAATACTTCTTTTATTAAAAAGAATATTTGGCAAATGTATGATCTCTAATTACTTACATTTATTGTTATTATCAAAATGTTAGTTGCATGATTTATTAGAAATTGTTCTTGTAGTTTTTCATATTATAGTCCCTATCAAATTAGTTTTCTCCGACTTATTTAAACTACATTACCAACTCATAATAATAATATCTTAGTTATATGATAACATCAATCATTATTCATCACAAAGAATTTATTGACACTTCATCTATGTCAATAAATATCCATGTGAAACTTCTTATGTTATAATAAAATGGGATTTTATTATAATGTTTGAAAAGCTTCCCAAGAATTATGACTAATTCTTAAAAAGGGAACCTCGTCTAATAGGAATAGTACTTAATCTTCAAAACCTCAAACCACAAGTTTTAGAACTTTAACACCAAAACATTAGACGTTTTAGAACTCCCAAACCATAGTTATCAAGGAATGTTTGAGCTGACTTTTGCTGTTATGCCGGATCCCTCAGTTTATACTAGCCGGATCCCAAATGAGAGGGATCCGCGGGATCCGTGCAACAGAAGACAGTATAAGCTAAAAAATGATCACTGTGGATGTTCCACAATCATACTTACTTCAAAGACTCACGAACAAAGACTCAGGTACTGTTCATAGGAGCAAATTGATCATTCTTCTCATGTTTAACAATCATTTGTGTAAGTATAATCTTCACTACATTGTTAATTTAATTCCTTGATTCTCAGAATTATAATTTCCTCATCTTTAAGAGTTGGGTTCAAATGGGTTTGTCATAATTTGTCACCACATTGTTTTCTAAGATAATCTAAATCAAAGAATTAACATTGTTAATACAAATTAAACACATTTCTTGAACTCAACAAAGATGATGAGAGAAAAATTGTGATCAAACCCTTTAGGTTACTATTCACCATTAACACCACATTGTGGTTTTATTGTTTCGGAACATCATACCAAGCAACAAGATTACCAAGACACCACCCACTACATTCCCATGTACCATAGGAAAAATGGATTAAGTCCGGATGATAGGAAAGCCTTTAAGTTGCTTGAAAGGAGATTATTTCATGAAGGTAGAGTTATTGATCCATCATTCCTTGCAAATACTGACATGAGGGAAGTATTTGGAACTATTGGGTTTGATTGTTTATTGGATATAAACGAGCAAATTTGCCCGGTCTTTGTGCTTGAGTTCTACAAGACTATGGGTATAATTAGAAATGATGATGGGTCCATTTCAATTGAATTCACTATAAATGGACACGAGTTCACCCTTTCACTTGAGGAATTTGAAAGAATAATAGGGATGCCACATGATGGTGTTTGCATGTACTCTAATGAGTGGTCGTTAGAGGAATTACACTCTATGGTTGATCATCACGACATTTATCACACAATAATCCCGGAATCAACCACGGTAAGGGACACCGTGTTTATGCCAAGAGCATCCCCATCAAGGATGACTTGAAAGTCGAAAGTGATCTATAGGGATCCCTTTCAAATGGAGCTTTCGGAGATGTATGCATTGTATAGAAAATGGGAAGTTGTGATAAGAGAGAATGTGATATGTTTAATAGGAAACAAGGATCACCCCAATGCATGTCTAAGCTTCATGATCTATTGTCTTGTGACCGAGACCCGCTTCAACATTGCCTACTACATGATCAAGAGAATGGCAAGTGTGAGAAGCATGGACAAGATGGTGCTTCCATATGCAATGCTACTAACCCGGCTTGCCAAATTCATCTTTGCATTAGACCTCTCTCTACAATCCTTGGATCATAGCTTTTGCAATAAGGTTATGGTACCATTAACCGAGGGTAGAACAACAAGGTTTATGGTGGAAGGCAAGAGGCCACATCCACCCACGGATTCCTCGGACGAAAGAGAAAGGCAAGGAGAAGGTGGAGGTGAAGGGAGTAGTAGCAACCCACTTGAAAATATCGATCTTGACCCCTTGGACTACATTAACCAATTGCCAAACATCCCTAATGAATCACCCGAATGGCAACAAACCAAGGGAATCTTCAAATGCTTTGCCAATTTCTTGAGGAAGAAGAAGTGAAGATAGTTTGATAAAAAGTGGAGGACGGGTGAAGAAGTGAAGGAGGAAAAGAAAGGTAAGGTCTTAGGACTCTAATGTATGATGAACAATTTCAAACAATGGTTTGTAAACTCTAAACTATGCTCGTAGTATGTAGGTATTGCCATATCTTGGCACTAAACAATCCTAACTTAGGTATTTGGAAAATGAGATTTTACGACTCCTTTAGTGGTCGTCGTCACTCATTCTAAGAATTTTGGCTCTTCCTACTTTGATGTACATTATATTAGTTGTGAACTTGCATTTAGTCCTCATAGAAACAACTAGGAAATGCATTTACTATAAAGTGCAAAGTTGCACATTTCCTGAAAGCTCTCTGATCTGCAGTTGGCGGATCCCAGCTTTTGAACTAGCCGGATCCCTCCCATAAGGGAACCGTGGGATCCGTGGAATCTGATATACAATATAGATTTGGCTACATCAAAATAGTCTACTAGATCACCTCAACCAAGTCAAATATAAGATACTAGAGCCAACTAACTCTTCCTCAAATAATTGAAAACCTCACCCTCATTCATGGCTTATCTAGGATATATTTTTGAAATGTTTTTGATTTATCAACTAGTCAAAACTTACCATAATTCCGCTCCAACACTCACACATCATCTATCACGTTTGATAGCACTTAGTTAGGTATATCTTTCAATTTTAGCACATTGATCTCAATCACCTTTGACTCAAAATTAGGCTCAAAAATTAGTTTTTCATTTCTCTTTATTTTTAAAGATTTTAGTAAATTCCTCTTAGGACATCATCTGACTTCTAGGACTTGTTATCACCATTTTTCCACATCAAATTAAATGGAATCCTTGTTAAACATATAGTTAGACTACCCAAGGTCAATTTTCTTGGCCAAAACCATCATTAAGCACCATTACTTATTATGGTTGTGGATTTGAGATATCCAACTGCTAAAGAATTAAAAATTAAGTCAAAACCTCGAAATCCATTGATAATAAACCTTACAAAAGCATAATCATTTCACCTAAAACCTGTCTGATAGCCGGATCCCTAGTCTTTAACCAGGCGGATCCCTGCTGAGAGGGATCCGTGGGATCCGTAGCTGCAGAGAGCCTCAATCAGCTTCCATATTTAGATTCAAGTCACCTTTTGGTTCTCTAACCACTTTTAGCATTCATTCATTATCCTCCTAGAGCTAATCAAAACCTTAAGAGCATGCCTAGTCTTCTAAGTGGCCAAGAATTTAATTTCTTAATTCAAATTATTCTTTATAAACCAAACAACCTTAGGATTATGTCACCACTTTCATTCACATATCAAAAATCAGAAACTAAGAAGTTCTTGCAAGCATTATCATCACTATGACTAAGGCTCTTAGCAACGACTCTTCAACCATAGGATCATCCAAAAGAAAAGGTCAAATGATCCATGAAATCTCATCCATCGAAACATCTCCCATTAGAGATAATGATGCTAGAATTTCACCTCATCAAACTCATCTAAAAGCTAAGAGAACCGCAAGGATTAGCATCAAACCTTTCGGACTAGAAAAAGGATCATCTAGTTTAAAACCAAACATGGCTAGTTCTAGCAAGCCATCAAAACCATCATTCATTGAGCATGGTCTACATTCGTCGAATGAGCCTCTCTCTCACCCAAACATCTATTCATTATTTCACTCACCACAAAGAAACTCCCATTCACCAACCTTTTCGTTAAATAGGGAACCACCTACAACACCAACTAGCCCATCATGGGAGACAAGGAACAACCTTGATCATATGGAAGAAGTTCCATTACCACCCTCATTTTTAGAACCACTTTCTACCTCTCAAAATGAAGACCTGCAAACACACATTGAGCCTCCTCAAAATATCCAGTTCCCTACGGGCTCAAACCAAGACAATAATTGTCCAAATTTCCTAAACACTCAAGGACTTGTTCAAGAAGTACGAAATGAGATACATTTCGTATTTAATCATCTTCTTTCAAAGTTGGATCAAATCAACAAGTCCACTCATCCCTAGACTCATGCACATTTTAGCATTTTAAGTCTAGTAACTAGTTAGTATTTAGTGGTACTTGTATGTCCTAGTTCATTCTCTTAGTTTTAGAGATTTGTTTGGTAATATCTTGTTTTATTGAATGAACATTTATATGCTTTACTTATTTTGTGCGTTGTGCTCTTTATTGCACATATATTGTCTCCACACTAGCATTGTTTGACACATCTTCACTGCTGAAGAAAATGTCACCAGATAGCCGGATCCCTCCAAAATGCCTAGACGGATCCCTCCAATAAGGGAACCGTGGGATCCGTGGTACAGAAGCACAAGTTTCTACTAACTTGAGTTTTATTTGCAGGAAATTATGCACTATACTCTTGTTTTCTAACCTTTACTTTGTAGATTTTCAAAATAACACATGAAGATT
The DNA here is from genome assembly GCA_019973895.1 of Chrysanthemum seticuspe. Taxonomy (NCBI): domain Eukaryota; kingdom Viridiplantae; phylum Streptophyta; class Magnoliopsida; order Asterales; family Asteraceae; genus Chrysanthemum; species Chrysanthemum seticuspe. Next base: position 80,728,283 of record BPTQ01000004.1, read on the forward strand.
TTGACACCATAAAGCTAGGGGGAGCTTTGTGTCAAATGTAATTGCAAAAACACTTGCAACTTAATCTGATTTTTGGACTATACTTCACGACACCCCATTGCAACTTTGAAATCTTCAAAGGGGAGCACGTTTTCATCACTTAGACGAACCATTTTCAAACTTAATTGCAAACACAATTAGTTTATTTTACGTCATGTACTTGACGCCCTTTCAAAGGGATGGACTTGTCAAGGGGGAGTTAAGACGAGTACCATTCCCGTCACTTGCTCTCTTTACATTTTTGCATAACTTCTCTTATAAAAATTGTGTTAGTTTCTTTTAACACTTTTAGTTTCGACAAAAAGGGGGAGAAGAAAGTAAAAACTATAAATTCAAACTTTTACGAATTTTAGCTTTTCCTTAAAATAATTTTATGTTTTGTCATCAACAAAAAGGGGGAGATTTGTTAATACAAATAAGCCATAAAAACTTTTATTTATATTTTACGATCTTCTAATGTTTTGTCGATAACAAACGTAAAATCATTTTAACGAAACAAATAGAATACGTAAATAGTTTGAGTTCATAGTTTTCTAACACATTTACGTTTTCACATAAAACTCTAAAACAAGTATAAGTAATTTTATGACTTAAATACATATGTACAACAACTAGTGTTTACATATTGGGTTAACATATACTTAAGCTAAGTATACTAAAATGGGTAAAAACAAGTATATACTAAATGGGTAAAAACTAGCAAATGGTATTGACCCATAACCCATGGTTTTATATATACCACTTAACCAAGTTCATTGTATCTAGAAAGAAAACCATGGATCAACCCATGACCCATGACCCATTACCAAAAATACCCATGGGCAATGAGGAGCGTTCCACGGATCCCTGGCTTTGTGCTAGCCGGATCCTAAGTGGAAGGGATCCGTGGGATCCGGGGAACAGTAGAGAATTTTCTCTATAAATAGAGAGCCATTTCTTCCTTTCTATTCATCACTTTACACACATACTTCCCCCAAGTATTCTAACCCTCTAACCTCAGATCCAAGTGATCTATGTAGTTTGTCTTTTGTTTTTGTGTGATCTTCTAGGTTCCTTTTAAAGGAGAGATCACCATTTCTTGAAGACGTGCAAACTCAAGTCCATGAGTTGCCAAGCTTCGTCATCATCAAGACAACTAAGGTTCTCTTGTTGATAGTTCTTCCTTTCTCCATAGATGTTGGATTGAAGGCATTAGTGAAGAATGCCAAAAGTGTCAAGATGAAAGCATTAGTGAAAGATGTTCATCATCCGTGTCTAAGCATTATTGAAGAATGCTAAAGGTGTCAAGACGAAGGCATTAGTGAAGGGTGCCAAGCGTTGTGTCAAAGGCATTAGTGAAGGATGCCGAAGAATCAAATCAAGTAGCATTTGTGTAGAATGCCTAGGTCTTATAATCGATGAGGTGCATCGTTATACATATAAGTATTTGTGTATTTACAAGGATGGAGATATCCTTGATGGTGTTGTAACAAGGAGTAGATCTCCTTGAGATTAGGTGTTGTGTTGTGAAGGGTAGTAGTTCCTCCATAGTAATGGAATTAGGTGCTTAGCCTAGTACCTAATAAAAGGTAGGCGACGTTATGATAGGATTAGGTCTCCTAAGGAGTGAAAGAACTCGGTAATTAGCCTAGCACCGTATAATGGGTAGGCGACGTTGTGTTAGGTGTGGTAAGCCTTGGTGTGAAGGAACTCGGTATTTAGCTTTTTACCGGAAAAAGGTTAAGCAACGTTGTGAAGGCTTCTCCGCCATAAGGAGTTGGTGTAGTGCTTACGAACTCTCGAGTAGGTGACTCGGGGAGTGGAGTAGGGCAAGGAAGGTGTCCCTGTAGCCAAACCACTATAAATAACTTGTGTCGTGGTGATGTGCTTCTTACTCTTTATCTTTCATTACACGTTTATATATCTATCTATCAACGTCCAACATAAGCAACCAAATAGATTGACATAAGTCGATCTAAATATTTAAAAGGAAGTTTTAAATTGGTAAAACTATTCAACCCCCCCTTCTAGTTTTCTACACACGCTTTCACCGACAACATTTCTGAAGATCATTGAAGACCCCCCGAATTCCCATTGTTCATCTCAAGTGGGGGGATATTATGTTATGTTATTGTTATGTTGAAAAAAAAATAGTGATTGAAAAAAAAATGTTATGATTATGTTATTGTAAAGTGCGTTTTTATAAGCACTGTAGTATGAGCTTTATGGATTTAGTATCGAGGAGGCCACCTCGGTCACATTTGAAGATTGGAGTTGGTAGTTATGCCAACTCTTGGAGAAAAGGTAGTGTGCCCATCACGACGTCCTCTAATGACACATCTACCTTGCATTTCATGATCCGGTTTCTTGGCTTCTAAGCTTGAACTTTGGGTGGACGGTAAGTGGTGATGACTTGGTTATAGGTTTAGACTACCTGCTTGTTTTTTATTTTACACCAATTATATATCCCATGTCTTATCCTACCCTTTTAGTCATGAAGCGTGTCTAGGTGATGCAGCGAGCAATCTTTGGTGTCTTGGCCATGGATTTGGTCATGTATAATTGATTTTGTCCACTTCGCCGCGATATGTTAGTAATGACGAGTCACCCCTTAACCTTTGTCGTGTCTACCCATATTGCCTTCGAGAATTGTTTAGCCCTTAACTCTAGTGGTGAAGATTTTTGTAACCGCCAAGCTTATGATAGAATACATGCTATGACTGTGCGATTGAGTGATCACCCCGAAATTGACACTTAGAATTGTTGAGAGATTTGAGTGTTTGTTCCCCTTTCGTGAGGTGTTCGGCTTTGTTTTATTCTAGCATAAGGGATTTGTAAACTCATATTTTCCAGGTTATTTGAGATATCTTTTTAGGAATCTATCTAATAAGGTCTACTTGAGGGCAAGTAGAGTTCAAGTGGGGGGGATATTTGATAACATCAAATAGTCCTGAATATTAAGTGTCAATTTCCCCCGATAATGTCGTTATTTATATCATTTTTATGGATTTACGCTTATTTTCTATTGTTTTCCACTTTCAGGTAAATTACGAGCATTGGAGCTAAAGAGACGCGGAAATGGAAAAATATCTTAAGATTTATCGCAGTATGCTATTTTGAAGAAGTTACGGCGTAACTCATCTCTCACATTATGCCGTAACTATTGCGTGACTCAGTATGCCAACTTATCGGAGGGTTACCGCGTAACTCCTTCCAAAGGTTACGACGTAACTACATTAGGTCAAAAGAGGTTCCACGCCGTTGATACTTATGCCGTAATTACTGCATCACTTACGATGTAACCGAGTGTATTGAAGACTACGGCGTAACCACTCATAAGGTTAAGCCGTAACCAGTAGATCTAGTGCATTTTACGAAGGAATAGAAGGTTACGGCGTAACTCCTATATTGGTTACGCCGTAACCCATATCTGACCTATAAATACCCCATGAATTCCAGCATTTCTAATCATCCCATTCCACACACAACACTCTGAGAACGTGGGAAAAAGCTCAAGGCAGGTCTTGGGGAGCATACGGAGCTGTTTCCAAAGGAGAAGTCACTCCATTATGATAAGCATTAGCGTTTTATATTTCTTTTACTTTCAATTCATGTATTTCGTACCTTTGAATATTGAATTGATTTGCATGATTAATATGAGCGGCTAAGCACCTTTTGGTGCTAGCCTAGTTATGATTCCTTAATTGTTTTGTTTATGTTTACCTTTACTTCCGTAAAATTATTTCTAAGTGTATGCATGCATAGTTCATTGGTAGTCACCCTTGGTTCGGTAGTTTTGAATGGGGGTAGAGGCCAATTGCCTAGGATATATGACCAACTAACCCTAGGTGAGCGGACTGAGACGAGAATGGTAAGATATGACCAACTGACGACCCTTTCTACTTGTGCGAAACTGATCACCTATCGTTTGGATGAACTTAAGAACTGGGGGGTGTAGTGTCTAAGTTCCTAACGGCCGGGCACTCACTATTATGAATCTAGCATGTAGCGGTACTTAATGACTTGGCTTAGGGGACCAGGAACAACAGGACTTATGACGGTGCGCCTGATTTCTCCTGTGGTGGCATCTTTGCTGATAGGTTAGGGCGAATTGACCAAATGTTGTCCTCACGAATTTGACCCCACCTGAAGTAATTGGAAGTAAGTAGACATAGACATAACTAGCTAGGATGATTAACTAGGTTAGCACCACTTCTCTCTATTGATTTCTCTTTACCTATTTATATGCTTTCATTTACTTTATTCAGCATTAGTAGTTTAATTAATTAAATCCCTATCAAAACCATCATTATTCTGTGACATTAGACTTAGTAATAATCCAACACAAATAGCTCTTGGGACGACCTCGGCTTTACCATTTACTACACTACACACGACTGGGTACACTGCCCGTTAGTGCACTAAGGGTAGACCATAGGTATTGCGAGTCACTATAAATTTAAGACATGTTCAGTAAAACCTGCATCAGGTTACTTCATGGTTCAGAAGATCATCAGCTGGTTTAGCGTCATTGGATGCGGTTTGTTCGGCTATTGTTGTAGAATCAATTGGAGGTGCTTCTTCAACAGTTGTTGTTGTTTCAGGTGTATCTGGTATTGGATTATTATCAGGTTGAGCAGCGGAAACATTTGATACATCTGGAGCACGTTGATCAATATCATCACTAAACAGAGGAGCAGATAGCTGTTCCATTTGTTGACGAGTAAGCTGTAGGCTTGGTTCAGCTGATGATGGGGTTTGGGGGAAGTTTAGACGGTTATGTCCGGGTTCCAAGTTGTTTTGCTCAGAAGCCATTTCTGTAAGCTCATCGAAGTTTGCATGAATCGTTTCCATAATCTCCCTTGTACGACGATTCCAGATTCGATATCCTTTAAAATTCTCACAATATCCAACAAAGACTCCTATGTCAGCTTTAGCTTTGAGTATAACAAAGTCATCACGATCATTATTCGGGTAACAAAGGGATCCAAATACATGAAAGTGTTTAATGTTCCGTTTACGGTTGTGGATAAGCTCATAAGGTGTTTTGTTGTGGCGTTTGGTAATCATTGAACGGTTCTGAGTCTATGATGCAGTTGACACGGCTTCAGCCCACAAGTAATCTAGAAGTTTTGCATTTATCAACATCGTTCTTGCAGCTTCCACTAACGTACGGTTTCGTGTTTCAACCACTCCGTTTTGTTCTGGTGTCCGTGCAATGGATGTTTGATGCTCAATTCCCACTTTCTCATAATATGCACGAAGAGTTTGATTCACAAATTCAGTTCCTTTGTTAGTTCTGATTTGTCTGACTGTGTTCCGGAGCTGAACTTGAATTTTCCTGAGAAAGGTGATGATCATCTGTGGAGCTTGATCTTTAGTTCGAAGAAAATAAACCCAAGTCCATCTTGAGTAGTCATCTACAATTACCAAGATGTGGCGTTTGCCGTTAATCGTCTGCACACGCATCGGACCACACAAATCCATGTGAAGAAGATGAAGCACATGTTGTGAGCTGTGTTCCACCTTTAAAGGAAAGTGAGCACGAGTGCTTTTCCCTTGTTCACAAGCTGAGCATAGGTGATCTTTAGAATACCGAAATCTTAGGAGACCTTCAACAAGTTTATAACGTGCAAGATTGGTTTTGGTTTTAAAGTTTAAGTGTGAAAGACTACGGTGCCATAGCCAAGATTTTGTAGATGTTGCCTTTGAAAGTAGACAGATGGGAGATGGAGCAATCATGTCTTGCATTGAGATTGTATAAAGACTTGATGTGCGGGTACCAGACATAAGATTGTTTCCTTGTAGATCACGAATGAAACAAGTTTTCTCCCGAAAAGCAACTTCCAAATCTCCATCACAAAATTGACCAACTGAGAAGAGATTGTGACCAAGACCTTCCACATAATAAACCCCGCTAATTTCGATGTTGCCATTGATGTAATCACCGTAGCCCATGATAGCTGCGAAGTGATCATTCCCGAACCTGACAGTGCCAATGAACTTTGAAACAAAGTTTCATAACAGTTTGAGATTACCTGTCATGTGTCGGGAACATCCTTTATCCACAATACAAAGGATGATCTGTATCACCTGCATTACACATAGACGACACAGATGGAATAGAAGTAGATGTGGAACCCGAAGAGTCAGAGGGTTCCGATGCAGTTATAGTTGAAACACACATGTTTATGATTTTAGGTATCCATTTAAAGCCAAGTGTATTATGTAACCATTTTTTCCATCTCCAACTAGTCTTAGCTTTGGTCTTAGTAAATGCACTAGGTGATAAGTACTTCCTAGGAGGTGAGGGGGGTTCTATGGGTACATCAATGATCGTAGCCGGAACACTAGAGGGTGGTTTACCTAGCACAGATTTAGAAGCATTAGTGGGCCTAGAGGTATTTCATTTTCTATTATTCCGCTTACGAGATAAGATAGCATTAGCAACACATTTATCATGACAACCAGAAAACATGCTTTTACGACAACCAACACAAGAAGCTTCAAACATAATATTTAAAGTACTTAAAGGTTCAGCATTTGTTACATCACTTTTTCTATTACATTTGTCTAACGCAATGTCTAAAGTGGGTGCAACTTGAGTCTTATTCAAAGTCCTAAGGTGTTCTTCTACTTCAGAGGTCTTTATTGTTCTTTTATTACGTCGCAACTTCCTATTCTTCCTTGATGTGCTCTTAAGCTGTGAAGTGCTAGCGTTGGGAAAAGAGGTAACTATTCCTGTTTCAGTAGAGGGAAGCACATTAGTTTCTTGTGATGTGTCATTAGGCAGTCTAAGAATTCCTTGTGCAAATACATTTGTGTTACTATTCCTATCTTGCTTAAGTTTAATCAACTCTGCTTTTAGATCATGGATAGTGTGTAACAAATCTAGATTTTCAGAACGATTCCATTTTGTCTTAAAACATCTTTGGTATATGCAAGATGATCATCAACATCTTTTGACACTTGAGCACGAGTCTTTTTTAGTAAATCAAATATGACATCATATTCCATTTTAACTTTTGAAATTTCTTGTTCATATTTTGAAATTTGACTCTTTAAAGACACGTTTTCATCATCCAGTTGCTCAAGTTTTGGATTAAGAGTTTTGGTATGCAACTGGTTGATTTTGTTTTGTAAAGCGAGTTCTCGATTTTGACAATCTTTTTGACACCATTGAAGACGACGTTTTGCATTTGAAAGCTCGTTTAACAATCACTCATTTGCAACTTTTAAAGACTTGATTTGTGACACATTATCGGTATTCTCAACATTTTCAACAGAATCAACAGAATCAGCAGCGATATAATCAAATGCATATGCAACAGAATGTAATAACACAACATTAATGGTATCAGCACAGATAACATCTTCCAAGAGTCGATCAACATCTTTTCTTAACATTTTCTTTTTACGTTTAGTATTTGAAATCGATGTTTCTGTTTTCTCAAAAACTGTTTTCATAAGTTCAAGCTCCTTGTGAAAATTCCTTTCCCAATATATTGTACACATTTTCAAATTTCAGACATGAGGTAAAATTCTTTTCTGAAAAATATCTCTTTGTTCTCACGCATGAGGGGATTGAAAATGTTCAACTTTTATTTCAGAATTGATTTCAATTTCACGTTCCAAAAGTTTGATGTCCGATATGAATGTATCAAAATATTTAAGAATTTGACATCGTTCGGGTAATGTTTTTACTTCACTGAGTGAAGGTAAAGGACCATTAATTTGTGCAGTATTGGGTTGAGGACCAACATTAGAAGACTCAGAAGTAGGCGTGATAACCCAAGGTGTGTTAGAATTATCTTGTTATGCGACGAAAGTTATGGCTTTTGAATAGTTAAATGGTTTGCAATAAACAACATTTTCTAATTTTGACTGACTCTCGTCTTCTGCATCTAATTCCTCCATACAATTATATTCAACAACACTCATAATGGAATCATCAATTCTGTGTTCTGCACTATAAACTTGAGGATTTGGTTTGAATGTTCTATGTGAAAACTTTGGTTTGTAATCAGCAAGATTCGGTCCATATCCATTTGGATTTGGTTTAAAAGTAAACTTTTGAATAATTGTGATTGACTCACCATGTTTATAAACAACATTTTGAAACTCTTTGATTTTGTTTTGTAACTCGACAATTTCCTCAAGATAGTCATCTATTTGATTCCTTGAATGCTTTTTGTATTCACAAAACTGTTTTTGACAAGTTAACAACTCAGACTTGGCTTTTTGAGTTTCTGAAGTGAGAGCATTAAGTTGTTGTTTATGATCATATTTTAGTTGTTCTATTTGAGACAGCAAAGCATTCTTGGATGCAACTGGATCACATATCTGTTTTTCCAAAGATTTTTCATTTTGGTATGATTTAGCAAATGCGACTTCAAAACCTTTTTCACGTTTCTCTTTTGTTTGAAAAATGTTGAGTTGGAACTTTAAGCATTCATTATCCTTAGTTAACAGTGCAATTTTATCGTTTAATTTCTTATTGATGTCTAGACACATTTCCATTCGAGATTCTTGGGTCTAAATTTAGGTCATGAGCTCAATATCTGGATTAGACACAGGTTCAGCTTGTTCAACGTGAGTCTTAACACGATCATTATTTAGATCCTCAAATATAACCACGGAGTCAACTTGATTATCAGTATTAACCATAAGGTCATCTTGATCGTCAAATATAACTACGAGATTTATTTGATTATCATCGGAATGAGATGTAGATGGCTCATGTTGAACTCTATGATCCTTGTTAGATGCAGATGTTGGCGGAGATATCAGATCAGTAATGAGTATAGTGTCATCCGGTACCTGAGACAAGCCGTCAGTGTCATACACTGGGCCTGTGTCACTCATGTGGAGTTCTTGCATGTTTGCCATTAACATCACTGCTGCATTAGCCTGCAAGTCCTCCATGTCATCATCATAATCTGCATTTGCCATGAACCTCTGTTCCTTGTTGGTAAGAGTTCCACCAGCTTCATCCTTGAGAGCCAAGAGTAAAGCCTCTTTGTGATAAGTGTTGCCTCTTGTCCTCGGCTTTGGGCATGCATTAGCCAGATGACCCTTCTCATTACAGTTATAACAACAAAGACCATAAACCCCAGTCTGAGCATTTCCCTGATCAACCACTTGAGCCCGTTGTTGTGGAGCACCCATGTTATTCCTTCCATTAGCATTAAACCCTTGACCACTACCCATCTGACGAACATTACCACGATTCTGAACTTCAACACGTCCATTGTTAACAACATCTTGATTCCTTGTGTTTGATGATGTACGAATGCGATTGTTGGATTTGTTAGAGTATCGACCGAAGGCTCTTGCAATCATGACAAAACCTTGTTGCAATGCATCGAAAGCTTCTGCATCCTCATTAGATTCACTGTAAATTTCTTGATCATTGTTGCTGTTGTACGGATCCAGTTGAGTTTCTTGTGAGGGATCATATGGTGTAATCTGAGTAGTTGGTTGTGGAGGATTTGTGAAGACAGTTTGTAAGGTCGGGATTTGATAACGCTACACGCGTCGTTCGGGGTCAAAGGAACTTCCTTTTCGTCGAGCAAGTTTTTCAACACCCTAGGCAGTGAACCTAATCGTTGTAGTGTAGTATTAGGGTAAGTCACGGGTATTGATATCGTTCTCTATAGGGGAATAGGAATGCTAGTGAGAAGTTACTACGCTAAGGTTGTGGTTGAGGAAGATTATTTTTTATCTTTTTATATTTTTTAAGGAAAGGAAAGGTACGAATCTCGGGGTTTGAATTTGGGGGGGGGGTTGGTATTGCTACCGATTACTCTACTTATCTAATTATCTAATCTAAGGTGTATGTAGTCTATGTCTAATTAATGTGTGCTCTTATGATAGTTTAAAGATGTGTTTACTTAGGTTTTACTACTCCTTAATTATCTCCTATTGGTGGTTGAATTGTCACATCCTTATTCCTAGTTGCGTTGTGTGTCTAAGGTTGTAGGGTATGCTTTTCTCCCTAACTCTTTGAACTTACCAAAGGGTCTCGTCTACAAACCCACTAGGGATAATAAACTCTTACTCTAAGGCACTCTTTGGATGGTTTAGCTTACAACTACTCAAGGAGTCATATTCTAAGGTTCACAAAGATTTAATCAAGCATTAAGTACACAACGAATGACCTATCGCATTACTAAATCATTAACCAACTAAGATAAGAAACAACCAATCAATATTCAATAATTAAGTTTCATATTCCCTAAGCAAACACATAAGTAAATTAGCCGGACATGGAAAACATGCAAGCATACACACAAATAATCAAAGACATAATTGTATTAATGAAGTAAAACACTTATCTTGGTGTAAGATAGGGTTTGGAACCCTAAAATACTGTACAAGACAGCCTTGGTTCGGTTTAGGTTTTTACTCCAAAAGACTACACACTCAATACTGAAAAATTCGGATTCTATATATAATATTACACATGCGATGGCGTCACTTTATGTTTTGTGACGCCGTCGTGTCGCCGTCTGATCTGTGCTGAACCGTCAAGTCTAATCACACAAGCTGGCCACTTGTGAATGGCCAACCGTAACAGGCTTAAAACAGTTCAAACACAAATACAATGAAGATCAGAGAATACAGTGGATTCCCGGGTCGTTATGTCCCACGGAGACTCAATGGTGTGTAGAACACTTGATCAGACGGTAGAATGATCACTAATGATAGTGATCAGAAAGGATTAGATTGAATATTACACTACTGAAAAAGTTAATAAATTAAAGCGACTTAAATACAAATTAAGAAAATTAAAAAGATAAAATATATTAAATAAACGCTATCACTATATTTAAAGTGATGAACGTTTAAAACCTAAAACGTACGTTTAAATTAAAAACTACGTTAACGTACAAAATAAAACGTGAAAATAAAGAAGGAAAATACCTACGGATATAGAAAATACATTTTTACAATCCTAATTATACTAGAAAATTATTAGCAAAGAAAAATTATTTTTAAAACTATTTATGTAATTATTATTAATTAAAAACTAATTTAAACTATTTAATAATACTCTAAAATAAAAGAAAATATGAAATAAGACTAGAAAAATAAAATTAAGACTTAGAAAAATCTAAAATATGATAAAACTAATTTTAAAACTGAAAATATATTTTTTTGACTTTTTATATATTTATTATTAATTAATTACTATTTAAATCTAATTAAAATGCTAGAAAATACTTTTTAAACTAAGAAAATTATGGAAAAATATTTTTTTGCTTTTTTATATTTATCTTAACTTAAGAAAAATGAAAAATTATTTTTTTGAAGCTTTTCTTAATTATTTGTATTAAATGCTATTTAAAAGTGCTTAAAAACTAATTTAAATTAAGAAAAATAGCAAATGAACTTGGAAAAATCTGAAAATTGCAGGAAAAGTCTAAAATGATATTAGGAAGCTGGGAAAAATAGAAAAACCAGGGCTTGTGTGCAAGATATTGAAACTGATGTAGCTAGTGCTTATAAATAAGCACTTTAATAAGCCAAATGGAGTCCAAAAGCCACCAACCCAAAACATAAGCTACTATAAGCTAAAAGAACTGAAATGCAACAAGATTCAACAAGCCATAACCTCTGGAATACAATTGACCAAGATTTGATGATTTGAGCAAATGAACTAAAACATTTAAGGGGTACCTACTTTGGGCAAGGAATTAAGCACTCAGAATAAGCTACAACTGCAAACTACAAATTGGAACCTAGGCTAGACCTGGGTGACTATCTAATTTCCAAAGCTCAGACTTAAACAAGCTCAAATGAGCCAATTGCAAGCTCTGCAAGAAATGTATAAAACCTGTGCAGGCCACTGTGCTCTGCACAGGGCACTTGGACCACTTTTAACAAGCTCATTTGGATCTTAAAGAAGTAAAAGTGGACATAAGAAACTAGACCAGGAGGGCTCTCTAAAACCACAAGTTTCATTGAAATTGGCTAAGAAATGAGTGAATTAAAAATCATTCTCAGTTGGCCAAAACTGAGTTTTTTTAACTTTTGACTTTTTCACAAACATGGACAGTTGACCAATTTGAGTTTTGATCAAGATTTTTGAACTGAAGATGATATATTGAGATGGAATGAAGTTAACAAAAGCAAAGTTTATGAAATTTTAAACACAAAAACAAGATTTGGACTTGATAAAACTCCAACAGTAAGCAAATGGACAGATTATCTGAGATTTTGACTTTGGAGGTTTGTATGCACAAGTTAATGACAGATATTAGCTAAAATGGACTACAAAGACTTGAACCAACTAAAACCTATCACTGCAAGACCCTCTAACACAGTATAAATCCCAAATCCAAACACCCTTTATCTAACTGTGTTGCAATCAAAATGAGCTAAACCCTTAAACAAACTTGTAATAAGGATCAAACTAAGCTTAAATATCATAAATAAAGCTAAATAGACTAGATTAAACTAATGGTGATCACAGATTCATAGACAAGCATAAGATGCAAAATCTGACTTGAAACTTGAAAAATGAAACAGGTACTAACCACTGTATCCAACTATTGCAGGCCAAAACCAGACCAATCCTATCCTAATTAAGCCTAATCCAACCCATTTACACCACTGCAACATCCATATCAGCTTCCATTTCACATAGAGTCCAAGATTGACTTTCATTGACCATGGGATAAAACTGCTTAAAATTGTAATATGAGCTTGTAGGAAGCTTTAATAAGCTATCATAAGCTTGTTTAAGCTTATAAATAAGCTTCTAACATCTTTGACACAGGGATTTGAGAGTTGAAATTTCAACAGTGAGCTTAAAAGATGAAAATGAACATTAACTTGAATTAAAACTTAAACAGAGTTGCAAATCACTTGAATGCCTTTGTTTGATACAAATAAACTGAGAAATACAAATGAGAACTAGTTAATACATGTTAAGCTTAAAAACGACATTAAGAAAATTTTTTATAACTAACTACTACTTTGAAACTGCTTCTTTCTTCTCTTTTATAGCTCAAAGTGCTTTCTCTCTCTACAATGAGCAGTTCCCACCATTTTTCTGACCTTTGGATGGTTTAGAGGTGATCTTGGCCATTGAGTGGCTTTTGGCGGGAAATACTTATTTGGCAGTTGGAGAGGTAGAGTAAAGGGGTAAAGATGCATTTAATGTAGTTTGGAGTTGTGTGGAGGTGGGGGGACAATGAGGAGATAAGGTGATGGAGGGGGGATGGCTTGGAGATGTGTTGCAGTGGTGAAGCAGGGTGTTTGTTGAAGAGGAGGACTTTTGGCGCCAATGGTGTTTGACTGGCTTGTTTTGACCAGTGTTTAATAATCAAGGGGGGGTCCAAAATGATAAATGACAGGGGTCCAAATGAGGTTCAAGGGTCAAAATGGGTTTAAGGTCTTATAATAACACAAGGACTAGTTGTGTAATTTCTGAAAAATTGAGGGACCAGGCTGCCATTCTTGCAAAGATGTTCTAAGGACTTAAAGTGACAATCTTCAAAAGTACAAGGACCAATGTTGCCATTTTCACATTTTCCAGGGACCAATTCTGCCAATTTTTAAACTCGGAGGACCATTTTTGTAATTTTCTCAAACTTTTGATATTCCTCACCAAAGGACTAAATTTGACAACTTTTGATTTTAAAAGGACCTTTGGTGACTTTTCTTTTGAAATTTTGACTCAGGGACTACTTTTGACAACTTTTGAAACTTGGGGGACTAAAACTGCAATTTTTGCAAATTTGATATGTTTTTCATCTGATTTTGATATTTTTGCATTTAAAACACATAAAACACTGATTTGTGATATTTTCATCATTTTGATGCATTTTTGAGTGTTTTCAGATGATTTTGCAGTTTATATTATACAAAAATGATGAGTATTTACACACTCATCAATCCCCCACACTGAGATATTGCTAGTCCCTAGCAATGATTTGAGAAAACATAATGGATTTTAATCTCTTTACCAAAAGCCATTACTTCTGGAGTAGCCAAATGTTTCAGTTCAAGTAAGAACCATGGTACACCGATAACCATGTGATTTTGAGCAAACCACCAGCTTTAAACGGATTTGATTTGTCTTTACCAGAAGCCCTACCCTTCTGGACTAGCCAACTCTTAGATAAATTATCAATATTATCTTTGGTGAGCTGATTACCAATTATGGTTTTTCCACTGTCTTTACCACAAGCCATAAACTTGCGGGCTAGCCAACTCTTCACTTTTTAGGATATGGTGAGCTGAATACCATACAATTTTGGGCAAATTGTAAGCCGTAAACGGATTTGATATATCTTTACCAAGAGCCGTTTGCTCCTGGATTAGCCAATCCTTTAGTTTATTAGACAAGGCGGACTGATAACCAAATGAGAAAGTGTAAAACACTTACTCCAAAAAAAATTTTGGCCAAAAACGGGGGAATTGGTATAATTATATGATAAAATTCGTGAGAATTCCCCCCACACTTAGAAATGAATATTGCCCTCAATATTCAAAGTACCGGCGGTTATGCCGAAACAAAGAATGTGAAAGGGAAATACTACGGCCATTATTTAAAAGAGATTTTTTTTTTTTTTTTTTTTATGAAAACTTATATATATAACATGTGGGGCAAACCCCCCCACACTAGGGTGGTAGAAAGGGGTAAGAAGACAGAAATATGGGTGAAAACCCATATAGTGTGTGCTACTGTTTTTGATTCCCGAGTCGCTAGCTTGACTCGATCCCCGCATTCATTGGTTCATGGGGAAGCAAAGTGGGAGAAACAATCTCCATCGGACTTTCATTCAAGATGTTTGGACAAACATATGAAGCATGTGAAAGTTCCACACCGACGAGATATACAGAGAAAGACCCGGCTCACAGATGATAAATGAAAATGCCGGGGTCAAAGATAGTGTCCTCACTCCCGAAGGAGTGAAGAAGAGAGGAAGTCACCGGGTAGGTGAAGAAAAGAAGGAGAATTATGATAATGATCATGACTAACTCCTCATTATCAGAAGGGGAATTCATGATTTTTGGATCATGAATCTCATTAGTGAGGATAAAATCATCATCACATGATGGAAGAGAGAAGATAGAATACAGAGGTGGGACAAGTGGTGTGCTCTGAGAGCTAGCAATTTCCACCACTTCCGTGATGGTCTCTGTATCGGAATCAGACATTTCATCGAAAAGAGGATTTACTTCGCAAAAAGTGTAGTCATCATTAAATTCAAAAAGAGGATTTGAGAAAATCCCGGAAGTAACCTCAGAAATGTCGAGAGAATCACAAACATGCAAATCCCAATCACTATTGGATATATCCTCAGACTCACTTGGGATTAGGACAAGATCCTCAACACTCGATGATTCCGTTTCCGAAATAGTGCTGAGATGATCATCCTCCATTATGAGAGAGTCCTCGGGATCAAAGAATTTCAAAGAAATAGGATCATCGACCTCTTCCAAAAGGAATTCACTTCTCTCAACCGGCGTGAGTGAAGGGGAAGAGTCGGAAATGAAAGGCTCTGAAACGGGAGTGGGATTGCCACTCGGAGTCGTAGATTCCTCATCAAAATCATCGTCGTCGTCGTCGTCATCATAATCGTACGCGAGAGGTTTCCAATATTGGGAGCTTACTCTAGCTGCTTGTTCTTCAGCATACGTTTTCTGACGAGACTCTTCTTTAATCAATTCTTTTAAATCTTTGAGTGTATCGAGACAATTTTGGAGAAGTTCTTGAGGAATTTGCAGAGGTTGTGTTTGAATCGTTTGGTATTGTGGAGGTTGGTCATGATAAGAGTAGTCATAATTGTTACAAGGATTATGCTCATAGACAAGCATATTCCCCGTTTGACACTCAAAACTCGGGTGAGGACCTCCACAATACTCACAATAGTTAGAAAAGTCGGGCTGTGGTGGGTAGTTGGAAAAGTTTGAGGGGTCGTTAAATGAGTTCGGATTAGGATCATAATCAAATGAATTCCTCGAACCACAAAACAAACAACTCCCGTTTTGAATATCATTACCACACTGTACACACGTACACCAGCGACAGGGTGAACCATAAAGAGGCTCACCACAACCGACACAAGGAATAAACGATTCCATGAGAATAGGAGAAGGTAGAATCAAATGGATAGAGGGTAAAGGAATAAAGAATCAAAAAGGGTAAGAGGGTAAAGAGGAATATTTTTGGCATTTTTGAAAAACATTTTGCAAAAAACAAAGAATGAAAATATTTTTGGCGTTAAAAACACTTCAGGAAAAGTGTTAATGAACTTTTTGGGTTTTCTGATTAACTTTACAAAAAAAAACTTTTTACAAAAGATGGTATATGTGCAAGAATGGGTCTGAAAATGGCTAAACACACGCTAAAGCCTCCCCGGCAGCGGCGCCAAAATTTGATCTGTGCTGAACCGTCAAGTCTAATCACACAAGCTGGCCACTTGTGAATGGCCAACCGTAACAGGCTTAAAACAGTTCAAACACAAATACAATGAAGATCAGAGAATACAGTGGATTCCCGGGTCGTTATGTCCCACGGAGACTCAATGGTGTGTAGAACACTTGATCAGACGGTAGAATGATCACTAATGATAGTGATCAGAAAGGATTGGATTGAATATTACACTACTGAAAAAGTTAATAAATTAAAGCGACTTAAATACAAATTAAGAAAATTAAAAAGATAAAATATATTAAATAAACGCTATCACTATATTTAAAGTGATGAACGTTTAAAACCTAAAACGTACGTTTAAATTAAAAACTACGTTAACGTACAAAATAAAACGTGAAAATAAAGAAGGAAAATACCTACGGATATAGAAAATACATTTTTACAATCCTAATTATACTAGAAAATTATTAGCAAAGAAAAATTATTTTTAAAACTATTTATGTAATTATTATTAATTAAAAACTAATTTAAACTATTTAATAATACTCTAAAATAAAATAAAATATGAAATAAGACTAGAAAAATAAAATTAAGACTTAGAAAAATCTAAAATATGATAAAACTAATTTTAAAACTGAAAATATATTTTTTTGACTTTTTATATATTTATTATTAATTAATTACTATTTAAATCTAATTAAAATGCTAGAAAATACATTTTAAACTAAGAAAATTATGGAAAAATATTTTTTTGCTTTTTTATATTTATCTTAACTTAAGAAAAATGAAAAATTATTTTTTTGAAGCTTTTCTTAATTATTTGTATTAAATGCTATTTAAAAGTGCTTAAAAACTAATTTAAATTAAGAAAAATAGCAAATGAACTTGGAAAAATCTGAAAATTGCAGGAAAAGTCTAAAATGATATTAGGAAGCTGGGAAAAATAGAAAAACCAGGGCTTGTGTGCAAGATATTGAAACTGATGTAGCTAGTGCTTATAAATAAGCACTTTAATAAGCCAAATGGAGTCCAAAAGCCACCAACCCAAAACATAAGCTACTATAAGCTAAAAGAACTGAAATGCAACAAGATTCAACAAGCCATAACCTCTGGAATACAATTGACCAAGATTTGATGATTTGAGCAAATGAACTAAAACAGTTAAGGGGTACCTACTTTGGGCAAGGAATTAAGCACTCAGAATAAGCTACAACTGCAAACTACAAATTGGAACCTAGGCTAGACCTGGGTGACTATCTAATTTCCAAAGCTCAGACTTAAACAAGCTCAAATGAGCTAATTGCAAGCTCTGCAAGAAATGTATAAAACCTGTGCAGGCCACTGTGCTCTGCACAGGGCACTTGGACCACTTTTAACAAGCTCATTTGGATCTTAAAGAAAAATCACAAAAATATGTAAAAGTGGACATAAGAAACTAGACCAGGAGGGCTCTCTAAAACCACAAGTTTCATTAAAATTGGCTAAGAAATGAGTGAATTAAAAATCATTCTCAGTTGGCCAAAACTGAGTTTTTTTAACTTTTGACTTTTTCACAAACATGGACAGTTGACCAATTTGAGTTTTGATCAAGATTTTTGAACTGAAGATGATATATTGAGATGGAATGAAGTTAACAAAAGCAAAGTTTATGAAATTTTAAACACAAAAACAAGATTTGGACTTGATAAAACTCCAACAGTAAGCAAATGGACAGATTATCTGAGATTTTGACTTTGGAGGTTTGTATGCACAAGTTAATGATAGATATTAGCTAAAATGGACTACAAAGACTTGAACCAACTAAAACCTATCACTGCAAGACCCTCTAACACAGTATAAATCCCAAATCCAAACACCCTTTATCTAACTGTGTTGCAATCAAAATGAGCTAAACCCTTAAACAAACTTGTAATAAGGATCAAACTAAGCTTAAATATCATAAATAAAGCTAAATAGACTAGATTAAACTAATGGTGATCACAGATTCATAGACAAGCATAAGATGCAAAATCTGACTTGAAACTTGAAAAATGAAACAGGTACTAACCACTGTATCCAACTATTGCAGGCCAAAACCAGACCAATCCTATCCTAATTAAGCCTAATCCAACCCATTTACACCACTGCAACATCCATATCAGCTTCCATTTCACATAGAGTCCAAGATTGACTTTCATTGACCATGGGATAAAACTGCTTAAAATTGTAATATGAGCTTGTAGGAAGCTTTAATAAGCTATCATAAGCTTGTTTAAGCTTATAAATAAGCTTCTAACATCTTTGACACAGGGATTTGAGAGTTGAAATTTCAACAGTGAGCTTAAAAGATGAAAATGAACATTAACTTGAATTAAAACTTAAACAGAGTTGCAAATCACTTGAATGCCTTTGTTTGATACAAATAAACTGAGAAATACAAATGAGAACTAGTTAATACATGTTAAGCTTAAAAACGACATTAAGAAATTTTTTTATAACTAACTACTACTTTGAAACTGCTTCTTTCTTCTCTTTTATAGCTCAAAGTGCTTTCTCTCTCTACAATGAGCAGTTCCCACCATTTTTCGGACCTTTGGATGGTTTAGAGGTGATCTTGGCCATTGAGTGGCTTTTGGCGGGAAATACTTATTTGGCAGTTGGAGAGGTAGAGTAAAGGGGTAAAGATGCATTTAATGTAGTTTGGAGTTGTGTGGAGGTGGGGGGACAATGAGGAGATAAGGTGATGGAGGGGGGATGGCTTGGAGATGTGTTGCAGTGGTGAAGCAGGGTGTTTGTTGAAGAGGAGGACTTTTGGCGCCAATGGTGTTTGACTGGCTTGTTTTGACCAGTGTTTAATAATCAAGGGGGGGTCCAAAATGATAAATGACAGGGGTCCAAATGAGGTTCAAGGGTCAAAATGGGTTTAAGGTCTTATAATAACACAAGGACTAGTTGTGTAATTTCTGAAAAATTGAGGGACCAGGCTGCCATTCTTGCAAAGATGTTCCAAGGACTTAAAGTGACAATCTTCAAAAGTACAAGGACCAATGTTGCCATTTTCACATTTTCCAGGGACCAATTCTGCCAATTTTTAAACTTGGAGGACCATTTTTGTAATTTTCTCAAACTTTTGATATTTCTCACCAAAGGACTAAATTTGACAACTTTTGATTTTAAAAGGACCTTTGGTGACTTTTCTTTTGAAATTTTGACTCAGGGACTATTTTTGACAACTTTTGAAACTTGGGGGACTAAAACTGCAATTTTTGCAAATTTGATATGTTTTTCATCTGATTTTGATATTTTTGCATTTAAAACACATAAAACACTGATTTGTGATATTTTCATCATTTTGATGCATTTTTGAGTGTTTTCAGATGATTTTGCAGTTTATATTATACAAAAATGATGAGTATTTACACACTCATCACCGTCATTAGGGTTTCGTCTTGGCCACGTTAGACTTGCGACGGCGTCACCTTATGCTTGTGACGCCGTCCTCTTCAGCTTCTGACGCCGTCTGGATTACATCTAGGCCGTCTGAGTTGCGACGGCCTACTCTTTTATAACTTGACGTCGTCACTTGAAAATGGGAGTTTTGGCTTATGTCCCGTCACAAAGATCCTCCGACGGCGTCACACTTAACACCTGACGCCGTCACCTTATGTTTTCAGCAGCTTTGAGTGTCTCGATTCTGACTTTGGCCATTTTCTTCGTATGATCGCGCCTTTTCGTCCAAATAAGTGCCATTCCAGCATTTTGCCTTCAAGAGACCTAAAAAGTGAAAAGGAACGATATTAAGCAATAACGGATACAAAAGTGATCAAATAAGGGCTTAAACGACCCCTCAAAAAGGTACCTTTTAAAACATTACCAGGAATTGAGGATAACAAGCTTGAGCCCACAAAGCTAGAGTTTCATTATCCGGAAGTGAAGGCGAAGCAGGGACTCCACGGATGATTCTTTCTTTGTCAACTTCCTTTTGGTGGGGCTTCAAATAGTCATAAAACAATCCGTATGTAGCATGATGAAGATTCTTCGCTTGACGGATGAAAATACCATACTTTTCCCAATCAGGACCAAGACTACTAAGGAACTTAGTGTTGACTGCAATTCTTGGCATAATGATGTTATATTTTTCCAAGTCATTGATGATGTCAGAAAATCGATGATGATATGACTCTAATGTCTCCTCTGGTTCAATCATGAAGTGTTCATATGCTAAGTAGATTTTGATTCCATGTCTTCTTGACTGAGTTATGTTCCTTCCATTAGAAGATGAATGTGCTCCCACATTGCTTTAGCTGTCTTCTGAGCATCAATACTTTGAAGTATCGGATTGGGTAATCCCAAAAGGATATATTGCATTGCAAGTTCATCGGCTTCTAAGTGTAGAAGTTGGTCAGTAGTAAGTTCATTAAGACCGACAATGTTGGTAATATCATCTCTTGGTGGAACAGCATTCGGATCTCCGGGTACAGTGATAGTAGGCATCTGAAATGGACCTTCAAGGATGACCTTCTTCAAAAACTTTCCATATGGCTTCTTTAGATCACAAAACCTAAAGAACCTTATCGTCCATTGATCATAGTTTCCGGGAGTGAGCATTGGAGGTCTGTCAAGGGATCCAGCTTCATGAATGGATTGTTGGCTACTTAAAGCTTCGCACATCTTTGCAAACCAAGACGGTTCCTTCATAGCATACTTGGATGGATGCTGATTTTAAAAGTTTGTGTAAGGTTGTACTTGTAGACTAGGGGGTGGTTGAGACATCTTGAAACTTGTGTTGATGATGGATCTTTGTAGTCGAATGAAACTTTGCTGATGAAGTAACCTTATGCGTAGAAAGCACTTTATGCGTAAAAACCAACTTACGCGTAACAAGAGAGCTTACGCGTAGGAATAGCTTACGCGTAGACTTGAGGAAAACTTAGCTTAGGCGTAAACCAAAGGCTTAGTAGTAGAATCCTTATGCGTAAGATTAGCTTATGCGTAAGACTAGGCTTAGGCGTAAGAAAATGCTTAGGCAAAGAGAATTCTACGCGTAAGAATTTCCTTATGCGTAAAACTAGGGTTTTGCCCAAAAAATCCTTTACACTTATACCAGTGTAAAAGATATCCAAAGTCGAAGTGTTTTCAGGATTATCCAAGCAAGAAAACACTGAATAAACCAACAACACTGAAGATCACTGGATGAAAAGCTTATGCGTAACAGATGCTTAGGTGTAGACTTTCTGCTTACGAGTAATATTAGGGTTTTACTACGCATAGAAAATACCAAACTTAACCAAAACTGATTTTTCTGCCCAAAACTGTTTAGAAACCTGATTTTTTGGATGAAAAAACTTCAATATCACCAAAATAACAATAAAGTTGAAAACTTGATGATCCAAGATAACTTTTACCCTTATGCGTAGAAGATACTACACGAACAAACCAAGCTCTAAAATGAATCTACACACGTAAAGTTTCAAACTTGATGCTAAAAACTTACACTTTAACACTAAATAAACCTAAAACCACAAGAATCTTGAGTTTTAAAGTGTAAAAAATGAAGCTTTTAAGCGTATGAAAGTAGTAAACGCAAAACCCACGCGTATAGAACACAACTTCAAAAACAAAAGTGTTTCACCCAACTAGATGGCGAATGATACCACTGTTAGGTCACCATATTGTAACACAAGCATCAATATGTAAAGAAATAGAGTAAGAAGTGATCGGATGAACACACAAACACAACACACGTATGAAATGAGAATAGTTATGCGTAGGTATTATGAATGAAGTGATCAACCAACCTTCAAATGAAGGTTTACAATATTATTTATAAGGAAGGAACTAGGGCAACACACAAGTTCCCTTGCCTTTAATACAAACATAAAAGCCTAATTAAGCAAACTATTACATGTTGATTACAAACACTTGAAATATAGTTTAGGAGTGATTCCTGTTAATACAAATAAGCCGTAAAAACGTTTATTTATATTTTACGATCTTCTAATGTTTTGTCGATAACAAACGTAAAATCATTTTAATGAAACAAATAAAATACGTAAATGGTTTGAACTAATAGTTTATAACATATTCACATTTTCACATAAAACACTAAAACAAGTATAAGTGATTTTATGACTTAGTAATATATATGTACAACAACTAGTGTTTACATATTTGGGTATAATATACACATAACTAGTATGTAGTATATTGGGTAATATAAATGGGTAGAAACTTAAGTATCACAACCCATTGGGCAAATACATTAAATGTAGTTGGGTACAACCCAAAGCCCATAACCCATGGAGCTTGCCCCATAACCCATTGTATGACATCATGCTTATATCATACATGGATAATATCCATAATCCATGGATCAACCAATACCCAAGTGACCAACTGTCCATGGTTCAACCCATGACCCATAACCAAAATACCCATGGGTAAGAGGGAGCGTCCCACAGATCCATAGCTTAAAGCTAGACGGATCCCTTTTGGAAGGGATCCGTAGGATCCGGGGAACAGTATAGTTTTTCTTCTATAAATAGTGAGCCATTTCTTCATTGTTTCTCACCCCTTTCTAACACACTTTCTCCCTGAGTTGAAAACTCACTAACCTCAGATCCAAGAGATCTATGTTTATATTTTTGTTTTTGTGTGATCTTTTAGGTTCCTCTTAAATGCAAGATCACCACCTTTGAAGTCGAGCAAGCTCAAGTCCATGAGTTGCCATGCTTCCTCACCATCAAGGCTACTGAAGTCTTCTTGTTGATGATTCCTTTCTTTCTTCAAAGAAGTGTAGTGTTGAAGACATTAGTGAAAGATGTCTCAAGTTTTAAGACGAAGATATCAGTGAAGGGTATCTATCGTCTATAGCATAAGCACTTGTGGTAGGTGCTTAGAAGTCATGACAAGAAGCATTAGTGAAAGGTGCTTAGAAGTCAAGACTAGAAGCATTAGTAAAAGGTGCTTAAGAAGTGAAGACACAAGACATTAGTGAAATGTGTCTTGTAGATCTAGTCAAAGGCATTAGTGAAAGGTGTTTTAGATGTACATTCGATATGGTGTGTTTCGATGTACAAGATAGACTAGTATTAGATCCAAGGATATTGAAATCCTTGATGATGTTGTAAAGGAGTAGATCTCATTTGGGATTAGTCGTTGGTGTAGTGTGGTAGTAGTTCCTCCATTGCAATGGAACTAGGTGCTTAGCGTTGTGAATGTGTAGTTCACCTTGGAGTGAAAGAACTAGGTACTTAGCCTAGTACCTTATAAAGGGTAGGCGACGTTGTGTAGGTGTGGTTCACCTTGGAGTGAAAGAACCCGGTGGTTAGCCTAGCACCGGATAAAGGGTAGGCGACGTTGTGAAGGCGTCTCCGCCATAAGGAGATTGGTGTAGTGATTACGAACTCTCGAGTAGGTGACTCGGGGAGTGGAGTAGGGCAAGGAAGATGTCCTTGTAGCCGAACCACTATAAATACTCGCATTGTGGTTTTGTGCTTCTTACTCTTATATTTTCATTACTTACCTTTATATGCTTGTTTATCAACATCCAACACACACATCCAAATAGATTGACATAAGTCGATCTAAATAGATTAAAAGGAAGTTTTAAGTGGCAAAACTATTCAACCCCCTTCTAGTTTTCCACAATTGGCATCAGAGCTTCGTTACCAAGTTTCTTGAAGTATGTTGTACTTTAAAAGCTTGATACGATCCATAGTTAATTGAAAACTACAAAGAAGGTTTTTCATAAAAACAAAAACCATGTCTTTTAAAACTATATGTTTGGATGTTGATTTGATAACAACATTTTGTTTATTTATTTTCTTTTAATTGCACTAATCTTCTTTGTCATGTTGATTAGTCAAAGCTCATACCCACCAAGCTATAGGAATCGCTTGGTAACAAGAATACCTTCCTTAAGAAGGTATCTTAAACGCAAAGGAGCGGGAATCGTCTAAGTGACATTCGTTGTGTCATTTGTAAAGACATTCCTAAGTACGCTAGAGGTATGATTTTCTTTTTATTTTACTTGATAATTAAGTTCGCCTATTTAGGTATTTATATGATTACCTTTTGTGCTTATACATGAAGCTTCATTAGGAAGCCTTTTTTTTTACATACGTGTTAATTTCTTTTTAAGTCATGGTATATAAAACTTATGTTTTATTTCTTTTAATCCTATAATAAAACAAAACACAAATATCAAAAATTCCTCCTCTCCTATAAATCATCCACTCGACGCCCACTTTATCAAACCTCCACTTTTTCAAATTTTCCAATTTCAAAAATTCCTTCTCACTCAAAACTTCATCCTCCTCTCCACTTCAACCAAACCAAAACCAAGAAGAATCATCTTCAAACATGGTTTACATCGCCTTCGTACTCATCGTCTTAACACTCATCGCACTTGTGTTCCCTATGATGAAGTTCACATACGGAGACATTTACTTTGTGTTGTTAATCTACATCGGGGTTATATACCCAATCCTTTGTATCATTCTTAGCATTGAAATGAAATATTATTAATAGTCTAGTTTATCTAGGTTATTATTATCATTATGTGTTTATCATTCTTTCTTTGCTTTATGTCTTTCTTTCGTGATACATTAGAAGTCATGTATGCATGTTAAAAGAAAATGTAGGTTAAAACACATATCTTGGTATAAAACCGTGAGATCTAAAAACCTATGCATTTTCATAAAATCTGTTTCTGTAATTACAGATCTACGGATCCCGGAAGTTATACTAGCCGGATCCCTTTTGAAAAGGAACCGTGGGATCCGTCCTACTGGAGAACAGTTTTTCATGCAAATTAAAAACCACTTTTCTTCTAAAAGTAATACTCCACTAGAATGTCAAAACCATAAGTGAGTCAAGTGTCTTTCTTGTTAAAACCATTGTCAATAAAAATCTAATAAAAACGTTAGATAATCATAGGTTGACCACAAACATCACCTTTTATTAACCCATCATTTCTATAGGTTCAACTATGATGCATGAATACGAGTTTGACTTTTCACTCACTAGCGTCTACACTCCAAACATCTCCCTTGAAACCAACACACCTGGCAATCATGTCTGTGGGTTCAATAATCTCGAAAACCGTCACTTCCACGAAGGACGTATTGTAGACACCTCTCTACAATCTGAAGAAGGTATCAATACCTCCTTTCGAGCCATAGGACTAGAATGTCTTTTTGAAATCAACGAGAAGATATGTCCAAGGTTCATAATGGAATTCTTGCATCAAGTCGAACTCGTTCGTAACGAGGACCGCTCTCTATCTCTTTGGTTTTATATCAAAAACCAAAAGTTTACTTTAACCCTTGGGCATTTTGCTCACATCCTTCGGATTCCAAATCATGGACAATGTGCCTTCACCGAAGATTGGTCTCTTGATTCTCTCTTCAACTTTCGTGAAGAAAATAGTCCATATTGTTCACACATACCCTCCCCGGAAGATTTAAATCGCATAATATGCAAACCTCGACCATATTACTCCGATCCAAACATTATCTTCACACGGGACATCCGAGAAGAGTACAAGCCTCTTGCACTCATCCTATGTGAAAATTTTTGGAGTCTTAGGGGAAATCGAGAAATCCTTCCCGCTTGTTGTGCTCACATGTTGTACTGTTTGCTAACACAACAACCATACAATCTCGCCTACTTCTTCGCAAGGCGAATTGTAAATCTTCAAGGCTCTAAGAATAAACTCATCCCTTATGGAATGTTCTTGACACGCCTCTATCATAATGTTATGCACTTCCATCCTCAATTTCAAAGTCCGTTGTACGTACTTGTGAACAAGATGATGGAACCGCTAAACATATCTCTCATGAAGACTTTCTTCATTCTTGATTCCACCAACACTCATCAATCACGTAATGATCCTCCTAGCGAAAATACTCAAGAAACCTAGTAGTATTTTAGGATCAATTTCCTTGTACTCGTGCTTTATCAATGTAATCCTATCTCTCTCGTGAAATAAAACATCTTACATTTGATATCTTAGTGTTAGAACCCTTTTAAACTAACCTTGGAATATAATGCATTGTCAAGATCATTGCATACCTTTAGTAAAGGTTCTGCTGAGCAGATGGACGGATCCCAAAGTTTGTGCTAGACGGATCCCTACACTTAGGAAACCGTGGGATCCGGCAAACAGAAAATGCAGTTACAAGCATCATATTTCAAACATATCCTTAGAACACCTCATACTAAGCTAAACATAGTGTCTTAAGGCTAATTAAGTCCTTATCAAGATAGGTTGATCTTTCCTACTCACACATAACTCACCTAGATCACACTCTAAGATGCTTGTAGATCTATCGTTTCATTTTTAATCCATTACTCTTCCGCTCTCAAACTCACACTTCATTTTTCACTTGATCCCTCACATTTAGCCTTAGAAATCTTTTGATTATGGCAAAATTGATCATAAATCATCCTTACCTCAAAATTGATCAAAGTTGATCAAACTCTAGTTTTTCCCATCTCAAAGCTTCTAGGATATTTTCCAAAACATTGTCCTAAGTCACAACCTGATCTATAGGATCATTTAGCTTCAATTGACACTCTCATCTTTAGTATCATCCTTGCTCATCCATTGGTACTCATGAAAGTTCCAAATCCTTCCATAAAAGACAATCATTAGCTACATCACTCATTACCTTCAAGTACTTAAGCACCCCTTCATTTAAGACACTTAGGAGGACTGAAACACTCAAGATGATATAGATCTTAGATCTTAGAAACATCATTTCTACTCTTTCATAGCTGTTGAGAGCCGGATCCCTCTGAGGAGGGAACCGTGGGATTCGGATGACAGTCTATGCCAATTCTTCCTAAAACAATCATTTCAACTCATCTTTCTAACTCAAACACTCCATCTCATCTTAAATAAGTTCCTAGATCAGTAGAAACTCTGAAGTTGACTCTTGTGCATGTTAATCATCACATTCTAATAAATCCTAGTGGCTTAAGCCTTAAATGCACTTGCCAAATCTCTTGGTTTATAAACCACTTTGTTAGGACCTCCATAGTCATCACTCTCATCCTAACTTTCAGCACTTTAGAAACCCTTGCAAACTGTGGAAAACTAGAAGGGGGGGTTGAATAGTTTTACCAATTAAAACTCCCTTTTAAACTATTTAGATCGACTTATGTCAATCTATTTGGTCGTGTGTGTTTGATGTTGATAAACAAGCATATAAAGATATGTAATGAAAAGATAGGGGTAAGAAGCACAAAACCACAACGCGAGTATTTATAGTGGTTCGGCTACAAGGACACCTTCCTTGCCCTACTCCACTCCCCGAGTCACCCACTCGAGAGTTTGTAATCACTACACCAATCTCCTTATGGCGGAGAAGCCTTCACAACGTCGCTTAACCTTTTTCCGGTACAAAGCTAAATACCGAGTTCTTTCACACCAAGGAGAACCACACCTAACACAACGTCGCCTACCCTTTATACGGTGCTAGGCTAACCACCGAGTTCTTTCACACCTTAGGTGAACTACACCTTCACAACGTCGCCTACCCTTTATTAGGTACTAGGCTAAGCACCTAGTTCCATTGCAATGGAGGAACTACTACCACACTACACCAACGACTAATCCCAAAGGAGATCTACTCCTTTACAACATCATCAAGGACATCAATATCCTTGGATCTAATGCTAGTCTATCTAGTACATCGAAACACACCATATCGAATGTACATCTAAGGCACCTTTCACTAATGCCTTTGATTAGATCTATAAGACACCTTTCACTAATGTCTTTGATTAGATCTACAATACACCTTTCACTAATGTCTTGTGTCTTCACTTCTAAGCACCTTTCACTAATGCTTCTTGTCTTGACTTCTAAGCACCTACCACAAGTGCTTATCTTATAGACGATAGATACCCTTCACTAATATCTTCGTCTTGACACTTGAGACATCTTTCACTAATGTCTTTAACACTACGCTTCTTTGAAGAAAGAAAGGGATCATCAACAAGAGGACTTCAATAGCCTTGATGATGAGGAAGCTTGGCAACTCATGGACTTGAGCTTGCTCGACTTCAAAGGTGGTGATCTTCCCTTTAAGAGGAACCTACAAGATCACACAAAAACAAAACTACAAACATAGATCTCTTGGATCTATGGTTAGTGAGATTTAACTCAGGGGAGAAAGTATGTTGGGGAGGGGTGAGATCTAATGAAGAAATGGCTCACTATTTATAGAGGAAAAAACCTACTGTTTCCCCGGATCCCACGGATCCCTTCCACTTGGGATCCGGCTAGCACAAAGCTAGGGATCCGTGGTCCGCTCCTCTTTGCCCATGGGTATTTTGGGTTATGGGTCATGGGTCATGGGTTATGGGTTGATCCATGGTTTTCAATCTAGATACAATGTACCTTAAGGATACATTGAACTTGTGTAAGTGGTATATACAAAACCATGGGTTATGGGTCAAAAACCATTTGCTAGTTTTTATCTTTTTAGTATATACTTACTTTTACCCATTTTAGTATATACTTGTTTTTACCCATTTTAGTGTACTTAATATAAGTATGTATTAACCCAATATGTAAACACTAGTTGTTGTACATATGTATCTAACTCATAGAGTTACTTAAACTTGTTAAGCCAATGTGTAAACACTAGTTGTTGTACATGTGTATCTAAAATATAGAATCACTTAATCTTGTTATAGTGTTTTATGTGAAAACGTAAGTGTGTTATAAAACTATTAGTTCAAACTATTTACGTATTTTATTTGTTTCGTTAATATGATTTTACTTTTGTTATCGACAAAACAATAGAAGATCGTAAAATATAAATAAACGTTTTTACGGCTTATTTGTATTAACAATCTCCCCCTTTTTGTTGATGACAAAACATAAAATTATTTTAAGGAAAAGCTAAAATTCGTAAACGTTTGAATTTGTAGTTTTTACTTTCTTCTCCCCCTTTTTGTCGAAACAAAAAGTGTTTGAAGAAAAGCAACACATTGTTTTTAAAGAAAAACATGTGAAAGAGAAAAATAAAGAGTAAGTAACGGGAATAGATCTCGTCTTACTCCCCCTTGACGAGTCCATCCCTAAGTAAGGGCGTCAAGAAAGTAATTCTAATCTAGATCATTTGCAACTAGGTTTGCTCCCCCTAGATGATTGCAACTTTGCAATGGGAAGTTATGAAAAGTAAATCTAGTATTGCAAGTAATTTGCAAAGTATTGTTTTGACATAAAGCTCCCCCTAGCTTTAGGATGTCAAGGTCTTCATGAATGAATTGAAATACTACAAAACAAAGGTTAGAAAGCAAGTATAATTCACAATTCCTGAAAATGTGATAAAGAAAAACATTCTGACTTCACGGATCCCACGGTTCCCTTCTAGTAGGGATCCGTCTAGGCAATACTGAGGGATCCGTCTGGCTGATGACTAAAATCAGCAAAGGTGATATAACAAGTAATGTTATCACACAAATGAGATATGAATACAAAGTAATCATATGCTCAACGAAATAACAAGTAGCATGTAATTCCATTTAATAAAACAAGAGTTATGATATACATGACTCAAAAATAAGAAAATAGACAATACATAACTAGGAATTTCTTAGACCAACTAACGCTTGAAGCATAGACACCACTATAATCCTCTAGCTCAAGTTATGTTTAGGTTTAATCTCGTCGAAACGTTCGAGGAGATGATAGAACATGAAACGTTGATCTTCTCGTACTTCATGTATCAAACTTTCAACATGTTGACAATGATAGCAATCTTTGTCATGGCTAGGTAGTGGTGGTGGATGAAATGAAGTGGCTATATTCAAAGGATCAATTGAAGTAGGTTGAGGGGCCTCGAATGATGGAGGGATTGGTGGAGGTCCATTTAGGAATGGTTCGATCAAGAATGATGATGGTGGTAAAGATGTGTCAACTTCCATAAGGTCGGGTGGTTGACTTTGGTGATTTCTTATAATCCAAATAGGATTATATGATGGAAACGGCGAAAAGGAAGCCGGAGCAAGTGTTGACTCAACACCTTGATTTTGAATCATTGTTCCTCCTAATGAGGAGAATGTTGTCGGCGGAAGCGGATGAGACGGCCTAGGTGGTAAGTCCTCTAAATTGTAGAGGTGAGG
Source organism: Chrysanthemum seticuspe (assembly GCA_019973895.1). NCBI lineage: Eukaryota > Viridiplantae > Streptophyta > Magnoliopsida > Asterales > Asteraceae > Chrysanthemum > Chrysanthemum seticuspe. The sequence continues at coordinate 80,758,818 of BPTQ01000004.1, forward strand.
TGATGTTTGTGGGGATGTAAAAGAGATAGCTCTAGGAACCAATGGAGATGGTTTAGTGGAGATGATATTGTTTGGCCTAGGAGGTATGGTGGTGTTTGGCATAGGTAATTTTGTGGGTACTAACCTTCTAGGAATTGGTTTGATTGGTTTGACCGGAGATGATTCGGTTGAAGAGATTTCGTGTACAACACGAGCCCTTTTGATGGGTGGTTCTTTGGTGGATAGGTTGTTACTTGGGGTTTTTCTCATGATGAGATGATTTGAAGAGATTGCAAAGGCTGAAAGTTAGGATGTGAGTGATGACTATGGAGATCCTAACAAGGTGGTTTATAAACCAAGAGATTTGGAAAGTGCATTTAAGCCTTAAGCCACTAAGGTTCATTGGAATGTGATGATTAGCATGCACAAGAGTCAACTACAGAGGTTGTGCTGTTCTAGGAACTCATTTAAGATGAGATGGAGTGCTTGAGTTAGGAAGATGAGTTGAAATGATTGTTTTACCAAGATTTGTCATAGACTGTCATCCGGATCCCACGGTTCCCTTCTCAGAGGGATCTGTCTAGGCTAGTTCTAGGGATCCGGCGTTCAGCAGTTTATGAAAGAGTGGAAATGATGTTTCTAAGATCCTAGACCTACATCACCTTGAGTGTTTCAGTTCTCCCAAGTGTTTTAAATGAAGGGATGCTTAAGTGTTTGAAGGCAATAAGTGGTGTAGCTAATGATTGTTATTTATGGAAGGATTTGGAACTTTCAACAAGTACCAATGGATGAGCGAGGATGACATTAAAGATGTCAATTTAAGTTAAATGAAACTAAATGATCCTAGAGATCAGGTTGTGTCTTAGGATTATGTTTTTTTGGAAAATATCCTAATGGTTATGAGATGGGAAAAACTAGGATTTGATCAACTTTGATCAATTTTGAGGTGAGATTGATTAATGATCAATATTGTCATAATCGAAGTATTTCTAACCTAGTTGTGAGAGATCATATAAGAAGAATAAAGTGTGAGTCTTGGGAGCGGAAGAGTGATGGATTTGAAATGGTAGATCTAACAAAGCCTTAGAATGTGATCTATGTGAGTTGGAAAGAATAGGAAAGGTCAACCTATCTTGATAAAGTCTTGATCAATCTTAAGACACTATGTTTAGCTTAGTGTGAGGTGTTCTAAGGGATGTGTTTGACATATAATGCTTGCAATTGCATTTTCTGTTTTGCCGGATCCCACGGTTCCCTAGATGTAGGGACCCGTTTAGTACAACATTTGGGATCCGTCTATCTGCTAGATAGAACCTTTACTAAAGGTATGCAATGATCATGACAGTGCATTATATTCCAAGCTTTGTTTAAAGGAGTTCTAAAACTAGGATATCAAATGTAAGATGTGTTATTTCATGAAAGAGATAGGATTACATTGATAACTAATGAGTAGAGTAGAATTGATCCTATTTGACTATTCTAGGTTCCTTGAGTGTCTTCACTAGGAGGATCATTATGGGTATTGGTGGAATCATGAATGAAGAACGTCTTCATGAGAGATATGTTTAGCGGTTCCATCATCTTGTTCACAAGTACGTACAACGGACTTTGAAATTGAGGATGGAAGTGCATAACATTGTGATAGAGGCGTGTCAAGAACATTCCATAAGGGATGAGTTTATTCTTGGAGCCTTGAAGATTTGCAATTAGCCTTGCGAAGAAGTAGGCGAGATTGTATGGTTGTTGTGTTAGCAAACAGTACAACATGTGAGCACAACAAGCAGGAAGAATATCTCGATTTCCCCTAAGACTCTAAACATTTTCACGTAGAATAAGAGCAGAAGGCTTATACTCTTCTCGGATATCTCGTGTATGGATAATGTTTGGATTGGAGTAATATGGTCGAGGTTTGCATATCATGCGTGTTAATTCTTCCGGAGAGGGTATGTGAACAATATGGGCTATTTTCTTCACGAAAATTGAAGAGAGAATCAAAAGACCAATCTTCGGTGAAGGCACATTGTCCATGGTTTGGAATTCGGAGGATGTGAGCAAAATTCCCAAGGCTTAAAGTGAATTTTTGGTTTTTGATATAAAACCAAAGAGATAAAGAGCGATCCTCGTTACGAACGAGTTCCACTTGACGGAAGAATTCCATTATGAACCTTGGACATATCTTCTTGTTAATTTCAAGAAGACATTCTAGCCCTATGGCTCGGAAGGAGGTATTGATACCTTCTTCGAATTGTAGAGAGGTGTCTACAATACGTCCTTTATGGAAGTGACGGTTTTCGAGATTATTGAACCCACGGACATGATTGCCAGGTATGTTGGGCTCAAGGGAAATGTTCGGGGTGTAGACGCTAGTAAGTGAAAAATCAAACTCGTATTCATGCGTCATAGTTGAACCTATAGAAGTGATGGGTTAATAAGGGAAGACGTTTATGGTCAACCTATAATAATCTAACGTTTTTACTAGATATTTTATTAACAATTAGTATTTAGCTAACTCATGGTTTTGAAGCTCTAGTGGATTATTACTTTTAGAAAGATAGTGGTTTTTAATCTTGCATGAAAACTGTTTTCCAGTAGGACGGATCCCACGGTTCCTTTTCAAAAGGGATCCGGATAGTGTAACTTCCGGGATCCGTGGATCTGTAGCGACAGAACCAGTTTTAATAAAAAAAATAGGTTTTACGGTTATTGTACCATGAAGTATGTTTTATCCTACATTTTCTTTTAGCATGCATACATGACATCTAATGTATCATGAAAGAATATAACACATATAGATCAAAAGAAATGAAACACACATAATAACACAAACATCTTAGATAAAATAGATAGTTAATAATATTGCATTTCAATACTAAGGATGATACAAAGGATTGGGTAAATGACCCCAATATAGATTAACAACACAAAGTAAATGTCTCCGTATGTGAACTTCATCATAGGGAACACAAGTGCGATGAGTGTTAGGGCGATGAGCACGAGTGCGATGTAAACCATGTTGATGACTGATCTTCTTGGTTTAGGAAGAGATGGAATGAGGAAGAAGATGAAGTTTTTTTTTTGAATGAGAGGAAATTTTTGAAATTGGAAAATTTGAAAAGGTGAGGGTTGAAAAAAATGGGCGTCGAGTGGGTTTATTAATAGGGAAGGAGGAATTTTTGAAATTCGTGTTTTTGTTTTATTAGAAGACATAAAGCATAAGCTTTACATACTATGACTATAGACGAGAAAAATAACACGTATGTGGGAAACAAGCTTCCTAACGAAGCTACATGTAAATCATGTGTAAACACAAAAATCTACTCAAATAAAAGCCTAGCAAATAACACTTATATACTAAACAAGTATCATTTAGATATAAGTAGAAAGTCATACCTCGAATGCACTTAGGAATGTCTTTTACAAATGACAAATGTCACTTAGACGATTCCCGCTCTTTTGTGTCTAAGATACCTTCTTAAGGAAGGTATTCTTGTTACCAAGCAACTCCTAAAGCTTGGTGGGTATGAGCTTTGACTAATCAATATCACAAGGAAAATTAGTGCAATTAAAAAATATATATATAAAAAAAATGTTGTTATCAACTCAACATCCAAACATATAGTTTTTGAAAAACATGGTGTTTGTTTTTATGAAAATCCTTCTTTGTAGTTTTCAAATAACTATGGATCGTATCAAGTTTTTAAAGTACAATATACTTCAAGAAACTTGGTAACGAAGCTCTGATGCCAATTGTGGAAAACTAGAAGGGGGGGGTTGAATAGTTTTACCAATTAAAACTCCCTTTTAAACTATTTAGATCGACTTATGTCAATCTATTTGGTCGTGTGTGTTGGATGTTGATAAACAAGCATATAAAGCTATGTAATGAAAAGATAGGGGTAAGAAGCACAAAACCACAACGCGAGTATTTATAGTGGTTCAGCTACAAGGACACCTTCCTTGCCCTACTCCACTCCCCGAGTCACCTACTCGAGAGTTTGTAATCACTACACCAATCTCCTTATGGCGGAGAAACCTTCACAACGTCGCTTAACCTTTTTCCGGTACAAAGCTAAATACCGAGTTCTTTCACACCAAGGCGAACCACACCTAACACAACGTCGCCTACCCTTTATACGGTACTAGGCTAACCACCGAGTTCTTTCACACCTTAGGTGAACTAAACCTTCACAATGTCGCCTACCCTTTATTAGGTACTAGGCTAAGCACCTAGTTCCATTGCAATGGAGGAACTACTACCACACTACACCAACGACTAATCCCAAAGGAGATCTACTCCTTTACAACATCATCCAGGACATCAATATCCTTGGATCTAATGCTAGTCTATCTAGTACATCGAAACACACCATATCGAATGTACATCTGAGGCACCTTTCACTAATGCCTTTGATTAGATCTATAAGACACCTTTCACTAATGTCTTTGATTAGATCTACAAGACACCTTTCACTAATGTCTTGTGTCTTCACTTCTAAGCACCTTTCACTAATGCTTCTTGTCTTAACTTCTAAGCACCTACCACAAGTGCTTATCTTATAGACGATAGATACCCTTCACTAATATCTTCGTCTTGACACTTGAGACATCTTTCACTAATGTCTTTAACACTACGCTTCTTTGAAGAAAGAAAGGGATCATCAACAAGAGGACTTCAATAGCCTTGATGATGAGGAAGCTTGGCAACTCATGGACTTGAGCTTGCTCGACTTCAAAGGTGGTGATCTTCCCTTTAAGAGGAACCTACAAGATCACACAAAAACAAAACTACAAACATAGATCTCTTGGATCTATGGTTAGTGAGATTTAACTCAGGGGAGAAAGTATGTTGAGGAGGGGTGAGATCTAATGAAGAAATGGCTCACTATTTATAGAGGAAAAAACCTACTGTTTCCCCGGATCCCACGGATCCCTTCCACTTGGGATCCGGCTAGCACAAAGCTAGGGATCCGTGGTCCGCTCCTCTTTGCCCATGGGTATTTTGGGTTATGGGTCATGGGTCATGGGTTATGGGTTGATCCATGGTTTTTAATCTAGATACAATGTACCTTAAGGATACATTGAACTTGTGTAAGTGGTATATACAAAACCATGGGTTATGGGTCAAAAACCATTTGCTAGTTTTTATCTTTTTAGTATATACTTACTTTTACCCATTTTAGTATATACTTGTTTTTACCCATTTTAGTGTACTTAATATAAGTATGTATTAACCCAATATGTAAACACTAGTTGTTGTACATATGTATCTAACTCATAGAGTTACTTAAACTTGTTAAGCCAATGTGTAAACACTAGTTGTTGTACATGTGTATCTAAAATATAGAATCACTTAATCTTGTTATAGTGTTTTATGTGAAAACGTAAGTGTGTTATAAAACTATTAGTTCAAACTATTTACGTATTTTATTTGTTTCGTTAATATGATTTTACTTTTGTTATCGACAAAACAATAGAAGATCGTAAAATATAAATAAACGTTTTTACGACTTATTTGTATTAACACAAACCTCTTGAAATCATCTCATCATGAGGAAAACCCCAAGTAGTAACTAATCCACCAAAGAACCACCCATGAAAAAGGCTCGTGTCATACACGAAATCTCTTCAACCGAATCATCTCCGGTCAAGCCAACAAATGATAGGACCTTTACTCAACCAATCAAACCAATTCCTAAAAGGATAGTACCCACAAAACTACCTATGCCAAACACCACCATATGTGACAATCCGTACTTTCAGGTCATTTCTCGACACCGTTCATGTCTCATTATTTCAACATTTTAGTAAACTTGGTTTACTTGTTTCAAATTCGCGTAACCTTGGAGGTTTAGCGGCGAATTCATGATCATGACATTCACGTACATTTCATATTGACTATGAGTAGTCTACATTTCATTGACATCATGTGCATTTCATTAGTTCATGCACGACATTTCATTTCACCCTTCAACGCGTAATTTTTATGTTTAATAATTTTTATCGCGTGAGTTTTATTTTGATTATTTAACCCGTTACTTTCAAAAATGATCCCGAGGTATTTTTAAACTTACATTTGGTTTATAAAAACTATATTCTTAGTTTTCCTAGTGTTTCAAATTTATTTGGTATTTTAATCGTTAACGTTTAATTATTACGTCGTTTTTCTTAAAATCTTACGATAATTATTTTATCACCCGATTTTCACGAGGAAAGTATTTTTACAATTTTTATCAACTCATTACATTGTATTTTGATCTAACAAAAACTTACTTGTACCACAAATTACCATTTACTTTAACTTACACATTTATTCAAAGTCTTACAAATTAATACACAAATATACAAGTTAAAGTTTTAAAAAAAAAAAATAAAATAAAAAATAATGGAGAGACAAACCCTCCCCAAAAACCGGCCTAGGGGAGGGCTTGTATTTAATGATGGTATGGTTTTTGTTGAAAATGTTTTCTACTCTTTATACTTAAAGTCTTACTTGAGATATTTCACATACTTATCATTTCAAAGTGTTTTACAAAAAAATTTTCTCTCTTCTCTTTTGCACCATAGAACCGGCCATATACAAGCTCACAAGGGATCAAGAAAATTTTTACAAGAGCAAGTGTTTTATCAACCTAGATCATATCCTCTTTATGGTTTTGAAATAAAAACCAAGGATATCTAAGTAAACCTTTGTTACCTACACCTCTTCATAATCACTAGTAAGCATGTTTTTATCATCCTTATGTTTCCTTATCATTTTCATATGATTCTTATCATTTTTGGAGCTCATATGCATGTATTGTAGTTTATACCATTTATTTCTTGATTTTAAGGTTTTATATACTTATTAGTCATCCTATAATTATTCCCAAGTTAATCTTTGGTCTTGATGGTGATTAGGAACCCATGACACCCTAAGAAGGTGTATGGTAGGATTAGATTAGCTTTGGAGTTGATTTGAAGGGATTAGAATAGGTTTTGTCCGAGAAAAACTATTTTCGTAAACTATATATTACGTTCTGTCCTTAAAACGAATTTCTGGAAAAACTCACTGATGGTACGACATTTTGGCTTTGATAATTAGAAAATATACTTTAAAACGAATCCGTGGCCTTTTGAACGGATAAAAACGGAGTTATAACGAAGCCGTGGTGAATTTTTAAAGTTTTACGACGAAAAGTATTATTTTCTGAAAAAGACAGCATGCAGTTTTTGTATATTTCGGGTCAAAAACGAGCCTTAAGCTTCACAAATTATTTCGACTTCTCAAAAATATATTAGTTTACTTCGATACGAAGCTAAGGACATATTTTACGTAGAAAACGGATTTAAAACGACAAATATATGGCCATTTTCATAAAGTTGACGTAAGTATTAATTTCTGAAAATTTTATTATTTTTGACGTAACAAGTTTTTCATTAGCTATATCGTCCATGTTTGCGGCAGTTTTTACCCATGATGCAAAACTTTTTATAACAAAATGTCTTCTAGTAAAATCAAGTTCATCGGCCATATTTTTCAAAACAAAAAGCCGTTTGTCAAGCGGAGTATTAGTGATTTAATTACGGATGTTCAAACATTGGCCGAAACTCATTTTCTGCACACCATTAACAAAAACCACCAACTTTAGCCTTGGATATCTTTATGATCGAGACCTTTTGAACGAAAACTCCTGAACTGAAATTTTTAGATATCGATATAAACTTTCCAAAACCGTCGAGTTCGTTCTCTAACGATCGACGTACACCGTTTTACGACTACTTTTCCGGAGTCATTTTTGTTGATTTCATGGTTTTTCCGACGACATTGTTTTGCGACGAAAAATGGTAATTTCACCAAAAATCATTATAAAACCATTGTAGGATGACATTTTGACGTAAAAACATGTAAAGTCATTTTTGAAGGGTCAAGACGTCAAAAGAGTATTTTTCGTCGACGAGTAATATTTTCAAAAACCCGTAAATGGTATAAATAACATACGAAGTGCATGCATAACATTACATTGCAACTCATGACATATCATATCATTGATAATAGGTCCCGGTTGACGCATCATTATAAACCTCAGTGTACTCACATTTGCCGTTATTCCAGTTTATACAAGTGAGTTTTCATAGCCCCGTTTTTACATGCTTTCGATTATTTTCAAACCCACGGGGGAGAATACATTGCACTACATTTTTTTGTACGATACCAAGTATGCTAAATTCATTACATTGCTTAAGTTACCACATATGCCAATTTGAAAGTCCCCAGTACATGAACATGAACCGTTAATCTTTGAAGCGAGGATGAGTGGATAGATCTATCGAGGGTGACGCCTCCATCCGGGTTGGTGAATCCCAACCAGGCAAACGGATGCATTTCATTTGATGGTATTACGGAGTTGTCTGGCAAACACTCTGCAGGGGCATACATTATTGAACAGTCTAGTTTCGGGGTCATGGGCTTAGAGCAATTGTAACATTATTTTTACGTGACTGGATTGTCATGCATATTCTATACTTGTGTAGTCGTATAAAACATTTACATAAACCTATGATTTCTCACCAACATTATTGTTGACGTTTTTAGCAATGTATTTTCAGGTAACTGAGGCATTCGCATCATGACATGGTTAGGGACCTATATTTTGAGTCGCGGCGTCGACTTACATTATGTACATTATGGCTCTTTATTTCAAAACATCGTTTGGATTGTAACATATTTGTATTTTGGCAAACTTGTTAAACCTTTTGGGACCGATGTTGTACTCTGATTATGTTTTTATGATATATCCAACGATGAGTTTTTAAAACGACACTTTAGGTCGTTCAATATAACTGTGATGTGGTGCTATGACAGTCTTTGCCCCCAGGAATTCCATTCCGCTGCAAAACAGGTAAATTGGGGGTGTGACAGATTGGTACCAGAGCTACAGTTATAGAGAACTAGGTTGCATCATTGACCCTAGACTATAGCTACATTATCATAGCATCTCATCATTTCATTATAGTACATATTTATTTTGATCATGCGGATTCACTTACACTTTGTTCGAGATTATTTACATTTATTTCATATCGGTTGTCACAGACATGTCTTCAGATTCTCACCCTATTACCATATCATCGGATGATGATCCATCACATTCCACTGAGATTGTATCTTCTATCGGATCCACTGCAGCCTTTCCACTGATCATGACCGACACCGAGACCGAACCCTTCGAGGAGGGTGAAGTCGCACCCACACCTCACGTTAGCCCAGCTCTTAACCCATTGCTCGCACCATCACCACCACCAGCACCATTACCAGCACCACTACCACCATCATCACCATCATCATCATATTTTCTTAGAGATCCTGCACCCGCATCGGACTTGCCGCCCAAAAAGCGTGCACGTTTCGATATCCCTACACCACCGTCGACTGAGCCTGAGCCGCCCGTTAGATTTGAGATAGGCGAGAGTTCTAGAGCAGCTGCTGCACGACAGCCTTCCACAGAGGCATTAGGTGCCCGTATCGATGCACAGCAGTTACAGATTGATAGTTTGACGCGGCAGTTAGGGGAGCTATCGGTTGACAGGATTGAGCCCATCGCCGAGGAGGTCGAGGGTTTGATATTAGGCAGGGTTAGTATTGACTTAGAGTTTCAGGGTCTTCAGCACCGACAGATTGAGGATAGAGAGCGCATCTCAGAGTTGAGGCAGGAGATGCCCGAGCTGTTTGACCGAGCCGAGATGACTCAGGATGAGTTTCAGCGACAGTCACAGGAGTTGTCTTTAGCCCGTGAGCGTATTGATACATTGCAGGGTCAGATGGATGAGATGAGGAGTTTGATTGATAGTTTGGTTATTCAGATTCGCGATCTTCAGGATAGGGCAGGCGGAGCACCATGAGGTGCCTTATGTAGACTTTTGTCATTGTATAGTTTTGACCATTATTATCCTAGTCACAAGGTGTGTGACGTAGTTTAAAGAACTTGTTGTATTTTGGTTGTTGTACAAACAAATGTATCAAGTAGTGACTCTACTATGTAGGAATGGTTATTATTATCTATGATATCGGTCCATGTAGGCCGAAATTTTCATGTATATTATCCACGTGTGTTGTGATTATATTTGTGATATTTCATTATTGTTCCGTTGTGATTCCATTTATCTTTATGCATGTTGTGGTTGTGGATATATTTGTATGATGGTTGTTTCTACTTACGAGTTCTCATGATTGTTTCATCTTGTGATTTTGAAGAGTTATGGCACCGAAGAAAGCTACAGTTGAGATGACTCAAGCAGCAATTCAGAAGTTGGTAAACGATAGCATTGCTAATGCACTTAGAGTCGAGAGAGAAACAGTGGCTGCTGCTGCTGCTGAAGCCGCGGCCGCTGCTGAAGCCGCAAGATTAGCTGCTGCAACTGGTAATGCCGGAGGATCTGGGGTTAAGAAATGTTCTTACAAAGATTTCAAGAGTGGTGAACCCACTAAGTTCCGAGGTACCGAGGGAGCAACAGCAATGGTTAGATGGTTTGAAAAGTTGGAGTCGGTATTTTTGCTTTGTAACTGTCCGGATGACAGTAAGGTTAAGTATGCTACGAGCACTTTGCTCGATGGAGCGTTATCATGGTGGAATTCCTACGCTCAACCAATTGGTATGGAGAATGCTTTTAAGCTTACGTGGGAGGAATTTAAAAGCTTGGTGACTAAGAAGTTTTGTCCTCGAACGGAAATCAAAAAGTTAGAGACGGAGTTCTACGAATTGGTCACGATTGGCTATGATATCGACACATACATTCGGAGATTCCAGGAATTAGCTGCATTATGCCCGTCGATGGTTTCTGATAATGAAAAGTTGCTAGAGGCTTTTATTGGAGGACTTCCTGAAGTGATTCAAGGAGATGTTACATCGTTCGATCCACAATCAATCGAGGAAGCTATTCGAGTTACTCAGAAGTTGATGGCTCAAGTGGTGAAGCGAGGCAAGTACACCACCACTAACCGAAACAACAACAACCCCAACAACCGTTTCAACAACAACAACCGAGGCAACTACAACAACAATAACAACAATAACAAGTGCAAGTGGGATAACACAAGGGGTAGGAATGCTACTCAACAACCGCCCAAAAGGCAAGAAGTTGCTAAGGTTTATGCCGCGGGTCAAAAAGAAGGAAAAGGATATTCGGGGGTTTTGCCGAAGTGTAATAAGTGTTTGAGTCACCACAATCCGGGTCGATGTCCTGATCCGTGTGAGAATTGCAAGAAAGTTGGCCACCGTACTAGGGATTGCACGGCACCGAAGGTTACATGTTTTGGTTGCGGGGAACCTGGACACTACAAGAGGGATTGCAAGAAGGGAAAGAATCAAGCAAATCCGAATCAAGGAGGTATGGCTCAAGGAAGGGTTTATGTTATTGGAGGCGGAGAAGATAGGGAAGACCCGAATGTCATTACGGGTACGTTTCTTCTCAATAATCGTTACGCTTCAGTTTTATTTGATTCGGGTGCCGATAAAAGTTTTGTGTCTATTGCATTTGCACCTTTGCTCAACATTAAACCAACTACACTAGACATATCATACAACGTCGAATTAGCTAATGGTAGCGTAGTTTGCACCAACACCATTGTTCGCGGTTGCACATTCAATTTTCTTAATCATCCATTCAACATAGACCTCATGCCCGTAGAGCTTGGTAGTTTTGACGTCGTCATAGGCATGGATTGGTTATCTAAGCATCGCGCCAAGATCATTTGTGATGAGAAAGTTGTTCATCTTCCCTACAATGGAGAAACTTTGATTATTCGTGGGGAACGAAGTGGAACTCGAATTAGTATCATATCGAGTATCAAAACGGAGAAGTACATTAAGAAAGGTTGTCTTGCTTTCTTAGCTCATGTAACGGAGAAAAAGTCGGAGGAGAAGCGACTTGAAGATGTTCCTATTGTTCGTGAATTTTCTGAGGTATTTCCCGAGGATTTACCTGGACTTCCACCGGCACGACAAGTAGAGTTTCAAATTGACTTAGTGCCCGGAGCTGCACCGATTGCACGAGCACCGTACCGTTTAGCGCCATCCGAAATGCAAGAATTGTCTAATCAATTGCAAGAGCTTCTAGACAAAGGATTCATTAGGCCGAGTTCCTCGCCTTGGGGAGCACCGGTTTTGTTTGTGAAGAAGAAGGATGGATCCTTCCGAATGTGCATAGATTATCGAGAATTGAACAAGTTAACGGTGAAAAATCGTTACCCACTCCCCAGAATTGACGATTTGTTCGATCAATTGCAAGGTTCTAGTATTTATTCCAAGATTGATCTTCGTTCGGGTTATCATCAGCTTCGAGTTCGGGAAGAGGATATTCCGAAAACTGCGTTTAGAACACGTTACGGTCATTACGAGTTTCAAGTGATGCCGTTTGGATTGACTAATGCACCGGCGGTATTCATGGATCTTATGAATAGAGTATGTAAGCCGTACTTGGACAAGTTTGTGATTGTGTTCATCGACGACATCTTGATCTACTCCAAGAGCAAAGAAGAGCATGAAGAACACTTAAGGACGATTTTAAGGCTACTTAAGACTGAGAAGTTGTATGCTAAGTTTTCGAAGTGTGATTTTTGGAACCACAAAGTGCAATTTCTTGGTCACATCATTGATAGTCAAGGACTACAAGTTGATCCCGCAAAGATTGAAGCCGTGAAAGATTGGGCTACTCCAACGAATCCTACGGAAATTCGTCAATTTCTAGGACTAGCCGGGTATTACCGAAGGTTCATTGAAGGTTTTTCGAAGATAGCGAGACCTTTGACCAAGTTGACGCAGAAAAACAAGAAGTACGAGTGGGGAAAGAAACAAGAAACTGCTTTTCAGTTGTTGAAGCAAAAGCTTTGCAGTGCGCCGATTTTGGCACTACCCGAAGGCATTGAGAACTTTGTTGTATATTGTGACGCTTCGCATAAAGGACTTGGGGCTGTTTTAATGCAAAATGAGAAGGTGATTGCGTATGCTTCTCGACAACTTAAGACGCATGAGAAGAACTACACCACACATGATCTCGAGTTAGGAGCCGTAGTTTTTGCGCTCAAGATTTGGAGACACTACCTCTACGGTACAAAGTGCACAGTGTTTACCGACCACAAGAGTTTGCAATATATTCTTGATCAGAAAGAGCTTAATATGAGGCAACGTCGTTGGTTGGAGTTACTCAGCGACTACGATTGTGAAATCAAGTATCACCCGGGAAAAGCCAATGTTGTGGCTGATGCTCTTAGTCGGAAAGAGAGGCCTAAACCTTTAAGAGTTCGATCATTGGGAATGACAATTATTTCTCCTTTACCATCGAAAATCCGTGAAGCACAAGTTGAGGCACTTAAGGAGGAGAACCGACCAAGTGAAAAGCTTTATGGTATGCCCGAAAGCGCAAATGGTTTTGTGAAGAGAACAGATGGAGTACTATGTTTCAAAGATAGAATGTGGGTTCCATTGTATGGCGGAATACGAGAATTGATTATGCATGAGTCGCATAAGTCAAAGTATTCTATACATCCAGGATCGGATAAGATGTATCAAGATCTTAAGAAGCTTTATTGGTGGCCGAACATGAAAGCGGAGATTGCCACGTACGTTAGCAAATGTCTTACCTGTGCTAAGGTGAAAGTCGAATACCAGAAGCCGTCAGGATTGCTCCAACAACCAGAAATTCCTCAATGGAAATGGGAACGTATTACAATGGACTTTGTTACGAAACTTCCTAAGACATCGGGAGGTTACGACGCTATTTGGGTAATTGTTGATCGCCTTACCAAGTCAGCTCATTTCATACCGATTAGAGAGACTTATTCCATGGAGCAACTCACTAGACTTTATGTCAAGGAAATAGTCTCGAGGCACGGAGCACCGATTTCTATCATTTCTGACAGAGATAGTCGATTCACTTCAAACTTTTGGAATTCATTGCAAGATTCATTCGGAACCAGATTAGAGATGAGCACAGCATATCACCCACAAACCGATGGTCAAAGTGAAAGGACCATTCAAACATTAGAAGACATGCTGAGAGCATGTGTTATTGATTTTGGAAATGGTTGGGCTAACCATTTGCCATTGATTGAATTCTCGTACAACAATAGTTATCACACCAGTATCAAGATGGCACCATTTGAGGCACTGTATGGTCGTAAGTGCCGATCACCTGTTTGTTGGGCCGAGGTCGGAGACGCACAACTCACTGGCCCAGAGATGGTACGAGAAACCACCGAGAAGATAGTTCAAATTCGTGATAGACTTAGAACTGCCAGGAGTCGACAGAAAAGTTATGCGGATGTTAGACGCAAGGATTTGGAATTTCAAGTGGGTGACAAATTCATGTTGAAAGTATCGCCTTGGAAGGGCGTGGTACGTTTTGGAAAGCGTGGGAAGTTAAACCCGAGATACATTGGACCATTCAAGATTTTGAGCCGAGTTGGTCCTGTAGCTTATCGACTTGATCTTCCGTCAGAACTTAGTCATGTGCACAACACGTTTCATGTTTCAAACTTGAAGAAGTGTCTTTCAGACGAATCGCTCGTTATTCCATTGGACGAAGTTCATATTGACGACAAACTCAACTTTGTGGAAGAACCTGTAGAAATCATGGACCGCGAGGTCAAGCAGTTGAAACAGAGTCGAATTCCTATCGTTAAAGTTCGTTGGAATTCTCGACGAGGTCCTGAGTTTACTTGGGAACAGGAAGACCAGATGCGACGCAAGTATCCACATCTTTTCGCCGACACCGTTACACCTAACAACGTCTGAATTCAGGGACTGAATTCCTTTTTGGATGGGCGAATGTGACAATCCGTACTTTCAGGTCATTTCTCGACACCGTTCATGTCTCATTATTTCAACATTTTAGTAAACTTGGTTTACTTGTTTCAAATTCGCGTAACCTTGGAGGTTTAGCGGCGAATTCATGATCATGACATTCACGTACATTTCATATTGACTATGAGTAGTCTACATTTCATTGACATCATGTGCATTTCATTAGTTCATGCACGACATTTCATTTCACCCTTCAACGCGTAATTTTTATGTTTAATAATTTTTATCGCGTGAGTTTTATTTTGATTATTTAACCCGTTACTTTCAAAAATGATCCCGAGGTATTTTTAAACTTACATTTGGTTTATAAAAACTATATTCTTAGTTTTCCTAGTGTTTCAAATTTATTTGGTATTTTAATCGTTAACGTTTAATTATTACGTCGTTTTTCTTAAAATCTTACGATAATTATTTTATCACCCGATTTTCACGAGGAAAGTATTTTTACAATTTTTATCAACTCATTACATTGTATTTTGATCTAACAAAAACTTACTTGTACCACAAATTACCATTTACTTTAACTTACACATTTATTCAAAGTCTTACAAATTAATACACAAATATACAAGTTAAAGTTTTAAAAAAAAAAAAAAAATAATAAAAAAATAATGGAGAGACAAACCCTCCCCAAAAACCGGCCTAGGGGAGGGCTTGTATTTAATGATGGTATGGTTTTTGTTGAAAATGTTTTCTACTCTTTATACTTAAAGTCTTACTTGAGATATTTCACATACTTATCATTTCAAAGTGTTTTACAAAAAAATTTTCTCTCTTCTCTTTTGCACCATAGAACCGGCCATATACAAGCTCACAAGGGATCAAGAAAATTTTTACAAGAGCAAGTGTTTTATCAACCTAGATCATATCCTCTTTATGGTTTTGAAATAAAAACCAAGGATATCTAAGTAAACCTTTGTTACCTACACCTCTTCATAATCACTAGTAAGCATGTTTTTATCATCCTTATGTTTCCTTATCATTTTCATATGATTCTTATCATTTTTGGAGCTCATATGCATGTATTGTAGTTTATACCATTTATTTCTTGATTTTAAGGTTTTATATACTTATTAGTCATCCTATAATTATTCCCAAGTTAATCTTTGGTCTTGATGGTGATTAGGAACCCATGACACCCTAAGAAGGTGTATGGTAGGATTAGATTAGCTTTGGAGTTGATTTGAAGGGATTAGAATAGGTTTTGTCCGAGAAAAACTATTTTCGTAAACTATATATTACGTTCTGTCCTTAAAACGAATTTCTGGAAAAACTCACTGATGGTACGACATTTTGGCTTTGATAATTAGAAAATATACTTTAAAACGAATCCGTGGCCTTTTGAACGGATAAAAACGGAGTTATAACGAAGCCGTGGTGAATTTTTAAAGTTTTACGACGAAAAGTATTATTTTCTGAAAAAGACAGCATGCAGTTTTTGTATATTTCGGGTCAAAAACGAGCCTTAAGCTTCACAAATTATTTCGACTTCTCAAAAATATATTAGTTTACTTCGATACGAAGCTAAGGACATATTTTACGTAGAAAACGGATTTAAAACGACAAATATATGGCCATTTTCATAAAGTTGACGTAAGTATTAATTTCTGAAAATTTTATTATTTTTGACGTAACAAGTTTTTCATTAGCTATATCGTCCATGTTTGCGGCAGTTTTTACCCATGATGCAAAACTTTTTATAACAAAATGTCTTCTAGTAAAATCAAGTTCATCGGCCATATTTTTCAAAACAAAAAGCCGTTTGTCAAGCGGAGTATTAGTGATTTAATTACGGATGTTCAAACATTGGCCGAAACTCATTTTCTGCACACCATTAACAAAAACCACCAACTTTAGCCTTGGATATCTTTATGATCGAGACCTTTTGAACGAAAACTCCTGAACTGAAATTTTTAGATATCGATATAAACTTTCCAAAACCGTCGAGTTCGTTCTCTAACGATCGACGTACACCGTTTTACGACTACTTTTCCGGAGTCATTTTTGTTGATTTCATGGTTTTTCCGACGACATTGTTTTGCGACGAAAAATGGTAATTTCACCAAAAATCATTATAAAACCATTGTAGGATGACATTTTGACGTAAAAACATGTAAAGTCATTTTTGAAGGGTCAAGACGTCAAAAGAGTATTTTTCGTCGACGAGTAATATTTTCAAAAACCCGTAAATGGTATAAATAACATACGAAGTGCATGCATAACATTACATTGCAACTCATGACATATCATATCATTGATAATAGGTCCCGGTTGACGCATCATTATAAACCTCAGTGTACTCACATTTGCCGTTATTCCAGTTTATACAAGTGAGTTTTCATAGCCCCGTTTTTACATGCTTTCGATTATTTTCAAACCCACGGGGGAGAATACATTGCACTACATTTTTTTGTACGATACCAAGTATGCTAAATTCATTACATTGCTTAAGTTACCACATATGCCAATTTGAAAGTCCCCAGTACATGAACATGAACCGTTAATCTTTGAAGCGAGGATGAGTGGATAGATCTATCGAGGGTGACGCCTCCATCCGGGTTGGTGAATCCCAACCAGGCAAACGGATGCATTTCATTTGATGGTATTACGGAGTTGTCTGGCAAACACTCTGCAGGGGCATACATTATTGAACAGTCTAGTTTCGGGGTCATGGGCTTAGAGCAATTGTAACATTATTTTTACGTGACTGGATTGTCATGCATATTCTATACTTGTGTAGTCGTATAAAACATTTACATAAACCTATGATTTCTCACCAACATTATTGTTGACGTTTTTAGCAATGTATTTTCAGGTAACTGAGGCATTCGCATCATGACATGGTTAGGGACCTATATTTTGAGTCGCGGCGTCGACTTACATTATGTACATTATGGCTCTTTATTTCAAAACATCGTTTGGATTGTAACATATTTGTATTTTGGCAAACTTGTTAAACCTTTTGGGACCGATGTTGTACTCTGATTATGTTTTTATGATATATCCAACGATGAGTTTTTAAAACGACACTTTAGGTCGTTCAATATAACTGTGATGTGGTGCTATGACAGTCTTTGCCCCCAGGAATTCCATTCCGCTGCAAAACAGGTAAATTGGGGGTGTGACACCATACCTCCTAGGCCAAACAATATCATCTCCACTAAACCATCACCATTAGTTCCAAGAGCTATATCTTTTACATCCCCACTATCATCACTACACCTCTACAATTTAGAGGACTTGCCTCCTAGGCCGTCTCATCCGCTTCCGCCGACAACATTTTCCTCATTAGGAGGAATAATGGTACAAAATCAAGGTGTTGAGTCAACACTTGCTCCGGCTTCCTTTTTGCCGTTTCCATCATATAATCCCATTTGGATTATGAGAAATCATCAAAGTCAACCACCCGATCATATGGAAGTTGACACTTCTCTACCATGATGTGCCCGGTAGGTGCAAGTTTTAAATTTATAAAAGGTGAATTACCAATATTACCAATAACACATACGAGCAAGTATACTCGTCCGTTATAGCAAGATTATGAAGGTAAGTCGGGATCGTTCGCAGGGATTTGAGTGAATCAGAGCACAAGTTTGAATTAACGGAGTCTATCAAAAACATATAACAAAGCAAATAGATATAATGAAATTCAGATGATTAAAAACTACACTTGCTCAAACTAGTATCATATCATAGATTAATGTGATTGTATTAACTACTTAACATGTTGGTTGTGATAATTAGTTGAAAACTAATCTATTGTTCTTACAAGTTAAACCTTCGTCAAGATTTTAGTTCATAAAAACAAGCTTTAAGTTTAACCAATCAATTCAAGATCAATTCAAGTTTCATAAGTCTACTTTCATAAACTTAAACACAAAAACATCCACTTGTTCATCAAATTGCTTAAGAAATGGTCAATACAAAAGGTACCCGATCATAGACAAAAGGCTACAATTAATTTTCAACAACTAATCTTACGACCATTTAGATGTTTCCAACTAATCCAATTTGATAATCAAAAAGCGTTTCTATTACAACCACACCTTAGTTCCTTTGTATAATCAAGAATAATGGGTAAAAACAATCATCCATAGACAAAATGATTATGACTAGTTGAATAATACGAAGTTCTTTCGACCCCAACGATAGTTACCAATTAGCCAAACTTGATTAACAAATGTCACTATGAAACTTTAGCACAATTGGATCTTAGAATCAACTTGAAATTGAATTAAAACATGTTAATACAATCACTAACTAATCATATAATAATCAACATCATTTAAGCAAGTGTATAAAGAAACTAGCCACTCATAGCAAACATGAACATAAACTCATAACTTTGATCATTAGAAAACATGATTAAAAGTCTTACAATGCTTGGAATAAGATTACAAATGATGAAGTAATGATTCCCAAAGGATCGTGGTGGACTTCTTAGTGTTTTGGCTTCCAACGGTGGAACTTATGGAACTCCAAACTTCTCTGGATTTCTAAGGACGAATTTGAGGAGGTTAAGGCTTGGTTTGATGAGTAGAGAGCTTTGTAATTGAAGTGTGTCCCATATGCTCACAATTAGCCTCTATTTATACTAATTCCAAGGCCTAGGGTGTTAAATGCTTGACTTGGCCTCCAAGGAGTAAGGAAGGGACTAGAATACACCAAGAGAAGGACCTAGAATCGTTTGGATGCAAAGGGGAAGCTTAGTGATGAAGATTTGACAACTGCAGCTTCTCCAACCGGATCGGTCATACGACCAACCGATCCGGTTGGTCTTCAATAATAACACATCGACCGATCTGGTTGCGGGTTGCGACCGATCGGTCGGTTATGGCAAAAACATTTATTCCGACCAAATGCCAACCGATCCGGCTGAAAGTGTAACCGGATCCGGTTGGATCTTCTGAGACATGAAACTTGAACTTTACTCTTCACTCTGACTTGTAGAACTTGGTTCTTCAATCACTAAGGTCTTCAAAGGTACTAAGACGGGAATCTTCGATTAACTGCATATTTCCACATTTTCCTCCATTTCCCTGCACTTGGTTATGAATACTAGACAAACATCTCTAGATACGATTAAGTGCTAAAATCACACAAATATAACCAAATAACAGATATAAAAGTACAAACAATGCTACTAAAAACATGCACAATCTGAGTGTTATCAAATTCCCCCACACTTAAACTTTGCTTGCCCTCAAGCAAATCTAGGACAAACATCCACTGGGACAGAATCGTGATTATGAAAAATGTGATGCAAATCAACCAAGTATAAATACGAGAGAAGATTCATCAATTATGCTTATAAAGGTGAAACATCAAGATGTTTGACAATATCCAATGATTTTCTTGCATGATAAACATTTCAAAACACCTCACGAAAAATAATGGAATATAATTCACTCAATCACTCATTTTTAGTGGAGTAACAAGATAAATCACACTCATTGCTCAGTCATGATTAGATTATTACCATAAGCTTGTACAAGAAACAAAACTCCACCGACGTGGCGTGAGCACCAAGTAAAAACATCTAAAGAGGGCTTTTATTCGGGTTATAATGATAGGCTAAGGGTTAAGGGTATGGATAAGGCATGGGAATGTTTAATGAAATTGGTGTAAAAATAAAAATGAAATCAAGTCTAATACCCATGTTGCTAGCTACCAAACATTCCACGAACCAGATAAATGATTATAGCTTTGCTTTCTTCTTTTTCACTTTCCACAGCTCTTTGCTTTGCCATGTCAATTATTCTTCGATCATAGCACATTGGCTATTATTTCCATACTTTCAACACATTTTTTTTTTTTTTTTTTTTTTTTTTTTTTTTTTTTTTTGAACATAAACTCAACACATGGCTCAATCAATCACAAAGGATGTGGTACTCATAATCATTTGAACAATCTTAACTTTCCATGAAACTAGCAACCAACTGTTAGACATTGATAAGGGGTAGGCTAAGGTTTGAAGTGTAAAATCTTTTTGTATTTTCTGGGTGAAGCAAAAATGAAAGGGATGGCTCAGAAGGTGTAACTAGGGGTATCTAGTGCTAAAAATGAGCACTACAAATGGGTCCATGTGGGTGGTTAACTAACCGATGAGGCTAGCTAATATATCATTAGATGTAAAAATGGAAGGCCATTTGGGTTAAATCCTAAGTTGCCTCTTTATCACACGAATTCACTTATATCACACGAATGCAATCTCACTGCGGTCTGGAAATGATTTACAAGCACAAGTTCTAGAATAAATAAAATCACCGGCACACTCATAGCAAAAGATCTAAGCATAAAAGATGTATGCTAATAAGAAATAGGCTTAAATCCTCACAATTTAGTGGAAAGGGTATAATATGTGTTAGCAAATGTTTATCGATCCCAGAATGGATTGCAATAGTAATCAGAACACATCTCGAAGTTTCAAATATTACCAGTTTTACCAGTGGAATGATCCAGTTATTCTAATAGATAATCCTAAAAGTGTGAAAACAACTAGATCACAAGGGCAAACAAAATTTTAAATTTAAGCGTGAAAACTCTAATTTTTCCTATTCACCCCCCCCCCCCCCCACACTTAAGTTAGACATTGTCCTCAATGAAAAACGAATTTCAAAGTATAGAAATAGGGAAAATAGAGATGAAACCAGATATGTCAACGAGTTTATCAGCTTAAAATTCTTTCTTCATTCCTGGCGTCCAATAGAGAAATCATCACCTGCACACAATCTTATAAACAAACAAAAGGTTTTATTAAAACGTGGCACCCCCCCACACTTAAGTTCAACCAAAGGTTAAGACTTTGGGGAATGACCACAGAAAATCAAATCTGAAACACACGGGTTGCCTCCCGAGAAGCGCTTGTTTTATTAATGAGTCATCAGCCTGACTCGATTCTTCCCGAATTTATTCAGCTGCAAGGGCAGCTTTGAATATTTTATAGAGTTCGGGGATGTACATGAATTCTTCACCAGTATCTTCAATATCGTTCCAGACGAATTCAGCAGTTGGTTTCCATGGGACAGTTTGTGGAATTCTTCCAGGAAATGGTGCTACAAAAGTGATAGTTTCGAATTCATTCTCATGGTGTCTCCAGGACACTGCCGCAACTGAAACTTCATTCGTTTGCTCCTTATCGTAGTATAACTTGATTCGGTGTCCATTAACAATGAAACTTCCACCTTGTTTGTCATAGAGTTCGACATACCCAGATGGATATCCATGTTTAACGACATATGGTCCAAACCATTTTGGTTGTAACTTAGGAGCTTTGAATTTGAATTTCATGTTAAAAAGCAGAACTTTATCTCCGGCTTTGAATTCTTTTCGAATTCGTAGCTTTTTATCATGATAGGCTTTTGTTCTGGCTTTATACAGTTTGGAGTTTTCATAAGCTTGGAGTCTTAATTCATCGAGTTCGTGCAATTGCAGAAATCTTTTCTCTCCAGCTATTTTGAGATCGGTGTTACATTGTCTGAGCGCCCAATAAGCACGATGTTCAACTTTGAACGGCAAATGACAAGTCTTCCCATACAGGAGTCTGTACGGAGTTGTACCAATTGGTGTTTTATAGGCCGTACGAAATGCCCACAGAGCATCATCAAGTTTCCTTGCCCATAAAGACGGATTGTCTTTTACGGTTTTTTCCAGTATTCTTTTTAGAGCTCTGTTGGTATTTTCGACTTGTCCACTAGTTTGTGGATGATAAGCAGTCGCAAATCGATGATGAACTCCATATCTTTTCATGGTTTTTTCCATTTGTTGATTGCAGAAATGAGTTCCACGATCGCTTATGAGTGCTTTGGGAATTCCATAACGAGCGAAAAGCTTTTTGAGAAAATTAACGACGACACGAGCATCGTTTGTTGGTAAAGCTTCAGCTTCTGCCCATTTGGACACGTAATCTATAGCAACGAGAATGTATTCGAATTTGTGGGATTTAGGGAAAGGTCCCATGAAATCTATTCCCCAAATATCGAATATTTCACACACTTGAATGCTTGTTAATGGCATTTCATCCCTTCGAGAGAGATTGGTGGTTCTTTGACAAGCGTCACAGTTTTGAACAAGTGTATGTGCTTCTTTGAATATTGTTGGCCAATAGAATCCAGCATCAAAAACTTTCTTAGCTGTGGTGGAAGGACCATAATGTCCCCCAGTTGGGCCATGGTGACATTCGTCAAGAATTTTACGAGTTTCGGAACCAAAAATACATCTTCGGATCATCCCATCGGGACACATTTTGAAAAGATATGGTTCTTCCCAAAAATAGTATTTAAGTTCTGAAAAGAATTTGCTTCTTTGAGCATGAGTTAGTCCTTTTCTGAGAATTCCTCCGGCGAGGTAGTTTGCAAAGTCAGCAAACCAAGGATCGTCATTTCCGTCGATGGTTATGAGAGTTTCATCGGGAAAATAATCATCGATTTCTTCTTCTTTTAACTCCTCAAGATTAGGATTTTCGAGACGAGATAAGTGGTCAGCAGCAAGATTCTCTGCTCCTTTCTTGTCTTTGATTTCGATGTCAAATTCTTGGAGTAACAAAATCCATCGAATAAGGCGTGGTTTAGCGTCTTGCTTGTTGAATAGATATTTGAGTGCTGAATGATCGGTAAAAACGACTGTTTTTGAGAGCACAAGATATGATCGGAATTTGTCAAAGGCAAAAACGACAGCTAGTAATTCCTTTTCGGTGACGGTATAATTTTGCTGGGCACTATTCAGTGTCTTGCTTGCAAAATATATAGGCCGAAAGTGTTTCCCTTCGCGTTGTCCTAAGACAGCTCCAACAGCAAAATCGCTTGCGTCGCACATAAGTTCGAAAGGTAGTGACCAATTAGGTGAAACCATGATCGGAGCACTAGTAAGTTGAGATTTCAGTGATTCGAAAGCTTTTATGCAATCAGCATCGAAGTCAAAGATAGATTCTTTCTCAAGAAGTTTTGTCATTGGACGAGATATTTTGGAAAAATCTTTGATGAATCTGCGGTAAAAACCAGCATGTCCTAAAAAACTTCTAACGGCTTTGACGTTGGTTGGCGGTGGAAGTTTTGAGATGACATCGACCTTTGCTTTGTCGACTTCCATTCCGGCACTAGAGATTTTGTGGCCAAGCACAATTCCTTCGGTTACCATAAAGTGGCATTTCTCCCAGTTGAGAACAAGATGTGCAGCTTCGCATCTTTCGAGCATTTTATCGAGATTAGAAAGGCAAGCTTCGAATGATTCTCCAAAGACTGAAAAATCATCCATGAAAACTTCCATGGAGGTTTCTAGCATGTCTTGGAAGATGGCGATCATACACCTCTGAAAAGTTGCGGGTGCATTACAAAGACCAAAAGGCATACGCCGATATGCGTAGGTTCCAAAAGGACAAGTAAAGGTGGTCTTTTCTTGATCGTTAGGATCGATGGGAATTTGAAAATATCCTGAAAATCCGTCGAGGAAACAAAAGAATTTATTTCCCGCTAATCTTTCAAGCATTTGATCCATGAATGGGAGTGGAAAATGATCCTTTCTGGTGGCTTTGTTTAACTTACGATAGTCAATACAAACTCGCCAACCGGTGACAGTTCTAGTTGGAACTAGCTCATTTCGCTCATTAGTTACAACCGTCATTCCTCCTTTCTTTGGAACACAGTGAACAGGGCTTACCCAAGGACTATCCTCAATTGGGTAAATGATTCCAGCATCAAGAAGTTTAATGATTTCCTTTTTAACAACTTCTTTCATGTTGGGATTGAGTCTACGTTGACGTTCTACCACAGGTTTAATCCCTTCTTCGAAATTGATTTTGTGTTTGCAAAAATTAGGACTAATTCCTGGGATATCAGATGTTTTCCAAGCAAAAGCTTGTTTGTGATTTTTGAGTACGGAAACTAAACTTTCTTTCTCATCATCCTCGAGTAATGAAGATATGACTACTGGAAGAAGTGAGTTCTCCTCCAGATAAGCATATTCAAGATGATTTGGGAGAGGTTTGAGTTCGAGATCCGTGGGTGGTTCTTCGATAGAGGATTTTATTCGCATTTTTTCATTGAAAGTGATTTCCTCAAAATTTTCTTCCTCTTCCTCTATTTCTTCTTCTTCTGGGTTATCTTCTTCAAATTCTACTTTCATGAAATCATCAAACTCTTTGTCAAAATCTGTTTCATTGATTTTTTCAGAAGTAGTCATGAATGGATCGGATTCGTTAAGTAATGCATCTAATTCCTCATCAGTGACTTCATCAATAACATCGACGTTAAAACAAGTGTCATCACTGGAATGTGGGTAGCGCATTGCTTTATCGATAAGAAAAGTGATTCGATCTTCCCCAACTCCAAGGTTAAGTTCTTTTCCTTTAACTTTGATGATTGCGTCGGCGGTGTTTAGGAAAGGTCTTCCTAAAATGAGTGGGACTTTACTATCTTCTTCCATTTCCAAAATTACAAAGTCCACGGGAAATATGAATTTACCGACTTGAACAAGCATATTCTCAGCAATTCCCACAGGATATTGATAGGAATGATTTGCCAATCGAATGCTCATTTTTGTTGGTTTCAGGCTGTTGTTGCACAACTTGGAATAGAGTGAATAAGGCATCAAATTGATACTTGCGCCAAGATCGGCTAAAGCATCACATTTAACGTTATTCCCGAAAGTACATGGAATAAGAAAGCTCCCAGGATCTCCGAGCTTTGGTGGAATTTTGTTTTGAACTATGGCTGAGCATTCTTCGTTAAGAAAAGTTGGTGATATCTGTTCAAGCTTGCTTTTGTTATTAAGAAGTTCTTTCAAAAATTTCCCGTAATTGGGCATTCCGGC
Source organism: Chrysanthemum seticuspe (assembly GCA_019973895.1). Taxonomy (NCBI): domain Eukaryota; kingdom Viridiplantae; phylum Streptophyta; class Magnoliopsida; order Asterales; family Asteraceae; genus Chrysanthemum; species Chrysanthemum seticuspe. The sequence continues at coordinate 80,784,440 of BPTQ01000004.1, forward strand.
TATAACATCAACGAGAGGAACATTGAGTCTAACCTCTTTGATTATTTCGATAAACTTCTTATAACGCTCTTCCATCTTCTCTTTCTTTAGGCGTTGAGGATAAGGAATTTTCGGTGTATACGCCTTGACTGGTGGAATGTCTTTCTTTTTGGTGGTTTGAGTTGTGTTTGGTTCTTCGTTTTCATCCTCACTATCAACGGTGATAGGAGTATTAGGATTAGGTGGTGGATCGTACGAGAGACCACTTCTTGTGAAAACAGCATTGATATGTTCATTTCATGTTTGGGGTGGACGGTACGTCTTATCATTTGATGGTTTTGGATTGGATTGAGTGTTACTTGGCAATGAACCAGATGGTCTAGAAGAATGTTGGTCAGAAAGTCTGCCAAGCTTGTTTTCAAGATCTTGGATAGATGCTTGATGATTTTTCTGTCCTTGCTCAACTTTGGCTTTAAGATTGAAAAATTGATTTTTGATAAAATCATTCGCGGATTTTTGACCAGCCACGAATTCTCTCATGGTTTTTTCGAATTCAGTTTCTTCTGTCTTTTTGTCGGAAGTTTGGTGTGGTGGATCGTCAGTTCGTGGTTGAGAATCACGGTTGTCATCCCTTGGTCGGCGATCTTGCCAATTTCCAGAATTTCGACCGTAATAGTTACTACGATATCCACGGTATCCTCCTTGAACGTAATTTGCTTCTCCTTCTTTTGGTCCACCCATAGGTTTATCGTCGCACTCGGACGATGGGTGATTTCCTCCACAATTGTTGCATCCGTCTCGCATTTCTTTCATCTCATCTTTGATATCCTTGTATTGCGAGTTGATTTGTGAGGTTAACGCTTCCATCTTCTCCATGAGTTTTGAGGTATCGGTGTTTTCGACAAAAGCAACGGTTTTTCGGAGAGGTTTGGTTTTGGAATCTTTGGACCAATCAAGTTTAAGAAGTACTCGATCTTCGAGCAATTGATGTGCATCGTTAGGAGTTTTATAGAGAAAAATTCCTCCAGCATCAAGGATGCCTTGAGAGATTTCATCTAGTCCATGGTAAAAGATTTGGATAATGGTTCCTTTTGATAATCCATGTCCATGACAACTACGAAGCAAATCTTTCATTCGAAGCCAAGCTTCGACAAGTGATTCGTTTGGGTTTTGGTTGAAAGCACGAATTTCTCCCTTTAATCGATCAAACATGGCAGGTGGAAAGAATCGGCTCACAAAAGCTTGCCTCATCTCCTCCCAAGTATTGATGATTCCCGGGATTAATTCATTGTACCATACTTTAGCATCTCCGGCGAGTGATGATGGAAAAAGTTTGAGTTTGATGGCATTGACATCGGTGTCGCCATAACGGAACATGCCGCAAATTTCGATGAATTCGGCAATGTGCTTATGCGGATCGGCCCGCGCACGGCCATCGAATTGTCGGTCTTTGATCATAGAAAGGTGATGTCCCTTCACGGTGAAGTTGTCACCAAGGTTAATAGCAACAATAGCACTTTCGGGAGTTGGTGCTACGGTTCGGTTGGTTCCCCACATAGGTTGATCGTCCGCCATGGGAAAAGGTAAATTGGTGAAAGGATTGTAAACAACTTTGGCTTCAATGAGGTTATCAAATGGTGGGTTTGGTACTCTTGGTACACGGTTTTCCAATGGTATGAAACGTGTTCTCCTTCTTCTTCGAATCAAACGTTCGGGGTTGGTAAGAGGTGTAATTGGTTCTATTCCCGTTGCTCGAGTGTTCATACAATGTCCTAGAGAATCCAGGCAATATCTAAACACACGGACAAACAATGAAAACGGTTTTTATGGAACAGAGGAAGGTAACCGGATCGGTTGCGGGATGCGACCGATCGGTCAGACCTGTTGAATGATGGGTAAACTCGTAACCGATTCGGTTGAGGGGCAACCGGATCCGGTTAAGGTTTATGTGAAGAAAAAAAAAATTAGAATCGGCTGAGGGAAATTCAAAAACTTGTTGAAACACAATCAAATCCCCGACAGCGGCGCCAAAAACTTGATGTGCCCGGTAGGTGCAAGTTTTAAATTTATAAAAGGTGAATTACCAATATTACCAATAACACATACGAGCAAGTATACTCGTCCGTTACAGCAAGATTATGAAGGTAAGTCGGGATCGTTCGCAGGGATTTGAGTGAATCAGAGCACAAGTTTGAATTAACGGAGTCTATCAAAAACATATAACAAAGCAAATAGATATAATGAAATTCAGATGATTAAAAACTACACTTGCTCAAACTAGTATCATATCATAGATTAATGTGATTGTATTAACTACTTAACATGTTGGTTGTGATAATTAGTTGAAAACTAATCTATTGTTCTTACAAGTTAAACCTTCGTCAAGATTTTAGTTCATAAAAACAAGCTTTAAGTTTAACCAATCAATTCAAGATCAATTCAAGTTTCATAGGTCTACTTTCATAAACTTAAACACAAAAACATCCACTTGTTCATCAAATTGCTTAAGAAATGGTCAATACAAAAGGTACCCGATCATAGACAAAAGGCTACAATTAATTTTCAACAACTAATCTTACGACCATTTAGATGTTTCCAACTAATCCAATTTGATAATCAAAAAGCGTTTCTATTACAACCACACCTTAGTTCCTTTGTATAATCAAGAATAATGGGTAAAAACAATCATCCATAGACAAAATGATTATGACTAGTTGAATAATACGAAGTTCTTTCGACCCCAACGATAGTTACCAATTAGCCAAACTTGATTAACAAATGTCACTATGAAACTTTAGCACAATTGGATCTTAGAATCAACTTGAAATTGAATTAAAACATGTTAATACAATCACTAACTAATCATATAATAATCAACATCATTTAAGCAAGTGTATAAAGAAACTAGCCACTCATAGCAAACATGAACATAAACTCATAACTTTGATCATTAGAAAACATGATTAAAAGTCTTACAATGCTTGGAATAAGATTACAAATGATGAAGTAATGATTCCCAAAGGATCGTGGTGGACTTCTTAGTGTTTTGGCTTCCAACGGTGGAACTTATGGAACTCCAAACTTCTCTGGATTTCTAAGGACGAATTTCAGGAGGTTAAGGCTTGGTTTGATGAGTAGAGAGCTTTGTAATTGAAGTGTGTCCCATATGCTCACAATTAGCCTCTATTTATACTAATTCCAAGGCCTAGGGTGTTAAATGCTTGACTTGGCCTCCAAGGAGTAAGGAAGGGACTAGAATACACCAAGAGAAGGACCTAGAATCGTTTGGATGCAAAGGGGAAGCTTAGTGATGAAGATTTGACAACTGCAGCTTCTCCAACCGGATCGGTCATACGACCAACCGATCCGGTTGGTCTTCAATAATAACACATCGACCGATCCGGTTGCGGGTTGCGACCGATCGGTCGGTTATGGCAAAAACATTTATTCCGACCAAATGCCAACCGATCCGGCTGAAAGTGTAACCGGATCCGGTGGGATCTTCTGAGACATGAAACTTGAGCTTTACTCTTCACTCTGACTTGTAGAACTTGGTTCTTCAATCACTAAGGTCTTCAAAGGTACTAAGACGGGAATCTTCGATTAACTGCATATTTCCACATTTTCCTCCATTTCCCTGCACTTGGTTATGAATACTAGACAAACATCTCTAGATACGATTAAGTGCTAAAATCACACAAATATAACCAAATAACAGATATAAAAGTACAAACAATGCTACTAAAAACATGCACAATCTGAGTGTTATCATACCACCACCGTCATTCTTGGTCGAACCATTCTCAAATGCGCCTCCACCAATCCCTCCATCGTTTGAAGCTCTACAAGCCGCCTCACTTGATCCTTCGCATCAAGCCATTTCATTTCTTCCACCACCACTACCTAACCATGACAAAGATTGCTATCATTGTCAACATGTTGAAAGTTTGATACATGAAGTACGGGAAGACCAACGTTTCATGTTCTATCATCTCCTCGAACGTTTCGACGAGATTAAACCTAAACAAAACTTGAGATAGAAGATTTTAGTGGTGTCCTAGCATCTAGCGATAGTTGGTTTAGAAATTCGTTGTCATGTATTTTCTTATTTTCTTAGTTTTTGGAGCTATGTATATCATAACTCTAGTTTTATTAAATGGAATTACATGCTACTTGTTATTTTTCTAAGCATATGATTACTTTGTATTCATATCTCATTTTTGTGATAACATTACTTGTTATATCACCTTTGCTGAAATTAATCAGCTAATACGGATCCCTCAGAATTGCCTAGATGGATCCCTACTAGGAGGGAACCGTGGGATCCTTGAGACAGAAAGCTATTTTCTACTAACTTGGACCACATTTGCAGGAAATTGTGAATTATACTTGCTTTCTAACCTTTGTTTTGTAGTTATTCAATTTACACATGAAGACTTTGACATCCTAAAGCTAGGGGGAGCTTTATGTCAAAGCAATACATTGCAAATTACTTGAAATATTAGGTTTACATTTCGTGACATCCCCTTGCACAATTGCAATCATCAAGGGGGAGCACATTAGTCACCTAGACGAAATCTTTTGCAAACTTACTTGCAAACAAACTAGATTAGTATCACTTTCTTGACGCCCTTACATAGGGATGGACTCGTCAAGGGGGAGTAAAGACGAGATCCTTTCCCGTTATTTGCTCTCTATTTCTTTTTATTTTTATTTCTTTCACATGTTTTTCTTAAAAACGATGTGTTGCTTTCCTTCAAACACTTTTTGTTTCGACAAAAAGGGAGAGAAGAAAGTAAAAACTACAAATTCAAACTTTTACGAATTTTAGCTTTTCCTTAAAATAATTTTATGTTTTGTCATCAACAAAAAGGGGAAGATTGCTAATACAAATAAGCCGTAAAAATGTTTATTTATATTTTACGATCTTCTAATGTTTTGTCGATAACAAACGTAAAATCATTTTAACAAAACAAATAAAATACGTAAATGGTTTGAACTAATAGTTTCTAACATATTCACATTTTCACATAAAACACTAAAACAAGTATAAGTGATTTTATGACTTAGTAATATATATGTACAACAACTAGTGTTTACATATTTGGGTATAATATACACATAACTAGTATGTAGTATATTGGGTAATATAAATGGGTAGGAACTTAAGTATCACAACCCATTGGGCAAATACATTAAATGTAGTTGGGTTCAACCCAAAGCCCATAACCCATGGAGCTTGACCCATAACCCATTGTATGACATCATGCTTATATCATACATGGATAATATCCATAACCCATGGATCAACCCATACCCAAGTGACCAAGTGCATTGCACTCAAAGATACATTGTATCTAGCTAAAGATCCATGGTTCAACCCATGACCCATGACCCATAACCAAAATACCCATGGGTAAAAGGGAGCGTCCCACGGATCCCTAGCTTAAAGCTAGACGGATCCCTTGTGGAAGGGATCCGGGGAACAGTAGAGTTTTTCTTCTATAAATAGTGAGCCATTTCTTCATTGTTTCTCACCCCTTTCTAACACACTTTCTCCCTGAGTTGAAAACTCACTAACCTCAGATCCAAGAGATCTATGTTTGTAGTTTTGTTTTTGTGTGATCTTTTAGGTTCCTCTTAAAGGCAAGATCACCACCTTTGAAGTCGAGCAAGCTCAAGTCCATGAGTTGCCATGCTTCCTCATCATCAAGGCTACTGAAGTCTTCTTGTTGATGATTCCTTTCTTTCTTCAAAGAAGTGTAGTGTTGAAGACATTATTGAAAGATGTCTCAAGTGTTAAGACGAAGATATTAGTGAAGGGTATCTATCGTCTATAGCATAAGCACTTGTGGTAGGTGCTTAGAAGTCATGACAAGAAGCATTAGTGAAAGGTGCTTAGAAGTCAAGACTAGAAGCATTAGTAAAAGGTGCTTAAGAAGTGAAGACACAAGACATTAGTGAAATGTGTCTTGTAGATCTAGTCAAAGGCATTAGTGAAAGGTGTCTTAGATGTACATTCGATATGTACTAGTATTAGATCCAAGGATATTGATATCCTTGATGATGTTGTAAAAGAATAGATCTCCTTTGGGATTAGTCGTTGGTGTAGTGTGGTAGTAGTTCCTCCATTGCAATGGAACTAGGTGCTTAGCCTAGTACCTAATAAAGGGTAGGCGACGTTGTGAAGGTGTAGTTCACCTTGGAGTGAAAGAACTAGGTACTTAGCCTAGTACCTTATAAAGGGTAGGCGACGTTGTGTAGGTGTGGTTCACCTTGGTGTGAAAGAACCCGGTGGTTAGCCTAGCACCGGAAAAAGGGTAGGCGACGTTGTGAAGGCTTCTCCGCCATATGGAGATTGGTGTAGTGATTACGAACTCTCGAGTAGGTGACTCGGGGAGTGGAGTAGGGCAAGGAAGGTGTCCTTGTAGCCGAACCACTATAAATACTCGCGTTGTGGTTTTGTGCTTCTTACTCTTATCTTTTCATTACTTACCTTTATATGCTTGTTTATCAACATCCAACACACACATCCAAATAGATTGACATAAGTCGATCTAAATAGATTAAAAGGAAGTTTTAATTGGCAAAACTATTCAACCCCCCCCCCCCCCCTTCTAGTTTTCCACAATTCCAACAAATTATGTGAAGAACTCTTTAAAAATGAGTACTTGATGCTAACGCGGAATATTAACAACAAGAAAGAAGAACACAATGATTACTAAATAACTTTTACTATTAATATTTCTAATAACTCTTGTAAGCTCTAATCGTTTAAGTACATAACACTATGCCTTTAGGGTTCCTTTATACTCTTAGAAAACCCTAGTATACAAAACGTGCAGAAGGAAAAAGATATATCTTTCTAAGATATCTCTACGCGTACATATCCTTCCGTAAACAGTATTAACTTAAGTCTGCCAGACTTAACTTTGTAGTGGCAGACTTAACTACTAATTCTAAGCCTACCAGACTTAACCTTTATACTAGCAGTATTAAGTCTGGTTACATAATTCCCAACAATATCCTTGTCAGTGTGCAATGAATACTCATTAGTGTTTCATGGTATATGCTGTCGTCATCTAATGATGAAACCTTATTTGAAAAAGAGAAAAACAAAAGAGCTTTATTGGAGCATATGAAAAGCGTGACGAATTTCTAAGGACGATGAACACACTCTAAGCTATTCAGCCTGAGGCGTACAACAAGATAATTGAATCTGGTGAGAAAGATGACTCAGAGCACATTGACCACGTACTCGTTACAATTATTGTACATGTGAAAAACTTGATGGGGGGGGGGTTGAATAGTTTTACCGATTAAAACTTCGTTTTAAACTATTTAGATCGACTTATGTCAAGCTATTTAATGTGTGTGTTGGATGAGGATAGATAAGCACATAAACAAGTAATGCAAAGATAAAGAATAAGGGACACAAAACCATGACACGAGTATTTATAGTGTTTCGGATACAAGGACACCTTCCTTGCCCTACTCCACTCCCCGAGTTCCCCACTCGAGAGTTTGTAAGCACTACACAACACAAGCTCCTTAATGTGGCAGAGAAGCCTTCACAACATCGCCTACTCTTTATCCGTCACAAGGCTAGACACCGGGTTCTTCAACGAGGTAGAACCAAACCTATTACAACGTCACCTACACTTTATCTGGTACAAGGCTAGATACCGAGTTCCATTACAAAGAAGGAACTACTACCCAACACTACACCAATACACGACAACCCCAAGGGAGACACAATCCTTTAACCCAAACTAACTATCTTGTACATCAATGCACCATATCGAATGTACACCCTTGGCACCTTTCACTAATGCCTTTGACACGACTCTTCGGCACCTTTCACTAATGCCTTTGACACGGACCTTCGGCACCTTTCACTAATGCCTTCGACACGACCCTTCGGCACCTTTCACTAATGCCTTTAATACAACACTTCTTTGGAGGGAGAGAAGAACTATCAACAAGAAACACTTCAGTGGTCTTGATGATGACGAATCTTAGCAACTCATGATCTTGAGCTTGCATGTCCTTAAGAGGTGGTGATCTCGCCTTTAAGAGGAACCTAGAGAATCACACAAACACAAAACTACATAGAAAGATCCTTTGGATATGAGGTTAGAGATATTACAATACTAAGAGATAGTATTTGTAAAAAGGGGTCAGTAGCAAGTGAGAAATGGCTCACTATTTATAGGCAAAATTCTCTACTATTCCACGGTTCCCACGGATCCCTCCCTATAGGTATCCGGCTAGTGCAATCCAAGGGATCCGGCAGCTGGGTCAGCTTAAATCCGGATTTTGGGTTGCAAATCGGGTTATGGGTTATGAATCATGGGTTATGGGTAATGAATTATGGATACCCAACAAGATGCAATGTATCTAGACATTGGGTTATGGGTCTTGGGTCATGGATCATGGATAATACTCAACATGACTCCATGCATGATGTCATGCAATGGGTCATGGGTTATGGATCAAGCTCCATGGGTATGGGTCATGGATTTTGGGTTTTACCCAAGAACATTCATTGTACCTAGTCAATGGGTCAAGGACTTAGATTTTTACCCATTACAATATATGTATATATGCGCATTTCCATATTATGTAAACACTAGCTGTTATACATATGAATTTCTATAAGATGTAAACAATATTACTTGTTTAGTGTTTTATATGAAAATATAAGTGTGTTAGTAAACTATTGGCTCAAACCATTTATGTTTGTGTTAGGTTCAGTGAATACCCAAACCCCTTAATTCTAGGATTTGAATAGAAAATACCCCAAGTGTTTAGAACCTTAAAACACCAACAAGTCACTGAGCGCATAGCCCCTCAGTGAGCTATCTTCGGGATACTCAGTAAGAGATGAAGAAGAAGTCTCTCCACTCAGTAAGGCGGAACTTAAGGGGTTAAGACTGAGTCAAGAAGAAGATGGTGGATTCAGTGAGTGATGACAATAACTCACTGAATCCCAAAACTCCTCACCAACAATTATCACTGAAGACAAGACTGAAGATAAAGACTGAAGGCTAAGAAGACTGAAGAATGAGTGGGACAAGGAGAGATAAGTTTGAACAGATAAGACGAAGTCCTTATCAAACCAAAGTAAAACTTTCCTTGAGTCACTAACTACCAGTGTCAGTGTCATCACTGACAAGATGAAAGCAGCCTTGTCACTTACTCTAAATAGCTATTGTAGACAGAGACAAAATACATTAGTATTTTGTCTTCTGTAACCTGTCAGTTTGTCCTCTAGGATAGAGTTAAAAACACACTTGTATAATAGCCATAAGGTAGGAGTGAAAGATTTTAAGCTTGTGCATTAATTGTGAAAAACACACACAAGCAATCTTTCACTCCTCCAAATACAACTATGTCCCTGAGATAGCTCAGTGGTACCTGAGTAGTTGTGTTTTGACTTAGCCTAAGCTTAGTGAGGAGGTACACCATACTTGTCATTCAATCCCAAGTGATGTTCCGCAAGCACTTGGGTAATATATTCTTTTTTATTCATTATTAATAAAGGATATAAACGTTGAAAAATCTCAGTGTGTTTAAGTTTTTCTTATCTTGTTTAATTGTGATTTTTCATACACTTTACTTCAGTCATGTATCACTCTTAGTTAAAAACTGTCTATTTACTAATTGTGAAACGGGAACAACAATTTGTTATCGACAAAACATTAGAAGATCATAAAATATAAATAAACGTTTTTATGGCTTATTTGTATTAACAATCTCCCCCTTTTTGTTGATGACAAAATATAAGATTATTTTAAAGAAAAACTAAAATTCGTAAAAGTTTGAATTGGAGTTTTTACTCTCTTCTCCCCTTTTTTGTCGAAACTAACACATTGTTTTGAGAAAAACGTGTGAAAAGTAAGAATATGAAAAATAGAGAGTAAGAGAAGAGAAGGATTCTCGTCTTAGCTCCCCTTTGACGGATGCTTCCCTTTGGTGAGGGCGTCAAGTAATTAGGAAGACTAAGCGAGTGTGTTGCAATTATATTTGCAAATAGTTTCGTCTTTTGACGAGATGCTCCCCCTTGACGAGTACTCCCTTTTGAGGAGGACGTCAGGTAGTAAAGAAATCCTAAATGAAAATATTGCAAGCGTTTTTGCAATTGCTTTGCTTTGACGAAAAGCTCCCCCTTGTTGAGGGTGTCAAAGTCTTCATGTGTATTTTGAAAATCTACAAAACCAAGGTTAGAAAGCAAGTATATGATGCATAATTTCTTGCAAATGAGATTCAAATTAGTGATAAAAAATGCTTCTGTTGCACGGATCCCACGGTTCCTCCCTGTGATGGATCCGTCTAGGCAAAACAGATGGATCCGCGTACCTGCAATCTTATGACAGCAATGCGGATGTAAAATGTGATGTTAACATCAATAAGAGTTATGTATTGTAGCACCAAACTTATTTTCATAACCAAATAGCATACAACATGTAATATCATTTAATAAAACGAGAGAAATGATGTACATAACTCTAAAACAAAGAAAATGATCCAAACACGAAGTATGATTCCTAGCCAATCTAAGTTACGCCTAAGATGAGAAAACCACTTGAATTCCTAGCAAACGATCCTTTCTTCGGGACTGTGCCAGTAGCTCGGCACTTAGCCGCAGTCTCTTCTTCTTTCAGAAGATCTTCTCCACGTTTGGCTTCCGTATTTGCCCTCTTCTCTTCAGCTGTTTTGTGCAGGAGAGCTATCTTGTTCTTCATCTTCTCAACATACTTGGCTTTTTTCTTGTCCAAAGCCTCCTGCTCGTAATAATCAGTTCAATGATTTACTTTTCAACATTTACCATGGTTTGTTGCATGATATAACAACCAACTATTACTATGTTGCTGGTTGAGTAACCAACTATAACATTTATGTAGGTCACTGAACAATTAAATTTTGTTATGTTGATCACTTGACTATCAATTTGTTTTCAATAAAATGTTAGTTCAGTGACCTGCATAGCAAAAACAAGTTAGCTGCCCAAAGTAGAAATGAAGTGATGGTTGTTTGTTATAACGTGAGATCAATAACACAAGTGGACATAAAAACGACCACGTTACCTCAAACTTCTTAAGTTTAGCCTCTAGGTCTGCTTTCTTGCTGTTCTCCCATGCTATAATGGAACATATCTTCTCCTCAGCTCTAAATCAAAAAACAATACACAATTCAAAATTTATTCAGTTGATGTATTGTGATCGTCGATTCTAAAGAACATAGCACTTGATCATACAGATACCAAATATGTATAAAGTATTTTTCTATAAGAAACACCGTAAACTAGAATAATACTTGTTAACTATAGTAATCAAGACCAGAGTTTAACTTTTATCATAAATCTTACTTGTTTGCCGCTTTAGACTTCTCACTTTCTTCCCATGCTCTAATTAGTGCATCTTTCTTCTCTGTTGAAACTCTAGCAAGAACAGCATCTAAGCAAAATAAAATATCAACATTAATCACTTTTTGATATTTTAATCAAAATCAGAATATAATAACAAAGATTATTTTTAGCTTATACTGTAGTATTACCTCTGTTGACAGAACCCTCTGATGGTTTTTCCTCAACAGGCTCTGCTGGTTCTGCCAAATAAAACGAACACTTTAGAATTTAGACCACAATATTCTCGAAGAGCAAAATTACCAAAATTAGAAACATTCTTTATTAAGTATAATTTTAACTGACTGAAACACATATCCAAATAAAGCTTGATACAGTTACATAAGTTAAATCTAGCAAGGCTCTGTTATATCTACCATATAAACACGTACTTGATAAACACAATTACCAAATACAGGAAGTTTTTTTTTTTTTTTTTTTTTTAATTATTAACTAATTCAATAATATTCCATATCAAACTAAAGCTTAAATTAGCTAAATTGGTTAACTTTAGTAACTCTCAGCAGGATATAAAGAAACACTTAAGAAAATCAATATACTTGATAAACATCAACAATACCAATACCGGAACCCGCCAAAGCTGGTACTAGGAGGAGTTAGCATGTAGAAAATCGAGGGTAAAGATACGGCCTCTAGAAAGGCACATATACACAGTTACTATACATAGATTTAATAAAGAATTTCCATTTGATTCAACAAAACCCATAACAAAAAACTCAAACTTAAACCTTAAGTCAATCAAATTAACAAAAATTCAACATAATCTTGGTTCAAGCATCGAAACAAAACACCTACAGAAGACAATATTAGTTGATAACCATACTTTCTAAAAATAGCATCATTTTGCAGCTTCCAACTAATCCAACAAAAACGAACCATAATTCGCCAAAATTTTTTATTAGAGAAAATTTATTAAATGAACTTTTTATAGTAGTAGTTTAAATTTTCCAAAATGAACTTTTTAATATTATCCGTTAGAAGGATATACACGTGTATAAAAAAGAGCTGGGCGAGGGGAGCAAGGTTTGGGCGAGGAACTGGGCGAGGAAAGCTAGGGTCAGGGCGAGGAAGATGGGGTCAGGGCGTGACCTAGGCGAGTTTAAATGATGAGGCGAGTGTTGACGAGACGTGGGCGAGTGGTGAGGCGATTTAATGTTTTATGCAACAAATGTAATAGGAGTGATTTATTTCCAGGGCGAGTGATTTATTTCCTGGGCGTTTCAATTTACTACCTGGGCTGCTGGGCGTTTGATTTATTACATGGGTGAGTAAACACTTCATTGATTTAAAGTAAAAGAATGTGATAGCAAAATGGATAGCAAACTAGTCACATGGACAACCATGCAAAAAGTGCATGTTATAGGTTGAATAGCAAAAAGTGCATGCAAAAAGGTGTGCATGTCATAGGTTGAATAGCAAAAAGTGCATGCAAAAAGTGGATAGCAAACTGAACGTTAAATACATAAATAACCGGAATTTTAGAATTATAATAAAAAGCATTTCTTGGGCGTTTGATTTATCATTTGGGCGTTTCAATTTACTACAAATTGTGAAACAAATGTTAACTTGGGCGTTTGATTTATTATGTGGGCGAGTAAACATTTGTTTGAGCGATTATATTTAATGTTTTGGATGGAAAGTAGGCGAGTGAGTTTTTGGTACGAGTAAATAAGACAAATGAAAAGATGACAGTGACATATTTGGTTCATTTTCGTAAAAGATAAAAAAGAAGTTTGAATCAGTAAAATTACCTATATAGATTATTTAGGTAATTGACTTTTTTTTATTATATGCTTAAAAAATATGTTAAAATAATATATATAAAAAAAAAATAAAAGAAAAAATAAAAAATTACTTTCAGCAGGTACAATAGCTTTGGAATCATCAACAACTGGTTTTTCTTCAATAGGTTCAACTGGGACAATAGCTTTCTCCTCCACCTCAACGGCTGGAGCAGCGATAGTGGCGTCGGTGGCAGCAGTTGGTGGTAGCTCCGCCTGCTCAACAGTTTTGGGTTCTTCAGCTGCCATATCTATAAAGAAAAAAGGTGGTAAGATTGATGATGGTAAGATATTATTTTGAGTGGTAAGGTTTGTTTGTTTACTAGGTGTTTGATAGTTATTTATTGCCGAATTTAATGGTATTATGACCTGTCATGCCTTAGCTATGCGCCACTCTACCTTCTTTTATCGACATACATTTTCAATTATTTGTCTATAAGTATAGATTTGGTAATTTGTGCCCAAAATTAAAAGAATTGGCTAAATGGGCAAACTTTTAAAATATTTTTGGCACATTTGAGCCCCTTTTTTTTTTGAAATGGGCATGTATTGCCCATTTAAAAGTTAAATGGGCATAATGGGCACATGTTTTTCTCGAACATTAGATTGTTTTTAATGAAAAACTTATATTTAATTTTTTAAATATAAATGAGGTGTTACGTTCGAAAATTTTATTTTGTCGTTTTAGGTATTTTTAAAAACGATTCGTATAACATGAGCCCGTTTGGCCCGTGCCCGTTTAGCCCGTGCCCATTTAGCCCGCGCCCATTTGACCCGTAGCCCGTTTAACCCGTAGCCCGTGCCCGCCCGGCCCGCCTATTTTGCCACCTCTACGACTACAAGTTACACTCCCATCTAAAAGGTGGTAAGATTGATGATGGTAAAGATATTATTTTGAGTGGTAAGGTAGTCGTGTTTGATAGTTATGTATTGCCGAATTTGATGGTATTATGACCTGTCATGCCTTAGCTCTATGCGCCACTCTACCTTCTTTTATCGACATACATTTTCAATTATTTGTGTGCAAGTTTTACACTCGCGTCTAAAATCATTACTGTACCTTTTTATTTGAGTAAAATAGGCTAATTATTTAAAAATGCATTTAATTTGTAAATTTTAATTTATTTAAAAATCCATCTAATTTGTAAATTTTTGTTTCTCTGTGTAGGCATTTTTTGTTTTCTTATTAAAACACAATTTTTTTAAATTTCGACATTTGTGTGTATTTTCTGACCATTTGTTCATGTAAAATGATCATTTTACTTTTTAAAATTTGAAAAAGTATGTTGGAACTTGTGATTGCATAAGTCTTGTTAAGCATAAAAACGAAAGCCAAAGGGCTGAAATTGTACGTTAGATAGTTAACTTAGTTACAAAATTCGGTTACAAACCGAAGGGTCACGATGGTTCACAAGAACCTGTTAGAAACCTATAAATAGATTAGTATATGTAAATGTTTAGAGTGTGTCTTGTATAAACAATGTAACCATGTTGTTTAGTAAATAAAGAATCATCTCTTGTCAAATCTTGTGCCTTGTTCATAATTCGATTATGGAAATAAACCTGTGAAACGATTTTACATTGGTCTCAAGAGCCAAAGGTTCAAACCTGGGAAGTGACATCAGAAACAAGGAATTGAAGATTACAAGAGTTTGATACAAGTTTTGATCATCAAGATCAAACGAGGGAAAAGACACCTAGGGAAACACGTTGGGAACGGAAGAAGAGCATGAAGATTCGGAGAACAAGACTTAAACAATTCGGGGGGGAAATGTTGGACCTTGTAATTGTATAAGTCTTGTTAAGCATAAAAACGAAAGCCAAAGGGCTGAAATTGTACGTTAGATAGTTAATAACCGTTTTATATTTATGGCGGTTATAGAAGTTAGTTAGTTATTAGTTACAGAATTCGGTTACAAACCGAAGGGTTACGATGGTTCACAAGAACCTGTTGGAAGCCTATAAATAGATTAGTATATGTAAATGTTTAGAGTGTGTCTTGTATAAACAATGTAACCATGTTGTTTAGTAAATAAAGAATCATCTCTTGTCATATCTTGTGCCTTGTTCATAATTCAATTATGGAAATAAACATGTGAAACGATTTTACATTGGTATCAAGAGCCAAAGGTTCAAACCTGGGAAATGACATCAGAAACAAGGGATTGGAGATTACAAGAGTTTGATTCAAGTTTTGATCATCAAGATCAAACGAGGGAAAAGACACCAAGGGAAACACGCTGGGAACGGAAGAAGAGCATGAAGATTCGGAGAACAAGACTTAAACAATTAGGGGGGGAAATGTTGGACCTTGTAATTGCATAAGTCTTGTTAAGCATAAAAATGTAAGCCAAAGGGATGAAATTGTACGTTAGATAGTTAATAACCGTTTTATAGTTATGGCGGTTATAGAAGTTAGTTAGTTATTAGTTACAAAATTCGGTTACAAACCGAAGGGTCACGATGGTTCACAAGAACCTGTTAGAAACCTATAAATATATTAGTATATGTAAATGTTTAGAGTGTGTCTTGTATAAACAATGTAACCATGTTGTTTAGTAAATAAAGAATCATCTCTTATCAAATCTTGTGCCTTGTTCATAATTCGATTATGGAAATAAACGTGTGAAACGATTCTACATTGGTATCAAGAGCCAAAGGTTCAAACCTGGGAAGTGACATTAGAAACAAGGGATTGAAGATTACAAGAGTTTGATACAAGTTTTGATCATCAAGATCAAACGAGGGAAAAGACACCTAGGGAAACACGTTGGGAACGGAAGAAGAGCATGAAGATTCGGAGAACAAGACTTAAACAATTCGGGGGAAAACTGTTGGACCTTGTAATTGTATAAGTCTTGTTAAGCATAAAAACGAAAGCCAAAGGGCTGAAATTATACGTTAGATAGTTAATAACCGTTTTATATTTATGGCGGTTATAGAAGTTAGTTAGTTATTAGTTACAGAATTCGGTTACAAACCGAAGGGTCACGATGGTTCACAAGAACCTGTTGGAAGCCTATAAATAGATTAGTATATGTAAATGTTTAGAGTGTGTCTTGTATAAACAATGTAACCATGTTGTTTAGTAAATAAAGAATCATCTCTTGTCATATCTTGTGCCTTGTTCATAATTCGATTATGGAAATAAACATGTGAAACGATTTTACATTGGTATCAAGAGCCAAAGGTTCAAACCTGGGAAATGACATCAGAAACAAGGGATTGGAGATTACAAGAGTTTGATTCAAGTTTTGATCATCAAGATCAAACGAGGGAAAAGACACCAAGGGAAACACGTTGGGAACGGAAGAAGAGCATGAAGATTCGGAGAACAAGACTTAAACAATTAGGGGGGGAAATGTTGGACCTTGTAATTGCATAAGTCTTGTTAAGCATAAAAATGTAAGCCAAAGGGCTGAAATTGTACGTTAGATAGTTAATAACCGTTTTATAGTTATGGCGGTTATAGAAGTTAGTTAGTTATTAGTTACAAAATTCGGTTACAAACCGAAGGGTCACGATGGTTCACAAGAACCTGTTAGAAACCTATAAATAGATTAGTATATGTAAATGTTTAGAGTGTGTCTTGTATAAACAATGTAACCATGTTGTTTAGTAAATAAAGAATCATCTCTTGTCAAATCTTGTGCCTTGTTCATAATTCGATTATGGAAATAAACGCGTGAAACGATTCTACATTGGTATCAAGAGCCAAAGGTTCAAACCTGGGAAGTGACATCAGAAACAAGGGATTGAAGATTACAAGAGTTTGATTCAAGTTTTGATCATCAAGATCAAACAAGGGAAAAGACACCAAGGGAAACACGTTGGGAACGGAAGAGACTCGGTGACAAATGGAAGACCAGTGACAAATGGAAGACCGTTTCAAGTTTACAAGGCTTGACAGATGGTGAAGAGGAAGCAATAAGACATTGCTACAGGTAGTTCATTGATTTGATACCATGAGACTGCAAAAGTGCCTTCGGATGAAAATCCAACAGAAATGGGAGAAAGCAGAAAAGTTGCAGAAGCGAGGGACCCACAAGGCCAGAAGGATAATGTAGAGATAGATGGATTACATAAAGATGGGATGAACAACAGATTTGTCACGAGAACCTCTGTTGGTGATCTATATCACACGACAACAAAGAAGCAGGGAAACCTTGTTTGCTATTTAACGCAACAAGAAGAGAAACAAACACTCGTTTATTTTGGAAGGATACCAAGAGAAATATTGAAGTATTTTTTGTGGAAAGAGACTTGGAATTCAAGATAAAAGAAACAACAACAAGAAAACATTATTTGATTGTTTGGCAGAAAACCGAGAACAAGAAGAGTTCAAGACACGATTGTGGAGAAAGGAATTCAAGTCAATACACAAAAAGGGGAACGCCAACGTGAAGAAAAGTTAGTAAAACCAAAAAGAAGAAAAAGGATAACTCGTTGGTTCTGAGCAGAAACAATTCGACACAAAATAATTAGGAAGCCGAGAACATTTTGTGGATTTGCGAATTGGTTTGAAATAAACACAACAACAACGAGGAAACAAACAACTTGGGTGAACATCGAAAGAAAAGCAACAAGTTGTTGGAATTTGGTGATACTAACGCGGAGAAGAGCATGAAGATTCGGAGAACAAGAATTAAACAATTAGGGGGGAAAATGTTGGACCTTGTAATTGCGTAAGTCTTATTAAGCATAAAAACGAAAGCCAAAGGGCTGAAATTGTACGTTAGATAGTTAATAACCGTTTTATAGTTATGGCGGTTATAGAAGTTAGTAAGTTATTATTTACAGAATTCGGTTACAAACCGAAGGGTCACGATGGTTCACAAGAACCTGTTGGAAACCTATAAATAGATTAGTATATGTAAATGTTTAGAGTGTGTCTTGTATAAACAATGTAACCATGTTTTTTAGTAAATAAAGAATCATCTCTTGTCAAATCTTGTGCCTTGTTCATAATTCGATTATGGAAATAAACCTGTGAAACGATTCTACAAAGTATAGGTAGAATGGTAACAAAATACACACAAAAATCCAAATTTGAAAGGTTTGTGTTTTATTAGCAAAAGAAAAAAAGAATACATGAAATAACAAAAATTGACAAGTTAGATGTATTTCCAAACATTAGTCCGAGTAAAATACATCCATTCCTCCCTAATATATTACCAAAATAACACGTTTCATCCCAATTTTGAAATAAATACATCATTCGTCCCCGACATCACCATTTCATAACATCAGCCGTTCTTTTTTCTAATGGTCGTTAGTCAAGAATGATCAGAGGCATCACACGACTTTCACATGAGGGCAAAAATGTCATTTCAAGTTTTTGTCTTAAAATTTTCTTTTCTTTTCAAATCAAATAAATTAATCATCAACCTTGTTCTTAACTTGTTTCTTTTTCTTATACAAAACTCAAGATATATGCACCAAGAATTAGGATCAAATAAGAAGAATAATTAAAATGAGAATGATAAGAAGTAACCACAACCACACATTTCAGATGCACCTACAAAAGTGGATGCATCTTCCTTCAAATTTTCCTTCCAAATTTGAAATGTGTTGTTAGAATTACTTCTCATCATTCTTATTTTAATATTCTTCTTACTTGATCTCTTTCCTATGCACTAATACATTTAAACCAAAACATCAAAACACAAACTTAATTTAGAGATGAATAAAAAAAGAAAACCACTTTATATAATTATGAACACACATAAAGAAAACACCCATTAGCCTTTTATCTATCATCTACCTCTCAACTTCATCTCATATCTCTCTCACATACCTTCAACAACCAATAGCCTCCCCACCATAATTCTTGTTGTTCCCCATTCACTATCGTTTAAAACAGTTTAAGTATATAAAACAAGTTAATAGTGAACTATGACTGAAATTAACATAAGTAAAACACACAAAGTAATTTTCAACATCATATTCTTATTAGAAATAAATCAACAAAGAATACGTTACCCAAGTACTTGCGGAATAGTACTTGGGATTGAAATGACAAAGTTTGGTGACTCCTCTCTAAGCTCAGGCTAAGTCTGAGCACAACTCTTAGAGCTCACTGAGCTATCTCAGGAACTAAGTTGTATTTGGAGGAGTGAAAAGATGGCTTGCGTGTATGTGTGTTTTTACAATTCACAAGCTTAATCTTTTCACTCCATCTCTTATGCTATTTATACATGTATGATATTTGACTCTATCCTAAGTGACAAACTGACATCATATAGAAGACAAAATACTGATGTATTTTGTCTCTGTTTACAAAGACTATTCTAGGTAAGAGACAAGACTACTTTCCTCAGTTCAGTGATGACACTGAGCCTGATCTTTTGCCATTCAGGGAAAGTTGACTTTGGTTGATAAGGACTTCGTCTTATCTGATTCAAACTTATCCCGCCTTGTCCCGCTCTTTCTTCAATCTTTACATCCTTCAGTCTTCTACTTCAGTTTGTCTTCAGTGTAAGTAGTTGGAGAGGAGTCTTAGGGATTCAGTGAGTTATTGTCATCACTCACTGAATCCATCATCTTCTTCTTGACTCAGTATTCACCCATTAAGTTCCACCTTACTGAGTGGAGAGACTTCTTCTTCGCCTCGTACTGAGTATCCTGAAGATGACTCACTGAGAGACTATGCACTCAGTGACCTGTTAGTGTTTAACGGACCAAACACTTGGGCTATTTTCTATTCAAATCCTAGATTAAGGGGTTTGGGTATATACTGAACCCAACAGACTCCCCCTATTTGGATATACAAATAGCCTAAGTGGTTGATCAGTGTAAGTGAGCAAATGGCTTCTTCTTAAACTGAATGTACTAATGAATACAATAAGGAACACTGAGTAAATTAACAAAACATACATCTTTTATTGATCAGATTACATAGTTCCTATCACTAGTACAAAAGATAAAACAAAATGATGTCAGTCCAGATGGATTCCCAGTGCTTCAAGCTTGACTTTCTTAGTGATGAGTGTTTCCCTATCAGGATGGTCTCTTATCTTGGCATTCAGGTCTTGACAGAACCTGATGTTTGCTGGGGTTTGGATCTGAGAGGCCACTGGTATGTAGCTCAGCATTGCAGCTACACCAGCGTGATCAATATCACTCCATCTTTGAAATGCATGATTTCCATAGACATCAATGTGGAATAGCCCTCTTTCAGGCTTCTCAATCACTAGATAGTTCATGAATTTCACTCCTTCAGGCAGCTCCCTATTACACTCCAGTCCAGGCACTTTAATTTAAGGTTGGAACTCAACTCTCTTCCTTTTGCCAGTGGATGATTGTGGTTGAGATCCTTGAGGTGCAGTTAAGGCGGGCTGAATTCCCAGTTGGGCTGGACAATCTCTCAGTCTTTCATATCTTTTACTGAGCATCTTCATCAGGTCCTTAACCACCGCATTCTTCTTCTTTTCAATAATTGGACCAAGCTCATCGAGTTCAGTGATCCCAAAGTCAGTGAAATTGAGGGGATCATGAACCTCGAAGTGTCTTTTATCAACCCCTCTGTAAACGTTCATGGCCAGTGGTTTGGTATTGGGGATGATTCTGACATCTGTGATTTTTTCAGGAAGCCTTCGGCTTGTCATTGTCCAGTTGTAATGCTCAATTCTGCTTTGCCTGATGGTTTCAGTTTTCTTCTTCTTTTCTTCCAACTGTTTTCTCATTTCAGCCATCTGAGCAGCTTGAGCTTCCTTGAACTTTTGTCCTGCCTGACCCTTTTCAAGCTTCTTTGCATCTATCCCAATATTTTCAGCTTCCTCAGCAACTACTTGTACCAGTGCTTCTCTGCTCTTTCTTTCTTCTTCAGCAAGTTTCTTTTTTCTTTCCTCCTTAGCAAGGTGAGCACTTAGCTGTTGTGGTGTGAGCATGTACATGGTGTTGCCGATTTTAAAGGGAATCTTCTCAGGCTCAGGAGTTGTCATTTTGCCTTTTCCTTTGTCCTGGACTGAGGAAGATGAAGTTGCTACCAGGGGTGGTGGTGTTGTTGTTATTTGTGCGATTACTGTCAGTGTTGTTGTTGTTGATGTTGTTTGTGGGATTGATGATATAGGTGTTGCTGAGACTGGTGGTGATGATGAGATTTGAGCCACTGATGTTGTTGGTGTTGGCTCCCCCTCAGTGTGAGAAGGAGGTTCTTCAACAATATTCTCCCCCTCAACTGTTGCCGGAGCGTCAGTGAGGGCAAGAGTTGGAGTTGGTGCTGAGGGGGACGGAGCCGATTGACCCTTGAAGGCCTGATAAATTTCAGAGATCATTGCCTTGATGTCTGATGTATCGGTTTGAATACCAGTGACCTTTGCTTCCAAGTTAGCTTGAGATAATTCTAAGGCTGTCATCCGAGGCCCAAGATTCCAAGCCATGGAGGATGATGCCTTAGCCAGATTAGCCACCTGAGCATCAAGAGAACCCAATGTAGATTGTAGAGACTGAACAGAACTCTGTAGGCCTTGAACATTGGCAGACTGAAGCATATCAACCAGGGCAGTGAGACGGGAGGAATTCTTCATATAAACTTCAGTGGTTTCTAGTACTTTAGAATTAAGTGAGGTCCTCCTTGACAGTCTCTTTGATATCATCAATTGATGAGCCACACTTCTGAAGATACTCTCGAATTTTGCCCAGGTTTGTATTCTGTTCGTCAATCTGTTGATACATAAGATCCCTGTGTTCGTGAACATTTTCATTGAAGGTGAGCACATTGGATTTAAGATCAGCGTAACTGGCAGCAGCCTCAGTGTGTTGTTCCCACTGTGTTTCAGTGACCCCAGAGTATAACCTTCGTGAAGCTTTGGTGATCCACTGAACAAACTGCCTTTCAGTAAGTGGGAGAACATTATCAAATCTTTCAAATTCATCAGTGGAGGAAGAGGAGTCATCATTTTCATGCTGGAATGGTGATTCAGTATGTTCCTGTGGATCAGGCTGAGGCTCTTGTTCAGCTTGAACCTCAGCGTCCACTTCTTCCCCAACTGATAAAATTTCATCATCAGTTTCAGCAAGCTCATCTTCCGAAAAGAGTATTCCAGTAACATCAGCAACGGTTAACAGGGGGTTGGTGATGGGTTCCATATCAGCGGGTGGAATGTTTCCCTCTGAGTCTTTGTCCCCCGTTGACCCCTCGGACACTGGTGGGCATTTCCCATTGTCTTCGCTGGAGTCAGGATTGGTTGTGGGTTCTGTATCGGCGTGTTGTTTCTTTCCCTCCGAGTCTTTGTCCCCCAGTGACCCCTGAGACACTGGTGGGAGTTTTCCAGTGCCTTTGGCGGAGTCAGTGATAGTTGTATCCCTATCAGCGGGTTGTATCATTCCCTCTGAGTCTTTGGGATCGATTAGTGTGCCCTCAGACAAAGGCTTGGATTTGCTAATTTCATCACTGGGCGTTGTGGAAGGCGCTCACCTACCAGCGGGTTGTTTGTTTCCCTCTGGATCTTGGGGAGTAGTGGTTGTGACCAAGGGCACTGACTGTGATGTATCAGTGTCCTTCGTTGTCACGAGGGTGGATGTTGCATGGTCATCAGTGGGTGTCTTTTTAGTCTCGGGCCTTTTGTGCCTTTTAGGCTGTGTTCTTGAAGCCTTAGGGCCCTGGGACTTGGGTTTAGTCTTAGTTCCAGTATGAGACTTCCCCTTTCTCTTTTTAGGAGCAGGGTTTGGAGACACGGATCCCTCCTGGTTGTTTACAGCAACCATATGGGCCGTCAATTCAATAGGAGTGACAAGGGATGGGTCTTTTTGAAAATTTGACTGGCTCAGGATGCCTGGTAAAACACCAAAATTTTCTTCCTGAGGATAATTTGAACCCAGTAACACTTGCAAAGCGCAAGAGACAAACCTAGGATACGAAACGTATTTCGTCCTAGTTTTGCTCTGTAGCTTGGTTATGAGATCACTGTAAATGATCTCCCCTATGTCGACAGTGACCCCATTCATTAAGCAGTATGCCATCATCAACTGAATAGAGTTAACTTGTTCAGTGGATGAGTGGTTCCCTCCGAGGACCTGAATCACAAAAGTGAATAGGATCATCCAAGCCACGGGAAATGAGCTTTTGGTGACTGGGGTCTTGTCCAAAAATGTTGGATCTAAAACGATTTGTTTTAACCCATCCTTCATTGTGGAGGGTTCAGGATGGGCGACATAAACTCCTTTGTTGTAATCCAACCCTGTTGAAGTGCAAAACGTTTTGTAATCCAGGGTGAATCGTTGTTGCCCCCCGTGAAGACTGAATCTGATGTGATATTCCTTGAGAGGTCTAAGGTTGTTCTCATCAGTAGAGGGTGTCGGGTCATAGGCCTTGGTTTTTGCCCAAAACTCCCTGAGGAGATTTTGGTAAACAATGGAGGGACACTGAACAAAGGCCGTTTTCAGTGGGCAATTAAATAAAAATTTCATAATGTCTTTGTAGGCTGGGACAGTTTCAGGGTATTCAAAGTTTCCTATGACATTATTAGTTTTAAATTCAACATTTGTAAGATCTCCTACCCACTGAGAAGCGAACTGGAGAGATTGTGTTCTAGCCATTTTCATTAAAGGTTTTAGGGTTTTTGAAAATTCTTTCTTTTGACTAGAACAATCAAGTTTTTAGATCTCTCAAGTTTTGTGATGAAAAATTTTTGTAAATGTTTACAAGAAGGGTTTTCCAAAAGAGGTTTGAAGAGTTTTTGAGAACACACAAATATTTGTGGGTTTTTGAAATGATTTTGACAGAGTTTTGTTGCAGAAAATAATTTGTGTGTGTGTGTTTGTTTTGGAGGAGGGTATTTATAGAGTGGTGAGAAGGGTGGCTTGTGCACAAATGGGAATATTAAGAGTCGGTTTTTTAAAAACGTTTGAATTTCCACCTTTAATGCTACCACTCCATTACCCGCAGTAAAATCCCGTTTTTCAAAGGAATAGTTGCAGTGCACAGTAAAAGTGCACTTTTGTAGAGATAAAATATAAATTTGATATTTTTGTGTGAGGAGGCATTAAATGCCAAGTGGGATGACAGTAAGACAAAGAGACATATATTCCTATATTTAATTAGCATTATTGCTAACCTATGACATTTAAGTAACTGATACTTGGATCATTTAGTTACTCATTCAATGCTCTTTGTCAAATGTCAGGGACCCTGAATGAGTCTTACTCATTCAGTGAGTGGTTTATTTTGGATGTTCAGGGAGGATGAACCATTTCAGAGAACATACTGAGATTGGTTTTCAGATACCTGACTTTCGATGTCAAGCATTCCCAATTCAGCTTTTAGTCTCCTGAAGGTAGGTTCATCCAAGGGTTTGGTGAAGATATCAGCCAGTTGATATTCAGTAGGGTTGAAATGAAGTTCAATGTCTCCTTTCATTATGTAATCCCTAATGAAGTGATATCTGATATCAATGTGTTTGGTTCTTTGGTGGAGGACAGGGTTGTTGGAGATTGAAATAGCACTGGTGTTATCACAGAAGATGGGCACCATTTTGTAATGGATGTCATAGTCACTGAGTTGACTTTTCATCCATAATACATTGGCACAACATCCTGCTGCAGCTACATATTCAGCTTCAGCTGAGGACATAGCCACTGATTGCTGCTTTTTAGCACTCCAGCAAACCAGTTTTCCTCCAAAAATTGACAGGACCCTGAGGTACTTTTTCTAACCATGTTGCAGCCAGCATAATCAGAATCAGAGTAACCCTTGAGATCAAACCCTGAGCATTTTGGATAATAGAGTCCAAGGTTTGGGGTTCCCTTCAGGTACCTGAGTATTCTTTTGGCTGTAGTGAGATGGGATTCTTTAGGATTGGACTGATATCTTGCTATTAGACAGACTGAGAATTGGATGTCTGGTCTAGAGGCAGTTAGATACATCAGTGAGTCTATAATCCCTCTGAAATGAGTTTGATTGACTGATTTTCCAGTGAGATCAGGTCCAAGGTTGTTAGGTGGTACCATTGGAGTCTTCACTGAGGCACAGTCAGATATCTCATATTTTTTCAAGAGATTTCTGGTGTATTTCTCTTGACTGATGGATATACCTTTATCAGTTTGCCTGATTTGTAGTCCAAGAAAGTATGTGAGTTCCCCCATCATGCTGATTTCAAACTTCTTCGTCGTAAGTTTTTCAAACTGTTTGCAAAGTTTGTAGTTTGGTGAGCCAAAGATGATGTCATCAACATACACTTGGACTAATATCACATCCTGTTAAGTTCTATAGACAAATAGTGTGTTGTCTATCTTTCCTCTGAAAAACTTGTTTTGTATCAGGAAGGCTGAGAGAGTTTCATACCATGCCCTGGGAGCTTGTTTAAGTCCATAAAGAGCTTTGTCAAGCGTGCAGACATAGTCAGGGAATTCACTACTCTCAAAGCCTGGAGGTTGCTGAACATACACATCTTCCTTGAGATCACCATTTAAGAATGCACTTTTGACATCCATTTGGTAGACCCTGAAGTTCATGTATGTTGCATATGCAAGGAAGATCCTGATGGCTTCCATTCTTGCAACAGGAGCAAATGTCTCATCATAGTCAATGCCTTCTTGTTGACTGTAACCTTTGGCTACAAGTCTGGCTTTGTTTTTAATGACAGTGCCGTTTTCATCAGTTTTGTTTCTGAAAACCCACTTCATTCCTATGACTACTACATCCTGAGGACATTTGATCAAGGTCATGACCTTGTTTTTATCAAACTGTTGCAGTTCTTCTTGCATAGCCTGAACCCAGCTTGGGTGTTTTAGAGCCTCAGTGACACTTTTGGGTTCTATTTCTGATAGGTAATCAGCATATAGACATTCATTGGCTGAAGCTGCAGTTAAGTTAGCAGCCATGCTTCTAGTGAGCATGCCCTCAGTGGGTTCACCAATGATGTTTACAAGCTCAATGTCCTGAGATCTTGTCCACTTACTTTGTGGTCTGGGATCTGAGCTTGAAGATGTCACTGGGAGTTCAGATGTGAGTTCAGGTGCAAGAGCCACAGGATCATTTAGATCATCTGTAGAGATGTCTTGTTCAGGTCAAGGTTCATGAGTTACAGGTTCATGATCATTTGGATCAGTGTGTCCTATCCCAGCAGAGACTGACTGATTATCAATGAACTCACTGATGGTTGGTTGGGGTAGGTTGTGAGGTAAGACATAATATGAGATGTCAGCATCAACTTGATATGAGGAATTGACTTCAGTGTTGAACTCATCAGGAGGATATCTTGATGATTCATCAATTCCTATTTCCTCCACTGAGGTATTTGTGAACCTGATGCTTTCAGAACTTTCATCAAAGGTGACATGAAAGGTTTCCTCAACTTGTTGTCTTCTGGTGTTAAACACCCTGAAGGCTTTGGAGATCAGTGAGTAGCCTAAGAAATATCCATCATCAGCTTTTGCATCAAATTTGCCTAGGTGATCCTTGTGGTTATGAATAAACACAGGACACCCAAACACATGAAAGTAGCTGATCTCTGGAAGTCTACCTTTGAAAGTCTCATAAGGGGTCTTATTATGTCTTTTGACAATGATTGACCTATTTTGAGTGTAACACGCAGTTTTGACTGCTTCAGTCTAGAAATGCTTTGAGAGGGCTGAGCCATTTAACATGGTTCTTGATGCCTCAATGAGAGTTCTGTTTTTCCTTTCAGCAACCCCATTTTGTTCAGGGGTATAAGGAGATGAGAAATTTTGAGAAATTCCTTTTTCATCACAGAAGCTTTCAAGCTCTTGATTTTTGAACTCAGTACCATTGTCAGTTCTGATTTGTTTAACAGTAATGTCATTCTGGTTTTCAATTTTTCTGATGAATGACATTATTGTATCAGCTGCCTTACTCTTTTTGGAAAGAAAGTATACCCAAGTGTATCTTGCAAACTCATCAACAATGACAAGTGTATACTTCTCATGTTGGATTGATCTGGGACTGACAAGTCCAAAGAGATCCATGTGCAGGAGGTGAAGGCAGCTTTTGATGGAGAAATTTTGTTTGGTTTTGAAAGATGCTTTGTGGTGTTTACCTTTTTCACAGGCAGAGCATGGTTTGTCTTTTGCAAAAACCAGTTATGGTAAGCCAAGGACCTTGTTTTGTTTTGCCAAGTTGTTGATATTTTTGAAGTTTAAGTGAGAGAGTCTCTTGTGCCACAGCCAGTTGATCGATTCAGTGGCTTTGGCAAAGAGACAGGTTCCATCTTGAGAAAGAGTAGACATGTCTAAGACATAAACATCATCTCTTCTAGGAGCTATAAAAACAACTTCTTTATTGGCATTGAAAATGGTGCCTTGTTTATCATTGAATTGCACAATGTACTTAGCATCACATAGTTGACTGACACTGATGAGATTGTATTTGAGACCATTGACATAAGCAATTCTAGAGAAAACTATTCCATTGCAGTTTACTGAACCATAACCTTTAGTGGGACATGATGAGTTATCACCAAATACTACCTTGGGTCCTGGTTCCTTTACATACTTGTGCAGATACTCCTTCACACCAGTCATGCTTCTTGAGCATCCACTGTCTAGATGCCAGATAGGCTCCCTGGCGTGTCTCTGCACAAGTAGTAAACTGAATTAGTTTCTCTTAGTGACCCACTTGCTAGTGGGCTTGGGTCTCAAGGTCTCTTTGAATTTTGCAGTCGACTCATGGTCAGTGGTTGAGTGCATTGTGCTACCACAGGTTTTGCATTTAGAGACTGAGGAAGACTCAGTGATTTTGGGTTGTTTTGTAATTCTCCTTGCATGAATGATACTGTCATGTTGGGATGTCTCATGAGCTGGATTTCCACATATGTCACAGCATGTGTTCATGAGACAGTCATCCTGATGATGATCATTAAACCCACAATGAGGGCAAAGAGGAAAAGGTTTTGATCTATTTTTTAGAGTTGTTTTGGAGGATGAAGCATACTGATGACCAACTTTGGTATAGTTTGCTTTACTGACAGAGCTTACATACTGTAAGTGGTCTGCAGTTCTGTGATCATCCTTATTGCAGATCATGCAATAAAGGATTCTATAGCAGTTCTCAGTGGTATGACTGGTGTAATGACACAGCTCACACTTCTGCTTGGGTTTGTTTGTGGATTTTGATTTTGATGAGCTAGATGAGGCTGACTTGGTTTCCTTGATTGAATCAGGGGCTTTTTCGATGGAATCCATCTTTTCTGTCAGCTTCCTCACAAGCTCAGTAAGTTGTTGAATTTGGTCATGTTAGGAATTAGAAATTCCATAGTGAAGTGTCAGTCACCCCATATATAATCTAGCATAATTTAGCTCGTAGACATTACGTTATTTACTAGTTATTTAGTTAGCTATTTAGTTTAGAGCAACACCGTGGAGGAAGGACGGGTCTTTACCCACTGTATACCTGATCCACAGGCCGATAGGAGGTCGTTATGTTTGTAACTATAAATACCCTCTACCTCCCAAGGTAGAGGGTTGGACCTTTCATTCATCTTAATCTAACCTTCTAAGTTTTCTTTCACTTTCTCTCTCTAGAAAGGATCCCACTTTCTCTCTCTAAACTTTACATAATTCGAACCATATATTGTTATGTGATGTATTTGTAAAATCCAATATGTTACAATTTGGTATCAGAGAGCCATGGTTAGATCATCTCTTACATATCTTTGGATTTCTAGTGGTTTTTAGGTGGTTTTTGAGTTTGAGAAAGTTTTGTGGTTTTTGCATCATTTGGTTGATTTCTAGTGTTAAAGTTTGGATTTTGATTGTACTTTTGTGTTTAGGATCATCATAAGTGTTTAGGTTGTGATTTGGAAGGCTTGAATCATCGTGGTTGGGTTGTTTTTGGATTGAAAAGTGTGTTTTGGGAAGTTTTTCAAGTTAGCGACTTGGCTCACGGTATAACTTTCTTGCTAGCGATTTGCTTCAGAAATAATTAGCGAGTTGTGGTATTGTTTGGTGGCGAGTTGACCCTAGCGACTTGCCTTTAGAGACAAGCCGACAAAAAGTACACTTAGTGGATTCTCCACTACGGGTAGCGACTTGGTGAAAGTTAGCGACTTGTACTTAAGTTTGTTAGCGACTTGGTGTTAGCGATTTGGTGCTTAGCGAGTTGCTCTTTAGCGACTTGACAACTTAGCGACTTGGAGCTTAGCGACTTGCTGTCAAAATTTTCCTAGCGACTTGGTTCTTAGCGAGTTGCTCTTTAGCGACTTGGCTGTTTAGCGACTTGGTTCTTAGCGACTTGGTTCAAGTGTTATAGCGACTTGGTTGATTTTTACGAAGAAGAGGTTTGACCAAAGTTGACTTTTTACGTCAAAACTTCAAACGGCCATAACTTTTGATCCGTAACTCCGTTTTCAGCGAAATACCTGTCAAAACGACCGGAACAGGCTGAATATTGTGAGGTTTCACACGAAGTCGTGAAACGAATTTTTCGAGGCCCAAATCCCCTCCGAAAGGAAGTTATTGAGGTTTTAAGTTTTTAGACCCAAAAATTCTCCGTAAAAACGTGCATCAACCAATCCAAATCTCAACCAATCAACATTTAAGCTTTTCCTACGAACAATCTAAAGCCCTATCACACAATCGTCTTTCATTGTATCGATCCATCAGTCATCTTAACACATTCCATTGGTCATTGCTTAACGGTTTGGTCTTGATTTTAGTAAAATCCCGCGAAAGATTTTATTTCTCGGTTTGAATCATAGACTTGTAAAATCCCGTGCATTCTACCACATCATGTCCTACTCTACTGACCCAGTGATTTCAGAAGTACTCAAACTGTATGATGCTGTAGACAACCATGAGAATATTAGCTATACTGATCGAATACAGATGATGGAATCAATCAATGATGACTTGAGTTCTTCATGCTCTGAGTCCAATGAAAAAGAATTGCACCTGCTTGGACTACAGAATGCCATGCAAAAGGAAAGTAGCATTGAATCTTATCAACAACTTCACTCACACCTTATGTTACTCACACCGATTGGAATGGAACGAACATGCATTGCCCTTTTCCGTCAAGACTTATCCACATTAACGGGAACAGTACTATTGAACTTAGAACAATTGGAACAACAACTTGATAAAGAGAAGGTTCAAAAGGTTAGTTCCAGTGCTGCACTTCAAGTGATCCACAACCAATTTCAGTCATTCATCAGTGGGGAATTTACATCAGATTATGATCAAGACATGACTGAAATGTCTTTCAAGAGACACACTGGAATGGAAATTAGCGTGTTCATTGAGACATTCATACAACTCATGGATAATGTAGAGAAGTACATTGAGGAAGTTACACATAAAAATGAAAACGTGAATGAGTGTCAGGTGCAGTTGAGAGATAGTTGTGATAAGTTGGGTAATGTATCTGTTGAAGAATCGGGTGTTGCTGAATGCAGAATGTCAGAGTCAACATATAATGATGAGTCGGGTAAAGCACCAGATGATGGATCAGTTGGCACTGAATACAGAGGCTCAGAGATTGATAAGCTTGACACATCCAGTAGTTCACTGACTCTTGTTACACATGATGTGGATGCAGATATCAGACCAGAAATTGAGCAGGTGTCATGTAATGAGGTACCCTTTACTGTTCAACATAGTGCATCTGATAAAGTACTTAATCAAACTGATCATGATGCTGAACATGACTTTGATAAATGTTCTGTAACTGAGGCTGAGTCTGAGATTAAGTGTTTCAAAACAAACAATATGGTTGATAAAAAGGCTTTTGATGAACTTTCAAACAAATTCTCAAATCTTGAAAAACATTGCATTTCACTTGAAATTGCGATACAAAGTAAAGAAGAAAGTTTCCAAATTAACAAACCATGTAAAAATCTGGAACTTCCTGAATTCCGTGAACTTTTTGAAATGAACACTTTGAAAGCTCAGCTTCAAGACAAAGAATCAACCATCAACAATTTGAAGAAACATATTTCTGGTATGCATGTGAAAAGTAATTTGGTTACAAGTAATTCTGATGTTAATGCTATTGATGATATTCAAATGAGAAATGATGAATTAGCTGTTTGTGTGGCCAAATTACTAAAGGAAAATTAGTCTTTGAGAAAGAATCACATAGAACTAAGTGACTCTGTCAAAGAAGCTAGAACTAAGTCAATGGAAACAAACTCTTTGATAGCTAAAATTGATGATCTCAAAGCTCAACTTCAGGAAAAGAGTTTCGCTATTGTTGCTTTAAAAAATGAGCTCAGAAAAACAACAGGGAATAGTGTGAACACTAAGTTTTCAAAACCATCAAACTTGGGGAAACCAGTTATTAGACAACCGAATGCATTTAGATCTGAACGACCAAAATTTTCAAAAACGCGGTTTGCCTCCCAAGTTGATGCGAAACAAGTTTTGACAAAACCAGTCACTTCACCACACTTGCCTAGGAAAATTGATATGAATGACTTGTATAAGAACTCTTATCTTGAAATGGCTAGAAAGAAGGCACAGAATCGTAAAGATGGAATTTTAGGTGCAAGACCTAGGATGATGAATTATTCAAGATTTCAAGGCACTGCTAGTAGTTCTAAACCATTACCTAGGAATACTAATCTAAAGACTAGGGATTGGCGTACATCTAAGAGTAGTTGCGTTTCGATTAAAGCTATTCCCATAGCAGATCACTCTAAGAAATCTAGATCTATTTCTGAATCCAAACAAGCTGTTTGCTCAAAGTGTCTGAAATGTATCTTTAATGCTAATCATGATAAATGTTTCACAAAATCCCTGAAGAATGTAAATGCTCATGCAATGGTACAACCTGTTAAGTCTAGGATTCACACTAAGTCATCCACAGTTCATATGAAGCAAATGAAACCAAAAGCCTCACCTAGATGGTTACCAACTGCTAAATCTTTGGAAACTAGGAATAAGGATAAGTCTCTCACTATGCATAAGATGCCTAACAATCCTAGACCTTGCCATAAGTGGATACCATCTGGTAGAATTTTTAAGGATGCTGGACTTAGGTGGATACCTACAGGAAAGATGTTTACCAATGGCATTCTCAATGTTGACCGTGAAACCCCAAAGGGTTTGGATACTGATGTCACTAACCATAATATATGCAATCAAGTTTGTAATATTAGTGCAGGTAGTCCTTACTCAGTTGCAGATACTTCGATCCTTCAATACATGGACTGGCTTAAAGTATGGATAACAAAAGGATTGATATCTCATAATTCACGGGTTCAAGTTACTCAACATTGATATTCAATCGGCTATGAAGTATGAACACAACAGTTCATGCCTCGTTCTCTAAAGAAAAGAAAAGTGTACGTCTCAGTGCGCTTTATCTTCAAAAGAAGAGAAATCTTCTTATGATGTCTGTTCACTTCAGTTCAGGCCTCGTACTTCATCATAATGGTGTCTGCATATAACTCTTCAGGCCCCGTTCCTCAAAGAAAAGAAAGGTGTACGCTTCAGTGCGCTTTATCTTCATAAGAAGAGAAATCTTCATGTTTATGACCATTCTCATCGACACTCTTCATCAACATGCTTCATGCATTTTCCATGCGCTTTAGTCATCAAGTGAATCGGACTACCAATAATTACTATTATTCCACTTGCTCAATATAATGAAGATGGCGACATCCTGTGCTAACTTTGCGGGGGAGAAGTGTGAATAGAATACATTTGAATGATAATCACTTGTTTAATCAAGAATGGCATCTCCATATGCAATTCTTGAGGGGGAGAAGAAGTGTGAATTTTTTGCATGGATGACTGATATTTGAGAATATATGGTCAAATGGCTCCTAACTCATGTAAGAACTGAGATTCTTCTTATCGGATCATCTTCACATGTAGTTTCTTCTAAGAGCCGTTGGTTGACATCTTCACACGGGCTGATATGATTTAATGACAAAGTGCTTCTAGTTGCTGGGCTGATTTCTTTGATGAACATCTTTCTGTTCTTGTTTGATTGGGAGGGATTTTAATTAAGGGGATTTGTTATTTACAAGTTAACGGGAATGCCTTTGGTCTGAAGAAGATGTTAACTGTCTATTTCCCCATTCGGACAATCTTGAAGAAGGTCGAGTCTACAGTCTAATCTACATTTTCTGCTACATGATTAGAAGACTAAAGACGAATTACATTTGATGATCTAAAGACTTCTTCTTAATCCGGGCTGAGAAGAACACTTGAAAATCTTCTTCAGTTTATGGGAGAGCACTAATTGGGGGAGATTGAAAAGCCAAAATTTAATCCCCAATTAGACTTGTTCATATTCTTTAGCAATTATTCATTGCTTGATTTTTGATGACACTCTTCCTACGCCTAATGCTTCAATTACTAAGGATAATTGGGATTCATTGTTTTTCAAAGATATGTTTGATGAGTACTTCCAACCTCTAACGAATGTTGATCATCTAGATTCTGAAGCTCATGCTCCAGTTTCTACTGACTCAACTATTTCACCATCTAAGAAGTACTTCTCAGAACTCTCAAGAAACTTTATCTCCAGTTACTTCACAAGGCGTTGATAATGACTATCATGATATTGTAGTTGCACTACTGAATAATGATCCGCTCTTTGGTATTCCTTTGCCAAATCTTCACGGATTATTGTTCCTCTCATTGTGCACGCTATAAATCAACCACATAAACATTAAGGAAAAATGACTTCCTCATCCGCTAGAAGACATTTTTAGTAAATCTTCCAGATCAGCTTCTACATGTATACCTTGAGGAAGAATGCATTGATGTTGAGGAATCATTTGCTCTGGTTCATTCATTGGGTCAATGTTCATCCGATTGTATGTTTATTCAAGTGTTGGACATTTGACACAAGTTGATTACTTCAAAGTTACTCTTTTATCACTTATTTGAAGTTGAAGTTGACATTCACAAAGGCATGTTCTTATTTGATAACTTGCTCGGGCTTAAGAATTTGAGTTGAAGTCTTGGGTTATCTAGTTACCAGCAGTCGAGGTAGATGGTTGAAGACCTGGTTAACTATCACTATTAGGAGTTACTTTGTTTTACTCAGTGTCACACGCATATGTCAGTGTGGATAATCGCAAGAGGTGTTAAAGTCTCATACTTTGCTTGAGTAGTGAGTACTTATGAATTTGCTTGAAGCATAAATTCTTGACACCGTTCTTCCATTATTAAGTGCAAGCTTAAGATACAAATGTGGGAATTTGACTTCAGTTTCAAGTTTGGTATATCGGGTATTCTTCATCAGTGGTCACTTCAAATTGTCTACATATGGGTTGATAAAGATAGTCAGAGAGAGTTTCCGTTGCAGTTGATTCTCACAGGATTCATTTGGGCTATTTAAGTTCTTCTCACAAGATTTCGAGTTTTTGGGTATATTATGTTTTGCTGAATCTGAGGTATCAAAACCAGCAAGGGGGATGGAGACATATATCTAAAAGCACAACGAGTACACATGATGAACTTAACACTTCTACCTGATTGAAGTTATCCCGGAAAGACAATGGTCATAACCGTAGAGAAACTCAGTGTTTAACTCGTAGCCTTTGGTGTATTATTCCAACTAATTGGAGGAAATGGTCTCTGGAGACTTTTGGTATGTGTTACTTCAGCGTTCAGTTAGAAGAAATGTGAGAAGAATATTTGGTTCGTGAGATGATATTGCATATCGACATCTTCTATATGATTTATGATAAAGTGCTTCCGGTTAGTGCTTCATGTACACAATGTAATGATTATTCTGATGAGATCGCAAAGATCAGGGGAGATATATGTGTACATCAGGGTTGGACAACATATTCACAAGATCAAGCTTAATCAGTCATTCTAGAGCTGACATCCGCATAGGAGATTAGTGATTCAACCAGTTAGTGTGATGTTGTTGTCTCTACTCTAGTTGGGTACTTGTGTACATTATGGGCTGATTGGTTATATGGAAGATAACTGGAATGCATTTGGTAAAATGAAGATGTTGATGTATTGTTCCCCTGAATAGACAACTGGTCAATCTCGAAGAGTAATGTGTACATCGGAGACGCACAACAGGTTCATGTGATCGAAGTTCATCAGTTATTCCGGATTTGATAACCACTGATACGATCCATGTTTCAACTTGTTACTTTGGTGTTCTCGTGTTCTTCGGGGTGCAGCGCTTCATTCAATGAGACTGTTTTCATTCATTTCTACTTCTTGGAAAATGGTCTTAATACTCAGTTTGTCGGTTTGAGGGGAAGCTACCAAAGATTCACTTGTTGAAGGCTCAAGTTCTTTCGTCGATTCAAGAGCCTCAAATGCTTTGGTGGTGAAAGTTTAAGACATGATGACTTCTATCTTCTACAAAGTGCTGAACGATTTCCTTATTTCGGTACTCGTATCATCATCCTCTTAAACTATTTCTCTATATCTGTAAATATTTATCAAAAACCAAATACAAAAATATAAAACCAACAAAAAGAAAATAGAAAAATATAAAATCTACAAAAGCCCATAAAAATCAGAAAATTGAAAAAAAAAATACAAAAAATATGTTTTCTCAAGACATGTCTTCTGGTATCGATAACATCTACGGTCTTAGAAATGTCATTCAATAATGGCACGGGACTTTAGATGAAGTTCGAGCAGGAGGTGTACATATTTCTTTCTAAACATGTCTCAAAAGATGGTTTACAGTTATTTCAGACTGTAACCCGGGCTTCAAAACTATGGCTTACAGTTATTTCAGACTGTAACCCGCGCTTCAAAAAATGGCTTGCAGTTACTTCTGACTGTAACCCGTGCTTAAAACTATGGCTTGCTATTATTTCTGATAGCAACCCGTTTTTAAAGAAAGGAAAGTGTTGCGCTAAATCAATTTTCAAATATTTCGTGCACTTATCCTAAAATATATTGAGGAAAGTATGTCGAAGGACTGCTGTTCCTACACAAATGTTTTTCCGTCTAAAATTCTTCAGAAAAATATTTGTTGTATTTCAAAATGGTGGTAAAATGAGTTGCTTGAAAAATCAATCAGGATCAGAGTTTTCGTATTAATTCGCAAAAACTCAATCGATGACTTCAGCACTTTAAAAACTTTTTTAAGAAAAAGAGTCATTGATTGAGGGGGAGAATGTTTTCAAATTTATATCATCTAACGGGCTTTCTAATTATCCTAATATGCTTAATTAAAAATGATGTTAACCTATGTTGAAGGACTAGGTGCCTAGGATATGATTGCTAGGATTAGATGATTAGAGTTTGATGAACACATTATTCCCATACATTTATATGATCTGATTGATATGTTGCATTGACTTTTATTAGTCGATTGCTGTATGGGTGATGTCGACCACCATATATTTGTATGTGTGTTCACTAACGTATGCAGGTATATTCGTATAAAAGAATGTTCCCGATCCGGATCCCACAATTGAAGATGATTGGATGCCGAAAGGAAAGGGTAACTATATCTTGGGTTGATAAATGAAGAAACGGAGCTTAATTGGACTTCTATGGAGAGTTGGCATAAATGCAACATAAGAGGTCTCACTGCATCAGCAGATGGTTTTCTTCTAAGTTATTGAAGAAACGGAGCTTTATTTGACCTCAGTTGGCGTTCAAAATGCAACGTAAGAAGAAGTCTCACTGCATCTGCAGACGGTTTTTTCTTCCAAGCCCTACAGCAACAACATCAACAGAAGCAGCTCAACCACCTAACGTATCTTTGTGCAGGATACCATTTTTGAACAATTTTGAATAATTTGATTAAAATTGTTTTGAAAATGGAAAATATTGTTTTGAAAATATATTGGACTAAATTTTGAAAATCACCGGACTTCTTTTTATCAAAACCTTAGTCACTCAATTATCGACTTCGGTCATCGATTGAGGGGGAGAGTGATTTAAAATAAAATATTTTCAAACAATATTTCATCAGAAGTCCATTTGTATGAAACAAAGTGGTGATCTAAAGATTTAATGTTATGTCATGGTATGATTTTCTTTAAAACTCAAAGATCTGTCAAAATAAAAAAATTTCTGTTCTTGTTTGATTGTGAAATTGTTTTATTTTACTAAAAGATCTCTTAAAACAATCATACCTGACACTAACAATCTTTAATGTCTTAAAATGGACCTTATCTGTCATTTTTCAAAATTAAATCTTGCCACGTCTTTCCCTAAAACTTTCTAAATGATTTAAATCAATCGGGATCCAAAACCCTAATTTGTTTGAAATTTTTTATCAAGGGAGAGATCGTGATTTAAATCTCAAATCTGTTTTAATGGAATCAGTTTTAGTCCTTTATAGGCACTCCTGCCTCCATGTGTCAAACGATTTCAAATACACAATGCACATGTTGAGGAGGAGGATTTATCCAAAAAAAACCATATGAGTATTTAAACAAGGCCACATTTTCTCCCATGTTTTCTAAACCTTATTAAATCACTTGGGATCCAAAATCTCAAAGGGTTTGATATTTTGATCGGGGGAGAATTTGTGATTTAATAATGAAATTTGATAAAAGTTGATCGTTTTGATTCAGTTGTGCAGGCTGCTCTCTCATATGTGCTAAACGCTTTCGAATCTCGAAGCATATATTGAGGAGGAGCATGTTAAAAGAAAAGAAACTATCGAGGTGCAAATGCTTTTATGTTTTAACATAAAGTACCTTGATTGAGTTTTCAAATGGTTTCTTAAATGGCTTTTGTAATCGTGGATGTGCTTCAAAAGAACTCTTGCCTCTATGTGATAAAAATGATTTCAAATATCCTATGCACATATTGAGGGGGAGAATTTTACCATGAAAATCAAATGGCTTTTTCGTATGAAAATTGTGATCAAAGAAAATATTTCAAAGTCCTCTTGCCTCCTTGTGCTAAACAATTTCTAAATCATATGCACATGTTGAGGGGGAGGTTTTCTAAATGATCAAAACTATTAGGGTACAAAATGCTTTGATCTCGTATCACAAGTACCTTGATTGTTTTTCCAAATGATTTTTCAATTGGTTTCAAGGAAGAATGAAATGTACCAAAAGACCGACCATTTTACTTTATGCATGGTGTTATAAGGATGGTTAGGTTAGGTATTCGTTCCCACGATCCTGCCAGAGCCGGAGGGATCTACCCAGGGACAATCCACTAGTTAGTGTAGAGTCCGTAGGTATAATGAAAAAAAAGGAGAAAAATGAGAATATGGAAAGAGTGCGGACTGAGACAGAGCTAGTACTGGAATATACCCAACAAGGTTCTAGTTATGAAGTCTCGGTAAGCACTGAAGGGGTTGAAGAATGAAAAAGAACTGAATGTGAAAAAGGGTGAAAAGAAATAGCCCTCCATCAATTCAACCTTAGGGCAGAAACCGGGTTCAATACAAATGCTACTGGTTGTTACTAAGGTAACACTGGTATTGAAGACAAGACGTCATGGACCCGGTGACGCACTGCACTAAACTTCCCAAGCCACTCAAGTTCCTCTTAAAAGGGCTTGTTTCATTCTCACGGGGAACCGACATAATCTATCAACTTTCTCTTAGAGATGGTTGATATTGAAGTAGGAGACCCTCTCCCTAGTCTCTGGCACAGGAACCAAATGTGCACTATT
Source organism: Chrysanthemum seticuspe (assembly GCA_019973895.1). NCBI lineage: Eukaryota > Viridiplantae > Streptophyta > Magnoliopsida > Asterales > Asteraceae > Chrysanthemum > Chrysanthemum seticuspe. The sequence goes on from BPTQ01000004.1 coordinate 80,823,116, forward strand.
GAGTCTAGAGCCAAGAGATCATCCACAATATCTCGTTAGGACACTAAATTCTTGAAGACTTGCTTTTTCACACAATGTGGTAAGTAAGTATATATTAAGAGTCCTACGCATTATCCTTGTGGTATTGCCAGAACATCCGAGTGATATGTAAAAATATTCACAATGAAGATGGAAATCCTTCTAGAGCCAACATCTAACAAGCTCTTGGTGGGTGACATGTGAGATCTTGCAAAAGATCAAGCTTGTGACAACTGGATAGAAACGATAGGGAGATTCAATCTTGAATCAACCTTGGTCCAGGATTGGAATTGACGAATACTTTTGGAAAAACCTTTCGATGTGCAAACCTTCTTTTCTATAGCATGTCGAATGTGTATTCATTTTTAAATTCAAAAATATCTCTGATTGAAAAAAATGCTTTTAGAAAAACCGTTCGATGTGCGAATTTCTCCTTTTCTCTAGCGCATTGAATGTGTACTATTTTCAAATACAAAAAGTATTTTTGATTGAAAATTGATCTTTCTCATAAAACCTTCGTCGTATTGCAAAACTCTTTCTTTTAAGCAATACGCGATTGTTTTCAAGTCATTTTTCATCAATCAGTAAATCTCAATTTGCTGGTTCACTCACTCCGTGTTGTCTTCTTTGAGACGTTCCGGTTTGAGAACAGCTAAAACAGCTGCGAAACCCTGTCAAGGAGATTCTTCGGAATTATACCTGATCACAGGTAGTACTTGTACTGATCAACGGGGAACCGTGGGCCGTGTACCTCAATTCAACAAAAGTGATCAAAGACACTTTCGTGCGCTTTATTGCTAACTGTCGTATGCAGGTACACCCCGACGATTGCAGCTGATCAGAATTGAGGAGTCAATCCAAAGCCACATGCTCACAGCATCCTCACTTAATTGAAGAAATCATGACTGGTGCATATCTACATAACCTGGTTCTGATATTTTTATACTATGCTTCTGCTACGCTGCTGCAAATATCATGAACCAGTAAGGCTTCCGCTACTCTGATGGAAAGATGTCATGATCCTAATAGTGTGAGCATGTCGGTCCGAAAGTCACAACAACACATGATGGCAACACAATAAAGGGTAATCCAGAGATTTACTGTGGCTGATGATCTCAATGAAAGCTCGAAGATCATCAAAGATGTGGATCAGTTAAAGACCTCCACTAAAAGTACAAAGCACTCAGACTATGAAGTATCACTGCTAAAGCACAAAAGATGCGGAAGTTGAAGAATTAAAGTCTACGAGCTCAAGACTGAAGATTAAATAGAATGCTAGGATTCGGAATGTAAAACATGGGGTGACCTCCCTTAGGGGGAGATTGTTAGGAATTAGAAATTCCATAGTGAAGTGTCAGTCACCCCATATATAATCTAGCATAATTTAGCTCGTAGACATTACGTTATTTACTAGTTATTTAGTTAGCTATTTAGTTTAGAGCAACACCGTGGAGGAAGGACGGGTCTTTAACCACTGTATACCTGATCCACAGGCCGATAGGAGGTCGTTATGTTTGTAACTATAAATACCCTCTACCTCCCAAGGTAGAGGGTTGGACCTTTCATTTATCTTAATCTAACCTTCTAAGTTTTCTTTCACTTTCTCTCTCTAGAAAGGATCCCACTTTCTCTCTTTAAACTTTACATAATTCGAACCATATATTGTTATGTGATGTGTTTGTAAAATCCAATATGTTACAGGTCAGCTTCAGTGGGGACAGAGGATGTTGAAGTCTCAGTAGGAGTAGACTCTTGTTGGATTTGTTTTGCTTGTCTTTGCAGGATGGTTCTACCAAGTCCAGACCTTTCTTTTGGTGAGTGAGGATTGAATTTTAGAGGAGTAAGCTCAGAATTTGGATCAGCACCCTGAAGAGGTTTCAGGGGTGGAAGCGGTGTTTCAGATTCTGCTTTAGACTCAGAGATGTGTTCAGTACCACTGGTCACATCAGGGAGTCCTAGCATGCTCTTAAGAGCTTGGCTCTCAGGCTCAAGAATCCTTCCAGAATCGAAATTTGGAAGCTTACTCTCAGGATTAACCCGTTCAATCCAATCACTGGAATTTGGAGTTGTCAACATATTGGTAATCATACCACCTGACACAAATGGTTTTGAACTTTGGTATTTGTTGCGAGAGTCAGGGAGATGATCTTCACCTCTAACTCTCTTTTTGCTACTGGGAGCACCCACAGCATCAAAGACCCTGGGATTCTTAGCAGTCCAACTATCAAGAATATCTTGTTCCTTTTTAAGTTCATCTTGAAGAGCCTGATTTCTCTTAACTAGTTCAGTGTTTTGAATTTGCAAAGTGACAGCCTCAAGCTTGGCTTGTTTTAAAATAAGCAGTTCATCTCTACACTTGTTTAATTCAAAACTTAGCTTGTTGTATTTTGAAAAAAGATTTAATCTTTGCTCTTCTACGAACTTAAGGTCAACATTAAGATAATTCATATAAGACTGCCAATCAGAGTCATCATCCATAGAAAGTAAGATGTTTACCTTCTTAATAGTAATGTTGACCAATTCCCCGTTTCTGGCATGATTCTTTCCAACAGCTAGCTTGTCCTCTTCTGAGAGGGCCATTAGTGCACTGACATGCACCATTTCATCATCTGATGACACTGGCTCTTAATCCTAGTCGAAGGTCTCAACAACAAGGCCTTTGTTTTTACCCTGCACATATTGAACACTTTTTGTTATTTCTGGGGGACTGGCCTCGAGCAATGCAAGCTTAGCTTTGACTTTCTTGTACTTGGCTTCAAAATCAACAGTTTTGTTTTGATCAGATTTGTTATGAAAGTTTTGATGAGACTGATAGATTTTTGGTTGAAATTTGCTAAAGCCTGAGGACTGATTAGACCCTGATGGTTTATAAGAGGGTTCAAAAATTGTTTTTGAAAAATAGTCTTTTGCAAAATGACCTCTTTTGTGACACTTAAAGCATTCAGTGTCCTCATTTTCTTTGGCATTTGAAAAACCTTTGTTTCTTTTTATAAACTTTTGAGAGTTAGCAAGGAGTGCCCTTTCCTGAAATTCAGTGTTCAGGTCATTTAGGTACTCCTCACTTGATCTCTCATCAGGCTCATCATCAGAATTTTCCTGAAAATCTTGAACAACATTGTTAGAATAGAAAGTAGTTGATATTGGTGATGAGGTGGTGGTCAGGGACTTCTTGACTTCCTGAGACTTCTTTAAGTCAGGGTATCGTCTGTTGATGAGGTTTTCCTCATAGACAAATTTCCCATAAATTTCAGGAAGCTCAAGATTTTGGATATGATTAGCATTCCGAAGTCCCTGAGAGAAATTCAACCACTTCTCAGGGAGACTGTTGACAAAACCAACATTGATTTCATGTTTGGACAACTTAACACCATCATTTGACAGTTCATTTAAAAGAGTTTTGTACCTGGTGTAAGTTTGAGAGAGAGTTTCTGAGTCCTTAGCCCTGAAAGTGTTATACTCAAGTTTCAGGTCCATTATCCTGTTTTCCTTGGTATCAGATGGTCCATCATGACTATGAACTAGGTCATCCCAGGTTTGCTTAGCTGTACTACAGCTTATAACAGACTCCATAATGTCGTCAGGAAGACAAGATATTATGATACTTTTGAGTCTTTGGTCCTGGTTAACCACTCTCCTTTCATCCTGGGTCCACTGAACTTCAGGTTTGGGCAACCCTTCAGCAGTCTTTGGGACAAATGGACCTTCATTTATACACTTGATATAATAAGGTTCCATCCCAATCAAATAGCAAAGCATTCGCTTTTTCCATTTGTTGAATTTGCCAACTTCAAGTCTAGGGGCAACAGCTGAATAAGCTCCACCCTTTTTATCGACTAGTTGGGGTACATCAATTTCAGCCATTTAGGATCCTAATTTAAAAACTTTTAGAGTGGCCTAAAAACGAGTTTTATAATTAGCCTTGCTCTGATACCACTTGTTGTTCCTCGTTCACTATCGTTTAAAACAGTTTAAGTATATAAAACAAATTAATAGTGAATTATAACTGAAATTAACATAAGTAAAACACACAAAGTAATTTTCAACATCATATTCTTATTAGAAATAAATCAACAAAGAATACGTTACCCAAGTACTTGCGGAATAGTACTTGGGATTGAAATGACAAAGTTTGGTGACTCCTCTCTAAGCTCAGGCTAAGTCTGAGCACAACTCTTAGAGCTCACTGAGCTATCTCAGGAACTAAGTTGTATTTGGAGGAGTGAAAAGATGGCTTGCGTGTATGTGTGTTTTTACAATTCACAAGCTTAATCTTTTCACTCCATCTCTTATGCTATTTATACATGTATGATATTTGACTCTATCCTAAGTGACAAACTAACATCATATAGAAGACAAAATACTGATGTATTTTGTCTCTGTTTACAAAGACTATTCTAGGTAAGAGACAAGACTACATGTATGATATTTGACTCTATCCTAAGTTGTATGTGTCTCTGTTTACATGTATGATATTTGACTCTATCCTAAGTTGTATGTGACTCTATCCTAGGTAAGAGACAATACTATTCTAGGTATTTTGTCTCTGTTTACTAAGTTGTATTTGGAGGAGTGAAAAGATGGCTTGCGTGTATGTGTGTTTTTACAATTCACAAGCTTAATCTTTTCACTCCATCTCTTATGCTATTTATACATGTATGATATTTGACTCTATCCTAAGTGACAAACTGACATCATATAGAAGACAAAATACTGATGTATTTTGTCTCTGTTTACAAAGACTATTCTAGGTAAGAGACAAGACTACTTTCCTAAGTTCAGTGATGACACTGAGCCTGATCTTTTGCCATTCAGGGAAAGTTGACTTTGGTTGATAAGGACTTCGTCTTATCTGATTCAAACTTATCCCGCCTTGTCCCGCTCTTTCTTCAGTCTTTACATCCTTCAGTCTTCTACTTTAGTTTGTCTTCAGTGTAAGTAGTTGGAGAGGAGTCTTAGGGATTCAGTGAGTTATTGTCATCACTCACTGAATCCATCATCTTCTTCTTGACTCAGTCTTCACCCTTTAAGTTCCACCTTACTGAGTGGAGAGACTTCTTCTTCGCCTCGTACTGAGTATCCTGAAGATGACTCACTGAGAGACTATGCACTCAGTGACCTGTTAGTGTTTAACGGACTAAACACTTGGGCTATTTTCTATTCAAATCCTAGATTAAGGGGTTTGGGTATTTACTGAACCCAACAATTCTGTTGGCAAATTCGGTCACTAGATTTCGACCAACCAATATCAACCAAATACTTTTTCATATACTTTGATTCATGTAGAGGCCTTCTTTTGCACTAGATAAACGCATACGTACACATCTTAATTTCAATCACACAATTAATTTAGCAAAACCTATCTCAAATTAAAACATCGGAAATCTAAATCTTAATTTTGAATTTAAAGTTAGCCTTACCCGATTTTTGTTGGTTCTCGAATTTGACGGTGCTTAGGATTAGCTTTCCGGCACGAGTTTGTAGACAACGGTGTTCGTTGGTGGTGTATGTGCTGTCATTGTGATGGTGGTGCACGTGGCGGCGACAAGACAAGGTTGTTGCGACAAGATGAGGTTGTTGGGGTAGGGTTAGTTAACCTCACATGTGGTGTTCGCATTGGGTCGTGGTCGTAACTGGGGTCAGGGACGGAACCAGGACCAAATATAACCGGGTGCACAAACGTTTTTGAACATTAATATAGAAACACATTTCGATGGACCAGGTGCATTTAAGATACATTTAGAAAACAATTGATATTTTTTCAAAAATTAACCCTACATCGGATAAAACATTAATTTTTTAGACATTAGAGACACCTGACAACATCTTTCATGGCTGATGATGTCACGACGGCGAAAATGAATGTGATTAGGAGCGTAAAGGTTGTCTTTGTGTGTGCTTTCAAGGTGTGTCGTGGAGGATTTGATGGTGGTTGGTGATTTAGGGTTGAGGTTTGAGATCTGCCATTGCCAGTTGGGATTTTAAAAGATGGTTGAGTGATGACGAAGACGAGATGTGGCTTGGTTTGACTGGTTTTATTATGGGAGTGTTTGTTGTTTATTATATGAGATGACAGGGATGATATGTTGTGAGATGAAAGGGTGTTAATGGCATAATATGACTAAACTAAGAAAATGGGAAATGATAAAAAAGAGGATGGAGATGAAGATACATAAAATGACTAAATTACCCTCGTGTGATACTCACGTTATAACAGTTAACCCACGTGTTTAACAACCGTTAGAAAAATGATCGTTGAGGTTACGAAATGGAGACGTTGGGGGAGGAATGGTGTATTTATTTCAAAATTGAGACGAAACGTGTTGTTTTGATATAACCTTAAGGACGAATGGTGTAATTTACTCTTTTTATTATATGTACTTAAATACTTCTTCCGTCTTAAAATAATTGTCACCAACAAAAAACATTAAGTTTAAGAAAACATAATTATTGTTGTTTTCTTTTTCTTACTTTTTGCAGAATGACAATTATATTCTTAGTTATATAATTACTTTCTCCGTCCTAAATTATATTCTTAGTTATATAATTACTTTCTCCGTCCTAAAATATATGTTCTCGACAAAAGTTTGTAATAACAATTTCAAGTAAGGGTAATATAGTAATCTCGACCTAATTTTTTTATTTGTTTTTAATAGTGCACAATTAACTTAAAATAACGCAAAATAAAAATGTAGAATTGTAGACAATAATATTAAGACAGATGAATTAGTTATTAGTGGTGGTGTAATAATCTTATTTTTCATATATTCTCCTTACACCGTCTTTTGTTATTCAAAGCCTGCTATTTAAAAACAAAAGAGAGTAAATGTTTGTTAAAAAGAATGATAACAAATGACATAATATAATAGAGGAATTGAGATCAATATAGATCTTATATTTGTCATATATCCAATAAATCAATCTTAGCCATTCATTTTTTATCAAAATTAATAAAAAGACAGTTTTCACATTTTTTAAAAAAACAACATATCTTGCAAAAGGTAAATTTTCAAACTACAAAAAATACACCATCGCGACGAGAATTAAATTATCTTTCTATAGATATGCACTTCTCTATATTTTCGACAAACTTTTTTTGTCAAAAATTCCGCCAAAAAAATCATATATGATTTTCAAAAATCACATGTGATTCGTAAAAATCAAATCATATATGATTTTTACAAATCACATATGATTTGCAAAAATCATATATAATTTGTAAAAATTGAATCACATATGATTTTCACAAATCATATACGATTTTTCTGGGCAGAAATTTTGAAAAAAAAAATCTTTAAAAATATATAGAAGTGCATATCTATAGAAAGATGATTTAATTCTCGTCGCGATATTAAGATTTTTTTCGCGTAACGATTAATGGTTTACGGGATATTTAATTTTAAAAAAAAAAATGAAAGTTTATTTTATTTTATTTTATTAGAAGAATAGATGGATACAATTGATTCATTAGATATATGGTAAATTTGAAATTTATATTGAACTTTTCCCTATAATAGAGTAATATTGAATTAGATAAGAATGTGTGCTTTAGTTGCACATTATGGTAAGTTCGTAAAATGATGTTTTGTATTTCTTGACTTTCTTTTGTGAAAGTTTTGTTGATCAACGATGAAATTCGGCAGTTTACAAGGATTTGCAACCATCGTCAACGGTAGCGGCGTGAAAGAGTTGTATTACACTAACATCATTTGTTGAGTGTATACATAATAATTAGGTTAATAAGTTATATGTATTTAATAAAAAAATATTAATTAAAACACAACAAAAGAACATATGTATAAACTAGTTATGTATATTCAATTAGTTATTTCTGTCAATACAGTTTCATATTATCTAAAAAATATATTTAAAACAAGTGCGCGTGATATTACATTATTTAATAAAATCAAAAAATTATTTGTTAATGTTTTCTTATATCAAAAGGCACTAATTCTATAAATAAATAATTGTTAGCAAAATAGTACTAACTGCAACGACATTAAACGATGGTTCTAACCGAACTTTGAAACGATGACTTTAACAACCCTAAAAAATTTGCAATAACTCTTAGAGTAATATCTATGAAAAATACAATAATCAAAAGAGAAAATCGCACCATTCAAACTCGACAAATGTGTAACCACTTAAAGGCAATCACTTAGTAGATTGTAAACGAAACGAGGTATATAACCAACCAGGAACCACGACCCTACCATCTGAGACGATCCACTAGGACATTAAACCAAATCGTTTCGGCCATACAATCATACCAACGGGGTGTGCAGGGAGATGTAAAAACAATTGGCATAGAAAATACCTACAATTATATGCCACACGTTGCCACATTCACGACGTCCGTTGACTCAAAATGGCCTAACCCTGACCACGAGACTAAACACCATCTGAACCAAGACCTAAAACAACTGAACACAAATTCTTAACGCCATTTGAACTACGAACAAAACTGTTGAACCAAAAACCACCATTTTAGCCCTTGGCAAAACCACGACAACAAAAAACCATCAAAACCATTACCACAACGACCGACTACCCAATAGTCCAACACAGCCTGACCTGAACCTCGAGAACCAAAACCATCTGAATAAGGACCCAAAATCGCCTAACACGATCTCTAAACACCATATAAACAATGAACGAAACCAACCTAAACCATGATCTCGATCTAAACTACAATTGACGCACAATAAAAAAACCAATAGAACAAGTACCAAAATTAGCATGTCCCAAACTACTTATCAAAAACCAACCACAACCTGAAAAAAAAGAGCCTAAGATCTCAAACAGAACTTGTGTTAAATAAAGTATGAAAACTTTATTATCAAGTTCAAGGACTGTTTCTGCTAATAACAGAAACTTGCTAACTGTTAGGTCATCATATTATAACACAATCATCAATATATAGGAATATAGATAAGGTGAGCGGATGAACACACACAAACACACACACGTATGAAATAATAGAAAGGTTATGCGTAGAGTGTATTGAATGAATTGAACAACCAACCTTCTAAGGAAGGTTTACAAGACTATTTATAGGGAAGATGACTAGGGCAACACATCTAGTCTCTTCCACTATTTATTGGGCTTGGGCCAAGGCTTATGGGCTTTCTACATAAGCCTTGCCTTAAATACAAACATAAAAGCCTAAATAAGTAACCTATTACATATTAATTACAAACACTTGAAATATAGTTTAGGAGTGATTCCAACAATCTCCCCCTAAGTGTTGGTAATTAACTATTTAAGTAATATTGAAACGTTGTTGGTGTTGATGTAATAGTGGCTTTGACGTCTTCTGGCATTCTTCTTTCTTGTGAGAAGAAGTGCGTTGATTCTAACAATCTCCCCAGTGTGAGGATCTTGTTTTCTTTGAAGTTTTCAGCTTTGACGTCTTCATTTATCTTTGTTCTTTGTTCTGGTGTGGAAACGGTGATGTTATGTTGTGGTAATCTGCTTCAGGTCCGCTTCGTTGCTCAGGTGTCTCCTCGTCCTTCTCCAACATGTTCACACGCTCTTTGACGTTGGATTTCAGTGTTGATGTAGTTCTCTTTAGTCTTTGAACTTTGTAGATTCTTTGGCTTTGACGAAGAATCATTTTGACTTTTGTGTTGCATTTTGAGAGAACTTCAATTACTGTTGTTGTTGGTATGAGCATGTGGAGAATCTGCACAATCATCTCCCAGGAGCATCCATAAGAAGAAAACATAAGAATGGGTTAGTGATAAACACCAATCGATCATTGTGGTCGTTTCATAAAGAATTGACCACTACGATTGTTCTTCTGATGAATGTCTTGATTACATTCACCTTGGTCCGGCGAATCAGCCGTCTGAATCCCATAAGGGACAGTTGGCATTACATTGAACAAGTTCAAGTAATGACCCACATCTTCAGGACTCGATTCTTGAAAGGAATCTCCTTAGCGGGATTTCCAGCACTTACAAGTTCGAACTTCGAGCGTGTTATCAGCATAGTGTGAAAACACATCTCTAGTTCTAGCTAAGGCTGTTCCTGAACTGGATTCCCTCAAGTAGGATAACACGATGTACCGAAGTACACCTACAGTTCATGTGAGTCGCTGAGGTACACCGAAGCACCACCCCGCGATTGTAGACCGTTTAAGACAACACTAAGCGTAACCCACAAGGAGTTACTGAAGTGACCTGCTGTCAGGGCTGTTTGATGTTGACCCTGGCAGGAGTTTCCATTCAATCACTGAGGATCACAGTTGTGAACCCCTCATAAATGTTCTCGACAGATTGCTAAGATCTGTGTAGGACTCTTGAGTAGTATCACTTGCGTCCTTATTGTTGAACGACAAGTGATGAAAGGTCGAGTGTTCCTAAGAGATCTTTTGATGAATCTCGTGGCTCTAGACTCAATAGTGCGCTTTGGTTTTCCCGAGCGGATACTAGGGAGAGGGTCTCCTTCTTCAATACCAGCAATCTCTAAGAGAAAGCCGATAGTTTACGTAGGGTTCCCTATGAGAATGAAACAAGCTTCTGTTGAGAGAAACTTGAGTGGCTAAGAAGGTTTAGTGCATGCGTCACTGGGTCCATGACGACTTTGATCTTCAATACCAGTGTCATCTAGTGACAACCAATAGAATATGAGTTGAACCCGGAGGTGGAGATTTCGTTGAAGTGTAGAATTTTGGTAAGATTCGACCCCGAGGTGGAGATCTTCAACACGCTCTTTGATTTGATGCGTATGAAAACAAGGAGTGCGGTAATGTACTTGATCTGACTCTCGGTTGAGGTTTAGGTTGGGGCTCAGGTATGTCGTGATCCTCACCACCAGTGTATGTAAAGTGATCAATGGTTTTCTCCATTGGTGGTGTGGTTTCTGAATCCCTTGGTTGATCAGATGGTGGTGGTTGTGAAGCTTGTTGTGTAGTTGTGATAGCCTGCTTAACCATTTGACGAATCATTGGATGGAGTTGCCTTCTTAACAGATTTTGTTGTTGGCTTAGTTATTTCTTTTGTTGATGGAGGTGATGATTGAGATGATGATTTGGGTTTGGTAGAAGTGTCAAAAGGTGGTTCAGAAGACTGTTGAGGTTTGTGTGTTGGATTTTCAACTAAGTAGTTGTCTCATTCCTTCTTTAACTTTTCCTCTTCAACTCTAGCAGCTTCTTCAGCCTTTTTTCGCATCATTTCCTCTTCAGCCACCAAATTATCATCCTTATCATGATCGTAATCTCCTTCATCATATATTTCCACATCTTCACCATGCTTTTCTTCTGGCAGTTGTTTAAGTTGTTTTTGTGGTTGCTTCATTTCAACAGTTGTAGTGACAGTGACACCCTGATCCTTACCAGGTTGATTAACCGGATCGGATGGGGTAAGAGTTGTTTGCAATGGATCTTCCATAAGTGAAGGACTACTGCTTGACCCTCCTGCCCCACCGGGTTGATTAACTGGAAAGTTTGAAGCATGGTATTCCATCCTTTTCTGCTTTAATGTCTTATGAAATTGTATTTCCACATCCATTGAATCATACTTATCATCAGTATGACTTTGTGAGCATTAATTTGAATGGATGTTGTTGAAGCATGGTATTCCAATTGTTTTGTCGTATCCAGCTGGGAATGTGTTTGCCATCGAGAGCTCAGCTGGGGCATTGATGTTTGCTTGATTTGCAGCCATTTTGTGATCTGAAAGACATTAGACAAAAAGACAGACATATGGAAACACAATGTGTTTGTTTTAGTCTGATTTATTATCTAATTCCTTGTTTGATGGTAACATGTTTATGTTAGTTACAAATCCTAGGTCACATTTGTCCAATTGTTTGAAGTTGATGTGATAAGTTATGTGAATGTGTTAATTATGCAATTTCAAAGTCCAATTTTTCACTTAACACACAATATATTAACTTTTGTAAGCTTATATGAAACATCACGTATTTATGACTTATGCGTAACATTTAACAAGTAACATATGCGTAACATGCCAAAATGTAGTGAACAGTGGCTTATGTGTCACAAGGATCCTCATGCGTAAGAAAGGAGCTTATGCGTAGGAGTAAGCTAAACGTAAGACCAAGCTTATGCGTAAGAGTTTCTTATGCGTAAGACAAGTTCAAAGGCTTTAGGCTTACACATAGGAATAAGCTAGATGTTACGCATAAAGTTTTACTCGTACGAGTAAAGCTTATGCGCAGCAAGCTTTGTTTACGAATATCTTTCCAAGATACGCTTAATCCACTGTAGACCTCTTATGCGTAAGAGTTACGCGTAAGATTTCTCTTAGCCGTTACCTTTACGCATAAAAGTATTCATTAAGCGTAACGGTTTGAACACCTGAAGATTCTGATATTACGAATGATTAACCTGTTAAATTTAAACATGAAAACTTGATTGCAGTTTATTCCAAACATCTTTTAGATCACAAAACAAGCACAAGAACATATCAGATACACACAGAAAGACTTAGGTGTAAAATTTCTTAAATCCTAAACCATTAATCTATGCGAAAGAGATATAGCCACACAAATCAAACAAGAATGTTTCTGGAGTGTCCTAGATGTCATATGAATGCAATGGAACAAGATTTAACACATTTCCACCACAGAATCAGAAGATTCATGGGAGATGAACCCTAAAAACCTAAAACTTAAATTCTTACAGTTTAGATGTTTCTGGGCTAATTTAAAGGTTTAAAACATGCATATAAACTTGTTCTAACACTTTCTTGACCACCTAAAAAAAACATAAAACATCGCAGAATAGAAAAGCCCCAAATGAACGCAAGAACCCTAGAATTCAAATTCATGCAATTGAAAATTCTGGATGGTTTTGGACGATTGAAACATGTTTAATAGACACTAAGAAAGGTTTTAACATAATTCATTTCAATCCAAACACTTTTAAGCATGAATACCCAATTCATTCGAGTGAACAATTTTTCAAAGTCAGTTTTACAGAGTTTTAACCGTTGGATTTGAAAGATTTTTGAAATCCTTGTTTAGAATCTTGATCAAAACAATTTAGAACTTACAGATTATGAACAGCTTGAACGGATTTTGAAGATTTGATTTGGGCCGTTTGATCTTGGTGGTTTAGGAGTAAATGCACATGAAGTGGTGCATTGAATGTGTTAGGTGAATGATTTTGTTAAAATTAATTTGTCAAGTTGACACATTCAGTCCCTCAGCCTCAAAGAGGTTTCAACCAAGATCCTTTAACTTTCGTTTAGGTTAGAAAAAACATTTGTACGGCAAGAAACTTAACGATACTCCCCCTCGACTTTTGAAATAATGAATTTTGAAAAGATTTGAGTCCGAGGAGAGTATTTGACAAGAAACATATCCACCATTTTAGAAGAAACAACATATTTTTGGAAACATGCAAGTACAAGGTTTTATGAAACTGAAAAATATTTACTTTCTCCCCCTCAACACTTGTTCAGGAAAATTGATGAATTGTATGAAACAGCAAAGTGCTGACGGAAGATTTGTACTTGCAATGTTGAAAGAAATTTAGATAGAAGAATATTTTTGTATTTTATCAGATTTTATTTTTTTCTATTTTTATTTTGGAAAAATTTATTTACAAAAGAGGTTTTGGTGTTTGACTGGTTTTAAGATTGTTTTAAAAGTTCATCCAGTTCCTCTGGAGTCAAACACCTCATGCCAATCCGGTGGATCAACTCAGTAAACCTAGCAGGAGCTAAGGCTTTGGTGAGAAGGTCCGCCAGTTGGTATTCAGTACCCACAAAATATAATTCAACGGTACCCTTTTCCACATGCTCCTTGATGAAATGATATCGAAGATCGATGTGCTTAGACTTCGAATGTTGGACTGAGTTGCATGAGATCGCAATAGCACTTCGATTGTCGCAGTACATCGGGATTCTGTCAAATACGTAACCATAGTCTTTGAGTTGTGTTCTCATCCAAATGACTTGAGCACAACACGCCGACATGGCTACATATTCTGCTTCGATTGATGATAGCGATGTACAATCCTGCTTCTTCGATTGCCATGACACCAGTTTATCACCAATAAATTGTAGAGTTCCTGAAGTACTTTTCCGAGAATCTAAGCAACATGCGTGATCAGCGTCTGAAAAATATATTAGTTCAAAATCAGAATCCTTCGGATACCAGATCCCTAAGTTAATGGTTCCCTTGATGTATCGGAGGATTCTTTTAGCCTCAGAGAGGTGAGTTTCAGTTGGTCTCGACTGATAACGGGAGCAAAGATATACAGCAAATACAATATCAGGTCTACTGGCTGTTAGATACATGAGAGACCCAATAATACTTCGGTATTTGGTAGGGTCAACCAATTTCTCATGCAAATCAGCGTCCAGTTTCTTTGGTATGTGCCATAGGTGTGGAATAGGTATCACAGTTTTGCATTCCGTGTTTGTTTAAAATTTCAAGAGCATATTTAGACTGACTCAGGAAAATACCACGGGGTGATTGATGAACTTGCAGTCCTAGAAAGAACGTAAATTCACCCATCATGGACATTTCAAAATGTTTTTTCATAAGTTTTGAAAAAGCGTTTGAGTACTTTAGATGTGTTGACCCAAAAATGATGTCATCCATATAAATTTGAACGATTAAAATGTGTTCCCTGTGATATTGTATGAATAGTGTTGGGTCGACCGATCCTTTGACGAAATTATGAGAGATGAGAAATGATGACAACTTATCATACCACGCCCGAGGGGCTTGTTTGAGACCGTAGAGATCCTTGTTCAGTTTGTAGACGTGATTAGGGAACTCTGGATCAACAAATCCTTCTGGCTGACTAACATAGACCGTTTCTTTCAGTTTACCATTCAAAAAAGCAGTTTTGACGTCCAAATGAAAGACCGTGATGTTCATGTGAGCCGCGAATGCTAGAAAAATCCGAACAGCCTCAAGTCTAGCAACTGGTGCGAATGATTCCTCGTAGTCAATCCCTTCTTCTTGTCTATAACCCTTAGCCACCAGGCGTGACTTATTTCTGATAACCGTACCTTCCGCATCCAATTTGTTTTCCAAATCCATTTCAGACCGATAACATAGACCCCAGTTGGTTTTTCAACCAATTCCCATACTTCAAGACGTTTAAACTGATTAAGTTCTTCTTGCATAGATTCAATCCAGTTGTCATATGTCATGGCTTCCTTAATATTTTTGGGTTCAGCTTGGCAGATGGCAAGTGCATAAATGCAATGTTCGCCGTCAGTCTGAAGGCATTGTCTAGTTACGACTGGTTGATTCGGGTTTCCAATAATGTTCCCAAGAGGATGGTCTATTTTCCAACGATGTGTGGAGGGTTAATGTTGATATACATTATGCAGATTAGGAGGATTCAAATGGCTTGTAGATGATTCTGCAATATCATGTGTGGCAGTTTCATTAGCAAAAGGGTTGAAGAACGCATTTGGATCATAATCTGCAGGTTGGGGTACTTCATGGTTCAGAAGATCATCAGCTGGTTCAACGTCATTGGATGTGGTTTGATCGGCCGTTGTTGTAGAATTAATTGGAGGTGCTTCTTCAACAGTTGTTGTTGTTTAAGGTGTATCAGGTATTGGATTATGATCAGGTTGAGCAGCGGAAACATTTGATACATCTAGATCACGTTGATCAATATCATCACTAAACAGAGGAGAAAATAGCTGTTCCATTTGTTGATGAGTAAGTTGTAAGCTTGGTTCAGCTGATGATAGGGTTTGAGAGATGTTTAGATAGTTATGACCGGGTTCCAAGCTGTTTTGCTCAGAAGCCATTTCTGTAAGCTCATCGAAATTTGCATGAATCGTTTCCATAATTTCCCTTGTACGACGATTCCAGATCCTGTATCCTTTAGAATTCTCACAGTATCCAACAAAGACTCCTATGTCAGCTTTGGCTTTGAGCTTACCAAAGTCATCACGATCATTATTTGGGTAACAAAGGGATCCAAATACATGAAAGTGTTTGAGATTCGGTTTACGGTTATGGATAAGCTCATAAGGTGTTTTGTTGTGGCGTTTAGTAATCATTGAACGGTTCTGAGTGTAGCATGCAGTTGACACGGCTTCATCCCACAAGTAATCTGGAAGTTTTGCATTTATCAACATCATTCTTGCAACTTCCACTAACGTATGGTTTCATCTTTCAACAACTCCTTTTTGTTCTGGTGTTCGTGCAATTGATGTTTGATGCTCACTTCCCACTTTCTCATAATATGCACGAAGAGTTTGATTCACAAATTCAGTTCCTTTGTCTGTTCTGATTTGTCTGACTGTGTTCCGGAGCTGAACTTGAATTTTCGTGAGAAAGGTGATGATCATCTGTGGAGCTTGATCTTTACTTCGAAGAAAATAAACCCAAGTCCATCTTGAGTAGTCATCCACAATTTCCAAAATGTAGCGTTTGCCATTAATCGTGTGCACGCGCATCGGGCCACACAAATCCATGTGAAGAAGATGAAGCACATGCTGAGAGCTGTGTTCCACCTTTGAAGGAAAGTGAGCACGAGTGCTTTTCCCTTGTTCACAAGCTGAGCATAGATGATCTTTAGAGTACCGAAATCTTGGGAGACCTTCAACAAGTTTGTATCGTGCAACATTGGTTATGGTTTGAAAGTTTAAGTGTGAGAGTCGACGGTGCCATAGCCAAGATTTTGTAGATGTTGCCTTTGAAAGTAGACAGATGGGAGATGGAGCAATCATGTCTTGCATTGAGATTGTATAAAGACTTGATGTGCGGGTACCAGACATAAGATTGTTTCCTTGTAGATCACGAATGAAACAAGTTTTCTCCCGAAAAGCAACTTCCAAATCTCCATCACAAAATTGACCAACTGAGAAGAGATTGTGACCGAGACCTTCCATAATAAACCCTGCTAATTTCGATGTTACCATTGATGTAATCTCCGTAGCCCATGATAGCTGCGAAGTGATCATTCCCGAACCTTGCAGTGCCAATGAACTTTGAAACAAAGTTTGATAACAGTTTGAGATTGCCTGTCATGTGTCGGGAACATCCGCTATCAACAATCCAGAGGATGATCTGTATCACCTGCATTACACACAGACGACACATATGGAATAGAAATATATGTGGAACCCGAAGAGTTAGAGGGTTCCAATGCAGTTATAGTTGAAACACACATGTTTATGATTTTAGGTATCCATTTAAAGCCAAGTGTATTATGTAACCATTTCTGCCATCTCCAACTAGTCTTAGCTTTGGTCTTAGTAAATGCACTAGGTGATAAGTTCTTCCTGGGAGGTAAAGGGGGTTCTATGGGTACATCAATGATCGTAGCCAGAACATTAGAGGGTGGTTTACCTAGCTTAGACTTAGAAGCATTAGTGGGCCTAGAGGTATTCCGTTTTCTATTATTCTGCTTACGAGATAAGATAGCATTAGCAACACATTTATCATGACAACCAGAAAACATGCTTTTATGACAACCAACACAAGAAGCTTCAAACATTACTTTTAAAGTACTTAAAGATTCAGCATTCGTTACATCACTTTTTCCATTGCATTTGTCAGACGCAATATCTAAAGTGGGAGTAACATGAGTTTTATTCAAATCCTAAGGTGTTCTTCTACTTCAGAGGTCTTTATTGTTCTTTTCTTACGTCAAAACTTCCTATTCTTCCTTGTGGTGCTCTTAAGCTGTGAACTGCCAGCGTTGGGAAAAGAGGCCACTATTCCTGTTTCAGTAGAGGGAAGCACATTAGTTTCTTGTGATGTATCATTAGGCAGTCTAAGAATTCCTGGTGAGATTATGTTTGTGTTACTATTCCTATCTTGCTTAAGTTTCACCAACTCTGCTTTTAGATCATGGATAGTTTGTAACAAATCTAGATTTTCAGAACGACTTTTTCCATTTTGTCGTAAAACACCTTTGGTATATGCAAGATGATCATCAACATCTTTTGACGCTTGAGCACGAGTCTTTTTGAGTGAATCAATTATGACACAATATTCCTTTTTAAATTTTGAAATTTCTTGTTCATATTTTGAAATTTCACACTTTAAAGACACGTTTTCATCATCCAGTTGCTCAAGTTTTGGATTAAAAGTTTTGGTATGCAACTGGTTGATTTTGTTTTGCAAAGCGAGTTCTCGATTTTGACAATCTTTTTGACACCATTGAAGACGACGTTTTGCATTCGAAAGCTCATTTAACAATCGCTCATTTTTAACTTTTAAAGACTTGATTTGTGACACATTATCGGTATTCACAACATTTTCAACAGAATCAACAACGATATAATCAAATGCATATGCAACAGTATGTATTAACACAACATTTATCGTATCAGCACAGATAACATCTTCCAAGAGTCGATCAACATCTTTTCTTAACATTTTCTTTTTACGTTTAGTATTTGAAATCGATGTTTCTGTTTTCTCGAAAACTGTTTTCGTAAGTCCAAGCTCCTTTTGAAAATCCCTTTCCCAATATATTGCACACATTTTCAAATTCCGGACATGAGGTAAAATTCTTTTCTGAAAAATATCTCTTTGTTCTCGCGCATGAGGCGATTGAAAATGTTCAACTTTTATTTCAGATATGATTTCAATTTCACGTTCCAAAAGTTTGATGTCTGATATGAATGTTTCAAAATATTTAAGAATTTGACAACATTCGGGTAATGTTTTTACTTCACTGAGTGAAGGTAAAGGACCATTAATTTGTGCAGTATTGGGTTGGGGACCAACATTAGAAGACTCAGAAATAGGCGTGATAACCCAAGGTGTGTTAGAATTATCCTGTTGTGCGACGAAAGTTATGGCTTTTGAATAGTTAAATGGTTTGTTATAAACAACATTTTCTAATTTTGACTGACTCTCGTCTTCTGCATCTAATTCCTCCAAACGATTATATTCAACAACACTCATAATGGAATCATCAATTCTGTGTTCTGCACTGTAAACTTGAGGATTTGGTTTGAATGCTCTATGTGAAAACTTTGGTTTGTAATCAGCAAGATTCGGTCCATATCCATTTGGATTTGGTTTAAAAGTAAACTTTTGAATAGTTGTGATTGACTCACCATGTTTGTAAACAACATTTCGAAACTTTTTGATTATGTTTTGTAAGTCGACAATTTCTTCAAGATAGTCATCTATTTGTTTTCTTGAATGCTTTTTGTACTCACAGAACTGTTTTTGACAAGTTAACAACTCAGACTTGGCTTTTTGAGTTTCCGAAGTGAGAGCGGTAAGTTGTTGTTTATGATCATATTTCAGTTGTTCTATTTGAGACAACAAAGCATTCTTGGATGCAACTAGATCACATATCCGTTTTTCCAAAGATTTTTCATTTTGGTAAGATTTAGCAAAAGCGACTTCAAAACCTTTTTCACGTTTCTCTTGTGTTTGAAAAATGTTGAGTTGGAACTTTAAGCAATCATTATCCTTAGTCAACAATGCAATTTTATCGTTTAATTTTTTATTGATGTCTAGGCACATTTCCATTCGAGATTCTTGGGCCTGTATTAAGGTCATGAGCTCAATATTTGGATTAGACACAGGTTCAGCTTGTTCAACATGAGTCTTAACACAATCATTATTTAGATCCTCAAATATAACCACGGAGTCAACTTGATTATCAGTATTAACCATAAGGTCATCTTGAACGTCAAATATAACTACGGGATCTATTTAATTATCATCGGAATGACATGTAGACGGCTCATGTTGAACACTCTGATCCTCGTCGGATGCAGATGTTGGTAGAGATATCAGATCAGTAATGAATATAGTTTGATCCGGTACCTGAGACAAGCCGTCAGTGTCATACACTGGGCCTGTGTCACTCATGTGGAGTTCTTGCATGTTTGCCATTAACATCACTGCTGCATTAGCCTGTAAGTCCTCCATGTCATCATCAGAATATGCATTTGCCATGAAGCTTTGTTCCTTGTTGGTAAGAGTTACACCAGCTTCATCCTTTAGAGCCAAGAGTAAAGCCTCTTTGTGATAAGCGCTGCCTCTTGTCCTCGGCTTTGGACATGCATTAGCCAGATGACCCTTCTCATTACAGTTATAAAAACAAAGACCATTAACCCCAGTCTGAGCATTTCCCTGATCAACTACTTGAGCTCATTGTTGTGGAGCACCCGTGTTATTCCTTCCATTAGCATTAAACCCTTGACCACTACCCATCTCACGAACATTACCACGATTCTGAACTTCAACACGTCCACTGTTAACAACAGCTTTATTCCTTGTGTTTGATGAGGTACGAATGCGATTTTTAGATTTGTTAAAGTATCGACCGAAGGCTCTTTCAATCATGACAAACCCTTGTTTCAATGCATCGAAAGCTTCTGCATCCTCATTAGATTCACTGTAAAGTGCTTGATCATTGTTGATATTGTATGGAACCAGTTGAGTTTCTTGTGAGGGATCATATGGTATGATCTGAGTAGTTGGTTGTGGAGGATTTGTGAAGACAGTTTGTAAGGTCGGGAATTGAGGATAACAAGCTTGAGCCCACAAAGCAAGTGTTTGATTATCCGGGAGTGAAGGCGAAGCAGGAACTCCACGGATGATCCTTTCTTTGTCAACTTCCTTTTGATGAGGTTTCAAATTGTCGTACTCCGTATGTAGCATGATGAAGATTCTTCGCTTGACGGATGAAAATAACATACTTTTCCCAATCAGGACTAAGACTACTAAGGAACTTAGTGTTGACTGCAATTCTTGGCATAATGATGTTATGTTTTTCCAAGTCATTGATGATGTCTGAAAATCGATGATGATATGACTCTAATGTCTCCCCTGGTTCAATCATGAAGTTTTCATATGCTAAGTAGATTTTGGATTCCATGTCTTCTTGATTGAGTTATGTGCCTTCCATTAAAAGATGAACGTGCTCCCACATTGCTTTAGCAGTCTTCTAAGCATCAACACTACGAAGTATCGGATTGGGTAATCCCAAAATGATATATTGCATTGCAAGTTCATCGGCTTCCAAGTGTAGAAGTTGGTGAGTAGTGAGTTCATTAAGACCGACAACATTGGTTATATCATCTCTTGTTGGATTATTATTCGGATCTCCGGGTATAGTGATAGTAGGCATCTGAAATGGACCTTCAAGGATGACCTTCTTCAAAAACTTTCCATGTGGCTTCTTTAGATCACAAAACCTAAAGAACCTTATCACCCATTGATCGTAGTTTCCGGGAGTGAGCATTGGAGGTCTACCAAGAGATCCAGCTTCATGAATGGATTGTTGGCTACTTAAAGCTTCACACATCTTTGCAAACCAAGACGGTTCCTTCATAGCATACTTGGATGGATGCTGATTTTGAAAGTTTGTGTAAGGTTGTACTTGTAGACTAGGGGGTGGTTGAATCATTTGTAGTGGAATTGCTCCTTGAGAAAATTGTTGTTGAAATTGTTGCATTTGTTGTGGTGATGGTGGAGGATATTGTTGATAGAGTTGTTGTTGTTATTGTTGTTGTTGAGGATACATATGAGGAAAGTAGCTAGAGTATGGTGGTTGAGACATCTTGAAACTTGTGTTGATAATGGATCTTTGTAGTCGAATGAAACTTTGTTGATGAAGTAACCTTATGCGTAGAAACCGGCTTAAGCGTAGAAAATACCTTATGCGTAAAAAACCAAGTTACGCATAAAAAAGAACTTACGCGTAGGATTAGCTTTCGAATAGACTTGAGGAAAACTTAGCTTAGGCGTAAACCAAAGGCTTAGTAGTAGAATCCTTATACGTAAGATTAGCTTATGCGTAAGACTAGGCTTAGGTTTAAGAAAATGCTTAGGCAAAGAGAAGTCTACGCATAAGAATTTGCTTATGCATAAAACTAGGGTTTTGCCCAAAAATCCTTTACACTTATACCAGTGTAAAAGATATCCAAAGTCAAAGTGTTTTCAGGCTTATCCAAGTAAGAAAACACTGAGTAAACCAACAGCACTGAAGATCACTGGATGAAAAGCTTATGCGTAACAGATGCTTAGGCGTAGACTTTGTGCTTACGAGTAAGATTAGGGTTTTACTACGCGTAGAAAATACCAAACTTAACCAAAACTGATTTTTCTGCCCAAAAGTGTTTAGAAACCTGATTTTTTGGATGAAAAAACTTCAATATCACCAAAATGACAAGAAAGTTGAAAAATTGATGTTCCAAGATAACTTTTACCCTTACGCGTAGACAGAACCACATGTTTCAAACCAAGCTTGAAATCAATGCTACACACGTAAAGTTTCGAACTTGATGCTAAAAACTTAAACTTTAACACTAAATAAACCTTAAAGTACAAGAATCTTGAGTTTTTAAGTTTAAAAATGAAAGATTTTTGCGTATGAAAGTTTAATAACGAGAAACTCACGCGTATACCATAAAAAATTCAAAAACAAAAGTGTTTCACCCAACTAGATGGCGAATGATACCACTGTTAGGTCACCATATTGTAACACAAGCATCAATATATAGAAATATAGATAAGGTGAGCGGATGAACACACACAAACACACACACGTATGAAATAATAGAAAGGTTATGCGTAGAGTGTATTGAATGAAGTGAACAACCAACCTTCTAAGAAAGGTTTTCAAGACTATTTATAGGGAAGATGACTAGGGCAACACATCTAGTCTCTTCCACTATTTATTGGGCTTGGGCCAAGGCTTATGGGCTATCTACATAAGCCTTGCCTTAAATACAAACATAAAAGCCTAAAAAAGCAA
Source organism: Chrysanthemum seticuspe (assembly GCA_019973895.1). NCBI lineage: Eukaryota > Viridiplantae > Streptophyta > Magnoliopsida > Asterales > Asteraceae > Chrysanthemum > Chrysanthemum seticuspe. The sequence goes on from BPTQ01000004.1 coordinate 80,845,821, forward strand.
CCTATTACATATTAATTACAAACACTTGAAATATAGTTTAGGAGTGATTCCAATACTAACACTAAATTTTGTGTTTGCGTTTTATTTGTTACTTCATATTATTTGCAGGGTCTAAAGCTGGTCAATTCCAAATTTGGAGTCTATTTAAGGAATGATCGGGCTAGGGTTTTCAGACATTCAACTCTTATCAAAATTTACTATCTCAAAAATCTTTTAGTGATCTTTCATTGTGTTCTTGAAATGGATTGACAGATCAACCATATTGATCCAGTCTTGTGTTTCTTTGTTTCTGATTAATGATAGTTCACAGCTCGATTCATATCTTCTTTCTCTTTCTTTATTGTAATCTGATACTAATAATTGAATCAAAGGGTGGTTGGTTGGATTTAGTGATACATGTGTAATAATTTGTACATGGTATTAGAGCTGCTAGTTTGATTTGATTAGTGTTTTTAGATTTATGGTTTTGTTTAAAGTTTGAGGGTTTCGCAATTGGCGTTAGATATGTGGTTATTTTGATAGATTCAACCGTCGTTGTTGAATTAGTTGTCCGTTCAGGTTGTTATTGATCCAATCTGGTTATGTAGGGTTTGGATCTGGTGTTTCATCCGATTCTTGATTGTTGTGGTTTATTTTACAATGGTTTATGGTTGATCGGTAATTTTAGGGTTTAGATCTTGAAACCCTAATTTTTCAAAAATTGGGGATTCTTTGTTCTGGGGATTATTCGGTTATTGGGACCTGGTTGAGTCACAATATCTCTTAACTAAGTCAATTAAGAGTGTAGAAAACTAGAAGGGGGGTTGAATAGTTTACCAATTAAAAACTTTGTTTTGAAACTTATTGAAAGATCAATTGTTATTGATCTTGAGTATGTTAATAAAATATGCAAGCAATGTGTAATAAGTAAATAAGGAAAGAGATGATCAAACCACAACAAGTTGTTTATAGTGGTTCGGCCTACAAGGACTCTTTTTCCTTGCCCTACTCCACTCCCCGAGTCTCACACTCGAGAGTTTAACTTCACTAGTCAACAAGCTCCTTTCACCGGCGGAGAAAACCTTTACACTTCGCTTACACTATTTCCGACACTAAGCTAGATGTCGAGTTCTTTCCAAGGGTACAACTACTCCCACACACAATGTATTTTGAGGACTAAAATACTAACCACTCACATTCACAAGATTATGATGGTTTGATACAACAATGAAGTATGGATCAACACTAGATCATACAACACTTAAACAAACAAGACTTCCAACTTCTCGTTGAAGCTTGAATATGACTTGATCTTCTTTGCTACAAAAGAGATCACTAATATGATATGAAACTGAGTTAGAAAGGTTAGAGAGAAGATATGTATGAGAGTATGTTAGAAAGGGATGAAAAACTACTTGGCTTGGCATTGCTATTTATAGCCAAAATGGACAGGAGCGTCCACGGACGGCGGACCCCTTAAAAGGGTTCCGCCCGTGTACCATTTTGGTACCGCCAGTCTGACAGCCAAGATATCAAATCTTGCCAAAGTCAACTCTATCTAGGTGAGATTGTGCAAGATATGAAGAGTACAAATCTTCACAAAATATCTAATGAAATCTTCCAATGATTTCCATGATGTAATATATGATGTCAAATGTTGCTTTACTATTTTTAGAAATATGCAAATGCTTAAGTAGTGTTTGGTTTTAAGAACCTAACACATTCTAAAACTACTATCATACATAATGATTAGAGTCATATCAAGATGTTACTAATCACAAATGTAAATGCTTGAATGATGAATATATTGTTTGAGAAAGCTTGTTTTAATATCTAATAAACTTGACAAGCTTTAAGCTTTTATAAATTAAATTTACTTTTGTCGTTAACAAAACTTAGGCAAAGATCAAAAATATAAATAACGTTTAATGACGATATTTGTATAAACAATCTCCCCCTTTTTGTTGAGGACAAAATATAAATTTTATTTTTATAAAAGAAACAAAGTTTGTACAAGAGTTATAAAAATATTAGTTTTAGAACTTGAAAAGGAAATGATAATGCAAGTGTATGAATTTTGACTTTTTATGAAAGTCAAAGAATTCACTAGTTGATGCATGATGTTGACTTTTTCAGAAAGTCAAAGTATGCAGTTTGACTTTTTTAAGAAAAGTCAAGTATTATCAATGAGGGTTCCTGTTTGACTTTTAGAAAGTCAAATGTATGCAGTTTGACTTTTTCAGAAAAGTCAAATATAAATAATTTCAAAGTTCTATATTTTCTCCCCCTTTTTGTCTCAACAAAAAGAAGAGGCTATGCGGAATGTAATGAGCCCGAGCTACTATCTCCCCCTTGTTCAAAGCTCCCCCTAAATTGGGTGCTTTAATGGGAAGATACATGGATTGTGAAAATAAGGCAAAAAAAAAAATGTTAGTAATAATGATCATTCACAAGCATTTCCAAACACTATGTAATGATACCAACAATATAATAAACAACATTCATTAGTTAAAATTTTTCATGAGTAAAGATCATGAAAAGAGAACACAATGATGTGTTTTTAGTACAAGAAATAAAAATTATCCTAAGAAAGTAAACAAAAGAAAGACTATTCTAAAACCATCCTAAAGTGATGGTGGATGGGAAAGAGCGTTGAGACGCTCAAGGATGTGATTGAGGATGAGCCTCATTTCTTCTTGGAAGTCATGGACCATAACCCGGGTCCGTTCCACGGTTTGGCCCGTTTGCTCACAAGTTGAGCAACCATGCCTTGGAGGGTAGAAAGTTTGGGGAGGTTGTGGTGGTGGAATGGTGGATGTGTTGGTGGTGTTGGGAATGTTTGGAGTGGTCATGATGGATGCAAGCAAAGCATTTTGCATTTGCATTGTCTCACTTAAGTGAGAATCCACCATGCCTTTGAATTGGTGGAGGTTGTGGAGTTCGGCTTGAATCTCCTCTCTAGTGGGATTGTCATCCCACATGCACTCCGGAATGTCCTCAATATGAGGTGACATTGATGATGGAAGTGGATGATCCCCGTATAAAGGACCATGAATGTCCTTGTGAATGGGGTGGAAAAGGAGAGGTCTTGGCCCTAATGGGGCGTTTGGGTCAATGGATGACCGAGGTGACTCATGAGCGATTCGCTCAATTGTGCCAAAGGATGGCAATGGTGGTGGATGACTTGGCCTAGGAGGCAAGTCTTCCAAGTCCTCTAGGAAAGGATTTGGTGATGTTGGTGGAGTTGAAAATAACTCCATGGGAGTGAGAGTGGGAGACCTTGGTGAAGGTGGTGAGGGGGTTTTGGATGTTTGGATGGGTGCCGGTGGAGGTGAAGTAGGTGTTTTTGTTGGTGGTGGAGTGGTGATCACAATGTGTGATGAAGTGGGTGTAGCTAAGGTAAGATTTGTATCATCTCTAATGGGAGATGAGATTGTGAGTGGTGAAGATTCGGATGATGAGCTAAGATGAACAAAACAACAAGGCCTTACGCTAATTCTAGCGGTTTTCTTGCAAGGTTTTGGTGATGATTTAGTCATTTTTAACTTGGGTTTTGATTTGCTAGATAGTAGTGAGAATGAGGAAGGTGTGAGGATGATCATGGTAAAGCCTTTCAATTTATAGAGGTTAAAAATTGTTGAGAAATGTGTTTGATTTGATGTTGAACCATTGAAGAGATGAGGTTCCTAATGATTTGGAAGTGGGTTGAATGCTAGTCATATCACCCAAGTCAATCCATACAAGGAAGATGGAGTGAAGAAGAAAAGATTTGCAATAAATGTGTTCTAGTGAGTGGAATTTCCTAACATTCAGATTACCCACGGATTTGAAGGTACCAAAAATTTGGTTCCTTCCTTTATGCCAAAGGGCTCCTTGGGTGGATTTTTCAAATTTTTGAATTTTGGTGGGAAATGGATTTCTTATATACCTTAGTAAATAATACTAGTTCTAATAACAGTATAAACTAGTTAAGATTGATTTATAAGTGATGGAAGATAATTTGGAATCACGAAAGAGTCGAAATTCAGAAAATTACCTGGAGGATCCACGGCACCAAAATCATACACGGACGGTACCCAAAAAAAGGTGCCGTCTGGTCCGCCTGTACAGATACGGCGGTACCAAAATATATAAAGGACGGTACCAAAATTATGGTGCCGTCTGATCCGTGGAGTGCAGATATTTGGACAGAGTTCGTTTTTAGGTGTCGGGGAAATTTCCGAAACCTGAAATTTTTCTCAAAAGCTGTTATACTAAACATTTCTAGTTAGGAAAAGTAAATAACACATATGTAAACATAGTGGAGCATAGATTTTGAGCAAGGCTTATTGATTTTCACAATATAGTGAAAATGGGTAAAATTTGATAGCATACTTGTGCTATCCCCCTGCATGAGATTGTTAGCATACACCATTGTTTCAAGTTATATTATCATCCTACATAATAAAAACAACTAAATAGTATCAAACATTAACGATAATGCATTGTTCCAAACACTCCTTAAAGTACCCTTATTTGTCCAATTTCTTGTAAATCTTGTTCATCATCCTACCAAGGCACTTGAACATTCCCTTAGTTTGCTTGAATTCTGCTGATTCATTCTCAATCTCGGGAAGAGATGCGTAATACTCATGGGGTGGAATATGAGAGCTTGGAAGACCATCCTCGGAGCTATTTGATGATGAAGATGATGAAGTTGGAGGTTTTGCTCTTTTGCCTTTTGTCTTAGCAACTCGAGCATCA